>CM061042.1:138648922-138725262 GCA_030762985.1 Adelphocoris suturalis
CCAGGCTTCCGGAAAGACCTCTGAGGCGTTTAAATAGTGGACCCTTCAAGATTTCATTTACCGGCTACAACGACCAATCTTTTTAAAAGACTCCCCTTCCGGTCTTAATATTTTCTCTTTATTCATTTATTTTTCTTATAATATTATATTTATTTTTCTTATAACTTATTTATTATTTTCAATATTAAACCTCTGTAACCGATTTAAAAAAAGTCCAGTCATGCAGCATGACCCCATGAGCGAATTTTTGAAGAGTAAACTCATCAGTTGTGATTACTTTTTTTTTTTTTCTTTTTTAACAAGCACCTACTACCTACGTTTTAAACAGCATGGTTCTAGGATTGGTTATACAGAGATACTTCCATAAGAGTAGTTTAATCTGAATTTGGACAATGTTTCATGCAAATATTACCGATTCTTACAACTAGCGAACGGCATTATTTCGATTTTTGACTGATTTTTCAACTTTGAAACTTTTGAAAACTTGATACATATTCTTATAGGAAATTTTACGCTGATTCCGAATATATCACATGTTAGTATGCTGAAAAAATTATTTCGCACAACAAATCGCCTAAAACAGGCTATTTTGAAATTGTTGACTACATTTTCGAGAATTTCAACCCGAAGATGTAATCCGATCATGCTGGCCAACGAACTTGAACTTTCGTTTTGTGTCCTTAACATTTTAAAATTTGTTTGAAGTTTCTAGCACAATTCTACGGAAAGTTATCGTCTGGAATGACACATACATACATACATATATACATATATACCCGTCAACTGAACATATTCTTCATTCAAACTGAAATATCCGGTAGGCAGTATGATTTCCATCTGTATTTCCAATAAATTTAGCAATAGAGGTAGGTGCTCCCATTGAGATCTTAACATTAAACGATCCCTTCGTCCGTCAGTTGCTCTGAGCTGAACTCGCCAAACCTCTCACTCCGGAACCCTCCTCTCCACATATAACTGTGATATGTCTATCAAAAGCTTCGTACATAATATCCCCTCCATTGAAAAGCCGAAGCAGGCGATTGGGTTCATCCATTATCGAAAAATGGTAGGATGATATACCTATTTGATGCGGTAATTACATTATACGGACTACTATGTGACGATTTATTTTATTTTTTATTCAATAGTTTGAGCCGCACCTCAACCAGAACGGTCATATGTATAGGTATGATGTTATATTATACAGGGTGATTCCCTCGCAGATGCAAAAAAAAATTTGGATGAAATTACATCAAAAATGGAGTAAAATGCCGCCAACTGCATATTTTTATCTCAATCCGTTCTCGAGATATGATTTTTTAAAGGTTTTTTCAGGAAAACGGTGTTTTTTCATTTTAAACCCGGATTTCTCCACTTTGCCACTTGGATTTCTCCTTCTCGCTGGATCGAATGGAATTTCTAGCAGATCTCTCAACTACGTTATAATCGAGTTTTACACTTTAATTAACTAGTTTACCCCATAACACACATACATTTAATCGTAACAAACAAACTAAACATGTGCGATTTCAAGTGTAAAACTCGGTTATAACGGAGTTGGAGAGATCTACAAATGTTACCATTCGATACAGCGTGAAAAAATACATAGAAACCGACCCCATACTCGTAGGTTCATGGAGGGTCATCTTTCGATAAAACCAACAATTTCATTGAAAAACCCACATTTTTCAACATTAAAACATAATTTTCTCCACTAAATAGCAAAATAAAAGTGAACTTGATTATACCGTTGGAAAGAGTATTAGACGAAGCAGTTTTTATGAGATTTTCCAGTTCCCAGGATTCGTTTTAGAAGAGTAGTAAAGTTTTAAAGATTTTCAGAAATATTATTTTTTCAAAATCGTCAATGTTTGAGCTAATGTGAGGGCCTTTGGATGGTACTTTTTAAGAATCCAAGTACACTATTCTTATAGTAAATTTAATGTTGATTCCGAAAATGTGGTCAAAAGTTAAAATTAAATGGAGTAAAGTGGAGAAATTTGAGTTTAAAAGGAAAAAAAACACGGTTTTCCTGAAAAAACCTTTAAAAAATCATATCTTGAGAACAGATTGAGATAAAAATATGCAGTTGGCGGCATTTTACTCCATTTTTAATGTGTTTTTTTTGCATTTGCGAGGGAATCACCCTGTATATATGATAAGGTCAGATCATATGAATATGAATGAAAAAGTAAATCGAAAATGTAACACTGAGGACTGAGACACCGACAAAAAGTAAATAAGTAATGGTACTGTTCATAAAGTGTCAGGTTAGGTAGCTCAACACGGTGTGAACTCGTCGTGGAGAAGCCGTCATGGAAGAACGTAGGATTGCGGTTTTGCACGGCGTGTGATGACGAGACTTGGTATTCTTCTTGATATTCTCGAGACTTGGAGACTAGCGCATCCTTACATCGAGGCAAGGCGAAATCGAAGTTATTTCACCTTTTGTCATGGAGACGAGTAAACATATGCGAAAATGCTCCATTTGTAGGCACAGCTGGACAACAGCATAACAATGTCGGTAAATTGACAAAGGGGCGTATCTGCGAATTTTGGTTTTTGGAGTTAACTTCACTTTGGAAACCATAGCTCTAGCTTCTATGAAGTGCTGCTAACCTCATGTCAAGCACCTCATTGGAAACCAGTGGGAGAAACAATGTACAGGGGACGCATTTGCCACGGTCGCAGTTACCGACATGACAAAGGGACGTATTTGAATTCTGATAGGACAAAAAGACGTAAGTAGCAGATACGTCTTTCTATCGAGTTCCTGTGACTGACTCGTTTCAATTACGTCCTTTTGCGAACGCACAATTATCCGTGGCCTCTCCAATGATTATTAAAGTGGCTTGTTTTCTTTTTTTCTCTCTTAATAGAGTCAGGTTTTTGCTAGCTCTGATGGTCTGATGTCTTGGTTCCGTCTCATTGAACTGTGTGTTTGAAAAAATTGAAAATATCATACATTTTTGAGGTAGGCCATTCAGAGATGGAATGCGACTCAATACATTCGAAAAAAGTTCCAGTCATGCAGCATGATCGTATGAGCGAATTTTCATAAACTATCTATCGTACTATAGTATGGTAAATTGCATTGAAATTGGAGCAATTTTAGTTTACAGAAATGGTCAAAAACCAATTTTATGGCAAAAAAACTTATTCTAAATAAAATTCCACTGATTCAGAAGGGATTTTTGATTTTTTTTTTTTTTTTTTGCAGTTTTTATAGATATTTTAGCAAATTTTAATGACATTTAAGTACGTTTTGCATCATAATTTTGAGCAAAAATTTTTAATGTCCTAGTTAATCGTTGAAAATTTAGTTTTGACAAAAATTCTACAAAAAAATAGAAATTTAACGATTTTTGGCCGTTTTTAGCCATTTTTAGTGATTTTTTGGGTACATTTTTCGAAATTTGACCAATTTAATGTGCTCAAAAATTGTTGTCCAACGAACTCATCCTTTCTTTTGAAATGCTTGATTTTTTGGCGAAAGAACGAAGTTTTTATCTCAATTCTATCGAGAGTTATCGTCTGGAATGACACATACATATATATATATATATATATATATATATATATATACATATATATATATATATATACATATATATATATATATATATACATATAAAAAAGCGTTAAAATCCAGGAATCATTTCAGAATGCCTCAAAACAGATTTCGATGAAGAAAATTTTTGAAAATTTTTATTTTTAAATTTTTAGAGCCATTGCAATAGCTTCATTTTCTAAGAAAATTCGCTAATTGAGCAAAAGGGAAAATGCTTACCAGCTTACACCCCAGAGGGATGGGCGCAAGTAATATTTTGCGCTCGAACAAACCATTTTCCCTTTGAAGTCACCTCCCTGATCTACGACCAAATTACTGACATTGCGGCTCTTTCGCAGACCTTCAAAAAGGTAATCCCATGGCGGAAAGTCTGCATGATACTCTACGCAAAATCTGATACCGGCTCGGTAGAGATCCAGTACGAAGAACACTACGCAGATGATTTCCAGACGGTCAATTATAAACAACCAAAAGGCCGGCAACGGATCAGCTACGGCTCACTCCCCACCGCTAACCAAAGGACCCTCAGTATCTCGAACGCCTAGTACATACACGGACCTGTGGAAGATGTGCAATGATCTTATAATTCCGCGTGAATACCATCCCTACTACACAAGGCTTTTTTCCAAGGTCAGCTGTGAATGTTGAAGAGGAATAAGTGCAAAAACAGTACATTCTAGCGGAATGCAGTTTTATTAAGTCTGTCAGGTTAGGGTTCCTAGGGGTTTTCCATTGAATTGTTACCTTCCCAAGGGTTACGTTTTAGCGTTTTTCGCTCGAGTTGAGGTAAAAATTAGAACATGTTCTAATTTTCCCAAGTGAGTTTAAAAATGCTCCTCCAGGATGCGCAATGGTCGAAAAAGCTGACCTTGGGAAAAAGCTCTTTGCCTTATTCACGTTCGAGCATTAAAAATGCTAGGAAAAAGCTGAAAAAATGCAACTGTGATATAGCCTTTAGACACTTTATTGTTTAGAAAGGCAGACATTTTTTTATTACCTCTAAAAAATGACAGTAGGTACTTGAAACGGTCTTACCATTCTTTTAAAAATGGTTCCTAATTCAAACACTTTCAGTTTCATCTTCTTTTTTAATTAAGAAAAATTGTACAAAATACAATTTGTGATATCATTGAAAACTACTTTCCTTTTTTGCATGAAAACTTGATTTTGATTATTTATTATTTTCCAAGTTTTAGTTAGTAAATACTTACCTCCCTACCAGAATTATTATGAAAATCTTCATTTTCATTACAACTGCACTTCGGCCTAGATCCTAGTTATGTTTCATAACTTCTGAATCAGTCAACATCAATAACTAACAATTCAAGACCTTGTGATTACTAATCAGTCAGTGAAAATAGAAATTTCCAGAAGCCGTATATGAAATGATCATGACGCTCTGACAGAAAGACGTACGTATCTGCTTTTTAGGTACCCTTCAAGGATCTTGAGCGTCACATTACCCATCTAGTCCTAAAATGAAGCAAATATAGGAGTTATAGTCGATAAGAGGTTGAAAATTGTAATCAGGTGATTTGTTGTACACCTGACAACTTTGAGTCCGGATATCTCGAAACATCAAATTTGCAGATACGCCCCTTTGTCAATTTACCGACTATGTCATAGTCTCACCTAGTTCCGAGTCAATATTTTCATTATTTGTAATATGCAAGGTAACCTGTATGCAAATGACATCAAGTTATGATCAGGTGTTGACCTCAAACGCGACGAACGCAAGGTTTAATCTGTGGGGTAGAGATCCATTTGAAATATGTGTTGGGGAGTTGACATACAAGTTCTAGATGATCCAGACTTCAGCCGCAAAGATGTTGTGGATTACCTATTTAGCTTTAGAACTGTTCTTTGAATCAATTGAAACTAAAAATCTTTGAAGTACTGTGAAAGTGGTCTTGTGAAAGGATGTGTTATGAGAGCTCTGTTATGCGGGAATAGTAAGTTGTATCACATGTGGAAAGGTAAGTACCGAGAGGTAACATACTTTCCGTATATTATTACTTGTTCATGTAGGTACTTCATTGATCAAAACGGAAGTAGGTAGGTACCCAATTACCGTTTTTGTCCATAAAATTTGCGTAACTGCAAAACTCGGGCAATAACTGCACTGCCAAATGCCGTCTTTATGAAATCTTACCTTCAGAGGAATGCATTTCAAGGATTCGATATTTGACAAACTTGCTAATGGGCGGTTGTATTCGTCGGCAAAGCAACGACCCACCTACTTTGTTTAGGCACTTTAAACCAACAGCAAATCTGGTAGGACTTACGTACCTACCTAAGTATTTTCGTTCCTTGGTGTAGCAACAACCTGCCTTGTTTATTTTGACAAACTATCAAATCTCTCCTTTTATTCATCCAATATAACAAGTAAAGCTTCCTCAGTTAAACATAGTACTACGAACTTATAATAAAACGCTGATGAAGCTACCTTAGCAATGGCTAGGTACCTACACAGCAGTACAGACACCTGAGGAATTTTCAATCATCTTTTCTTTACTATTTTTCAGGTTAATTATTCTCAAAGCCTAAACGAATGAAGTTCTTTAGTTTTCTGACACTGATTAACTACTATAGTTAGTAGGCTCCTTGTCCAAATAAAAACTCGTTCACGTTAGATTGGTATTGTTGACAGCAATCTACAATCAATTATTGCGCTGGCAGGCATGATTATTATAACATTTAGTCGAATTGAAACTTTGTATTGCTACAATATTATACTTTTTCAGAACAAAACCATTGAAAAATGGCCTTATAACCACGAATTATGTTGACGTGAGACGGCAAACTTCTTGTGAGAAATAGGTTGGTTGAGTTGCGATTCATTGACGTAGGGTGGTATCATGGCCGACTTTGGCTGAAACGCGAACCTACTCCAGGCGTGACGTCACGAGAATATGGGCCATAGGATACAGAAGTTATAATTAACTCGATTTCGGGAAGTCAGGAATTCCATTGGAATTATATTATCAGCTTTCTCTACTCTACGAGGCCAATCATCACTTTCATAGAATATAACAATGAGAATAATGGTGTAGAAATTACTGAATGTACTTCTGATCTTGATGAACAGGCAGATAATTTAGCTTTGTAAATGATTTGGAACTTGTATGTTATATATTGTATGTGAGAACTTGTATGCAATAAAACTAATTTTGCAGAAATTGAACGATGCAAATAATTAAAATTATATGAAATTAATTCCAATTAGAAGATATTGTTTATGAGTATGAAAATACTCGTATTTCTATTCTACGCTTTACGATATAAAGCTTCGCTTAATTCGGGCGTCCCTAGACGGCCCCATTTATTTTTAGGTACGTACTTATACGATGAAGACAAGCAGACTTTTAGAAATGAGCACAAGATAGAACAAATAATAATTTACCTCCACAACAGTAGTGACAAAGAGCAGCATCCCAGTAGCTGTCTGTGATTTATTTACTTATTTACTGGCTAGTTAGCCCAATGTACAATAAGGAAGCTTACATAGAAAATACAGACATATTTGAAAAAAATAGACAACGACAGAAAATAATTCACAGTGTTAAAAGTGTTAGAAACAAAAATTAAATCAATGCACAAAAGATAATATTAGTAGGTACCTTTTACGAGGTTGAAAATTTAGAACAATAAGAAATGGTGTGGTTCTTAAAAAGTCCAGTCATGCAGCATGACCCCATGAGCGAATTTTTGAAGAAATCTTCGACATTTCAGTCGCTATTGATCGTGTAGAGAAATTTTAGTTTATGATTTTGATAGACAAACATGGAATCAAATTATTAAAAATAATTAGGAGGTACTCATACTTTATTATTATTAAACTAATCTAGTAGATTTAAAGACAAATGTAGGTAAATATTCATAGATTTCGATGTCCAATGTGGTCAGTATTGAAGGCAGTTGAAATCTTAACAGTATCCTATCATAACATCATCGAATCTTGACATAAAATAAAACTTGGGTCTGCGTGCTAGTACGTACATAAATAGAACTTCTTCATAATTTCATGGCTGATATTTTCTAAGCCACAGTCAGTATTAGAGCTACATCAAGTCCTAAAGCAGTTGAGCGTAAAACATTAAAGACAGCGACCGAGAAAATCGGAGGACGGAATGTTTCACAGAGTAAACTCATCAGTTGTGATTTTTTTTTTAGTTTTTTTTTTTTTTTTTTTTTTTTTTAGAAGCACCTACTACCTACGTTTTAAACAGCAAGGTTCTAGGATTGGTTATACAGGGATACTTCCATAAGAGTAGTTCAATCGGAATTTGGACAATGCTTCATGCAAATATTACCGATTTTTACAACTAGCGAAAGGCATTATTTCGATTTTTGACTGATTTTTCAACTTTAAAATTTTTGAAAACTTGATACATATTCTTATAGGAAATTTTACGCTGATTCCGAATATACCACATGTTAGTATGCCGAAAAAATTATTTCGCACAACAAATCGCGGAAAACTGGCTATTTTGAAATTTTTGACTACATTTTTGAAAACTTCAACCCGAAGATGTAATCCGATCATGCTGGCCAACGAACTTGAACTTTCGTTTTGTGTCCTTAACATTTTAAAAATTTGTTTGAAGTTTCTAGTACAATTCTACGGACAGTTATCGTCTGGAATGACACATACATACATATACACATATATACATATATACATACATACATAAAAAAATGCGTTAAACTTCAGAATATGATTCAGAATAGCCTGAAACGGATTTCTGCATAAAATTTTTTCAAAAATTCACATTCTACAAATTTTGAGGCGAGAGCAATAGCTTAATTTTCTTCAAAAATTCGCTAAAACGGAAAAACTATTGAAAAATAAATCAAGGCAATTATTCTCAGCTGCTATTAAATTATAATGTCTAGTCATGCGATAAAGGGGGTTATTGAACGAATAATTAAACGGGACAAAAGGGACGGAAAATAAATCATTACTTCTTGTGGGATGGATCGGCGTACGAAAATCAAAATAAGATAATAACTGGGGGCTGTTAATTTTGCAATTATGTAGTTTGAACAAAAATAAAAGATCACCCACAACTCGTCTATCGTGGAGTGACAAAAGACCACACTCAGTCATCAGTGAATTATAAACAACATCATCCTGCCGAATATGTTTTTTAAAAGCAATATAGCGGAGAAATGTATGTTGTACTGACTCATTACGCCTTTTATGTTCTCAATAGTATGGGGACCAAATCGTACTTCCATACTCCAGAAGGGGCGAACCGTTGCATTATAAAGGATAACTAATGCTTTTATATTATCAAAATCACGAGTGGCTTAAGCCATCCCAATGATCGCATGGCTCGATTACAAATATTGTCAATAGGCTCATTAAAAGATAAACGGCTATCGCACAATACTCCCAAGTCAGATACTGATATTTTGCGGCAAAGACTAGTATGCATGATTGTGTAATCAAAATTAATAGTATTAGGAGATCGTGATGAAATAGTAATACTAAATTTGCTAATATTAAGAGATAAATTGTTGGATTTACACCAAATAACGAGCCGATCAATGCCTAGCTGAAGGTGAATGCAGTCATCCATTGAGGTTATTTCCAAGAATAGTTTGAGGTCATCAGCAAATAACAAAAAGTGTATTCGTTCCGGGAGTATCTCAGGTAGGTCGGAGAGAAAAAGTATGAAAAACAAACGCCCCAAATGGGAACCTTGGGGGACCCCAGAATATGCTAGAAAGGGTTCTGATAGTATATTTTGGGTCTTGGCTATCCGTTTCCTCTCGATCCATTGGAGAAAAACTCCATGAAACCCAAACGTCTGCAATTTACTTAACAAAATATAGTGAGGGATCTTGTCAAACACCTTAGAAAAATCGGTATACACGCAATCAACCTGGTGTCCATTGCCAAAAGCACCAAGAATGTATGTTTGAAACACTAATAAATTAGAGATCGTAGAGCGTCTTGGAATGAACCCATGTTGATGTTGGGTAATGTGAGGGGTGACTGAGGGCGAGATTATTTGAACTATAAGTTTTTCCAATAATTTGGGAATCGTCGACAAAGAACAGACCGGTCTATAATGATCAACAAATGACCTATCACCCTTCTTAAAGATTGGGGTCACAAACGATGTTTTCCATTTACTTGGGGAAATGCCCTCTTTCAATGATTTGTTGAAAATTCTTAACAAAGGAAGGGATAAGCTTGCTTGACAGAACTTCAATAGAATAGGTGCACACCATCTGGACCCAGGCCTTTGTTAACATCAAGTGCAGCCAGCTGATCCTGTATGATTGACAAGGAAATCTCAATGGAACCGAGACTCAAAAAATCCTTACCTCCTGTGATTCCAGTTGCAGCAGATGATTTTGATCTTTCTCCCTCACAGTTCCATGACACTATAATCATTCGCTGTAGTTCAGACCCAATGGGCTTAAAAAGAACTTGCGACGCTTGTGGAAATCCGACGGACCTAATTCATGCCCTAAATTGTAGGGCGTACTCGAACTGGGTAACAGCCAAAAAAGGGCCTGATCTGGGCACCGGCCCGCGCTAGTTAGTGGTCCGGTGATGTGTATAGTTAGGTAGTCTAGATGCTCGCAAGCTCGCATCTCAAAAATACATTACATCAAGGAGTCAACGCCTCAGTAAAAATTCAGATTAGTTGGACACATAGGTTCAGAATGATGTGTAAGGTTTAGTGGCCTCGATGGTCGCATCTCAAAGATACATTGCATCAAGTATAGTCAATTACTTAGTGAAAATTAAGTTTAGTTGGATAAATAGGTCAGAATGATGTGTATACTTTGGATGTCTGGATGCTCGCAAGCTCGCATCTCAAAAATACAATAAATCCAGGGGACAACTCCTTAGTACTAATTCAGTTAGTTGGAAATAGGTCAGAATGATGTGTATAGTTTGGTGGTACGGATGCTCGCAAGCTCGCATCTCAAAAATACATTTTATTAAGTAGGCAATCCCTTTGTAAATATTCAGATTAGTTGGACGTATAGGTAGGTCTGAATGATGTGTATAGTTTGGTGGTCTGGATGCTCGCAATCTCGCATCTCAAAACTACATTACATCAAGTAGTCAATCCGTTTGTAAAAATTCTGATTAGTTAGACGTATAAGTCAGAATTATGTTTATATATAGTTTGGTGGTATGGATGCTCGCAAGTTCGCATCCCAAAAATACTTTACATCAAGAAGTCAATCTCTTTGTAAACCAAGAAAAACCCCCCGACTCGTAGACTCCCCTCACTCAGCCGTTCCGCCGAGGACGACAGACAAACAGACCAATAGACAGAGTTTCATTCTTATAATCAAGATAGTTTAAAGGCAGCAAGTAGATGAGTGCCTATGACCATTGCTCCAATTAAAATTTGAAATTTTTTGAATCTCAGAATATTATTTATTCCGAGCAGTTTTTATCCGTAAGATACCTATTCAAAGAAACGCTTGCAACACATAGGGACATTTTATGTCTTTAGTAGCAGACTCGTATGTGTTGCAGACTAGCTTTAAGAGCCACTCATCTGATCCGGACCCTGGGCATCGTCAAGTAAATGTCCCAAAGAGGCTACATAAGAAATTACAGCTTCCTAGAGTGTAAAGCATAGAAATTACCTATTAAAATGATTTAACCACCGCTTCACAAATCAAACCGTTCTCGCAATATTCGGATCACCTGCTATGAATCAAATCATCGAAACACCAGAACAATGAAATCATCAGAAATTAACAAGCGGTTGCAATCATGTTCACAATATCAATTATTGAGATTGATCACCAGAGTGTACACAATTATTCAAATAACCATGCTCATAACTCAGCTTGTTGGCCATGCACTTCGCAGTAGTTTACATAATATGGTTGGATAAATCGGGAGCTTTCGAAATAATGGTCAACGAATTTTGTGGGATGAAAAACGACGAAGTATCATATCCCTAGCAACGACTCGTTTGTAAGCGGAAATCATCAGAAAACCAACCATAACGCTTTTTTCGTTTATGTGCCAAAGTAAAGACATAAAATCAACCGTACCGAAACTCGTAAACGAGTTCCACTATCTGCTTTACAAGCAGATACCATGTTACATGGATATGTCTTCGATTGGGGATTTCATAACGGTCGTCCTCGAGAGTTGTAAACAAATCCTTTAACTTTGGACTGTAGGCGACGAAATTTAGGATAAAGAATTTATTTTATCATTCTTGGAGGCACAAAAAGCATACTATAAATTAAAGTTATTTCTCCAATACAGACGCAATGAGTTGTTGTTAACAGTCGACTGTTGTCAGGGGATGAAAATGTTTCCTATGGAGTGGAGTAAATGATGCTATTGCTTTACATTAAGAATATTGTAACCGGCTTATTAAAATTGTTTATAGTCCAATCAACTTAGTTTAGGAATGTAGCCAGGTACGTAAGGAGGGGGAAATTGGTAGCTTGAGATGTGAACATTTATCACATGAATCAAGTGCTTTCCAACGAGTGGTGAACGATTTTTGTGCGATGAAAACTGCGAAGTTTCATTCCCCTAGCAACGGCTGGGTTGTACGTGAAAAACACTGAAATTGTGACATCAATTTTGCGTCACGGAAATTTTTGGTTGACACCCCAGAGCAAAGACATATCCATATCAAAATGTCAAAAATGTTGATTTGTTAGACGTGTAAGTAAGAATGATGTGTATAGTTTGGTGGTCTAGATGCTTGCAAGCTCGCATTTCAAAAATGAATTACATCAAGTAGTCGATTCCTTAGTAATAATTCTGAAGCAGACCCTGCCTACCTAAGATTTGGAGAGTGCTCAGTTCAGATGGTTTAGTTGCCGCTGGTGCCTAGTTCATGTGAGCGGATTTCTGTATAAAAATTTTTCAAAAACTCGCATTCTACAAATTTTGAGGCGAGAGCAATAGCTTAATTTTCTTCAAAAATTCGCTAAAAGAGGAATTTTTAGTATTTATTCTTCCTCTTTATTATAATCTGTTCTCACTGGGTTATAGATGTCCAAGGCAGAACTACCCTCAATTACTATTATACAGCGATGTTTAGATATTTGGCTTAGAAACCAATTTTTTTCAGTAACTAGGTAAAAAAAGCGGACTCTGGTGGTTTTTTTTCTCTTCATGTCGCACTCTTGATTTGCGCCCTAACATGAGGGTATTTTCGTAATCAGTTCAGATGGTTTAGTTGCCGCTGGTGCCTAGTTCATGTGAGCCCAAATCGTGAGCATGGAGGACTTGTCGAACGAAGCCATAATCATATCAGAGACCCCTGCGATGAAATTTGTAACGTGATTATTTGTTCGTGTTAAGATTTTTTCTACTTTTTCTTGCTTTGTCATGTTGATCTGGGTCTGTGGAATTAATTATGTTCTCAAATTTCTTTAAAATATTAGAATTTACTATTTTTCCACCTAAATTACGAAAGTGATTTTTGTTACCATTTATTGACATGAAAAATCCAGTTTACGACACACGAAGGAACCAGTTATTGACACCACCTTGAACTTTGAAAATGGGTAACTTTATTTATAATATAATAAATAAATTATAGAAATTGGTAACTGAGATTAAGACTAGGTACCTATATGAATAATTCTACTTCATCTCTCCTCTAGTCAATTGGTAAACAATTTGAGAATAAAACTCGCTTCCGAATTCCGCTTTCAAATTCTAATGGTTCTGACAGTCTAGTTATCACATCTTCTTTGTCGACTAGAATTTCTTCCGTGTCGATCGTAAAAGCATTTTTCATCCTGTTGGACGGACGAAAAAATGGTCCCGATGGTTCGTCCAGCGTAGCCATTATTGACTGGACTATCTCGTTCCGCTGTTCGTCAATGTCGTTGTAGCCCACGTTCTCCATTTCCACTAAGTTTCCATCAGATTGGACAGTCTCCATTAGCTGAAACCGCAGCCCTGCTCAACGTCAAGTTTTCCGAAATTCTGTGGGAAATGGAAGGATTTCGACGCTTGAAACTTGTGAGCCATTTTTTCCCTGGCCGGCCATTGATGAATGGCGTATGTCTACCCAGTTTTTTGATGACGTGCTGAACGCTATCTTGAAGATGCTCAGCAGTAACTGGGAATCCAGCCTTAGCCATTTTTATAATCCAAAAAACAAAGATATCCTCCTCCTGTTTCGAGAGAATACAATCGGGACCCGACTTTCTTCTGATGGGTGACTTACCGGACACTTTGTACATCAGGGTGATTCGAGGCACCCCATATTCCCTCGCCGCTGTCTTAACTGCCTTACCATTTTTCACAGCCTCGATTGCTGCCAGCATGTTGTGTTCGTCATACTGTCTCCTTCGTACAGGGGGAATAATTGCATTACTACGAGGCTTGGCATTTGAACGTCGATTTTTCTCCTTCGGGGTCATCGTGTAACACCCCTGAAAAAAATCAAGTTGAGTTCTGAGCACAATTCTTGCAAGAGAAAAAATAAAAAATGAGCGAACTCAATAGGTAGGTACAAAACTTTTCGTGTAAAACCTAACAGATTTTAGAAATATTATTTTAGTGTTACTGCGATTTTAGTTCTAGTTTTTTTCGCTACCTAGGCCTGTCAATAACTGGTATTTCCTGCTGCCTATAAATGGCGTGGAATCCTCCAGTTATTGACTACAAATTCAACCTATTATTGACACCCCCTGTCGATTACTGGATCCCATCGTAATTTTGATACGATTTCAACACCTTTCGCTTTCATTTAAAAAACTGTGTTTAATTCGCTGAAAAACAAAGATTTCAACAAAAATCCAGTTATAGACATTGGTGTCAATAACTGGGCTAGTTGGTGTATCCGTGATCCAGTTATCGAAACCCTCCTAAACTCTTTGGTTCAGTTATTTTCAGGTATTTTATAGTTAAAAAATATTAAAATACAAATAGGATGAGTGTGATGAAAAAAATTGGTCTCTACAACCTTAGAATATGATTTCAAAAAGGCGTGGAAGCGACTTACCTCCTTACTGAGTTGCGCAAGAAAACGTCGACAGCTGAACACGAAAAACGAAAAGACACGTAATTCCGTTGATTTTCTCCGTAGCGACATGATTTTGAGGAGATTTTGCAGGTGAGTAGTCATAGTAACAAATGACGACCAGCCGGAATTTACTGGAGGCACCTAATTCTTATTTTTAGAGCCTGAAGGCGCAACTGTCAATAACTGGTCTCGTGTCTATAACTGGTTCCCTTACCCTAACGACGACAATTCGCACTAGTTGCAGTTTGGGAACAAATTACTTCCGTGAGTTAAGAGATAGCTGTTTCAGTGCCCTACTTTCCCATTCTCGAATGGGTCACACCATGAACATTAATTGGGTTTATAACTCTGTGTGTCATTCCTATTTCCTATCACGTACTTATTCCGATTGGTTGCTCTTGCCAATAACAATTCGAAACCGCCGAGTTGAGCTGAAGCTTGACACTCCAATTTAATTCAACTTGACGCTTAAAGACTAGTTGTTTCCACCTTCGCCCCCATGTTCCGACCTTTATGGAGAAATTCCTCTGTCTCCCGAGTCAAGGGTACTCGTATAAGTGATACCCGCTACACCAAATACCACGGAAACGTTTTAAAAGGATTCACCCCGCTGTCTCAGGTACGTGAATAGCTGAGTGCTCTTAGACCGTGTTCAATTCAAATTCCATTCCTCGTTAAGACGCTTTCCATTCAAACTAAATTAGATTGGCTCACGTTAGGAGGCAATTCCACATGCTGGGAAATCCACTTTAGGTCATGTAGAGTGAACAGTGAACGGGCTTTTTCGGTCATGAAATATAAGTCTCCTATGCCTTTTTAAAAATTGCCCGCTAAGTGAGTACTGGTTTCACTTATTTTCTAAAACATTCATTCCACTTCTAAAACAGATTATTTCTATCCCTACCTCGGTTAACGCGGAATTGAAATTTCAAAATATAATATATGGAGTGGAAGCGGATAAGTGACGAAAAATTTTTTCTGTTAATCCGCATCAAAAATGTAGTAAAACCCCGCCAGAACGAGTGCCCAATCACTATCTGTTTGAAAGTTATGATTTTTTTAGTAATTTTTCGACTGAACCCGACCTTACGTCATAAAACCACTATTTCTCAGCTTGTGCGTCACTTATTTCCATTTTTTACCTCATTTTTGGATTCAGCATTAAATTTCCTATAGGAATGGATCATGTTCGGAGTTATTTAACATGATTTAGACTCAATTATTACAATACAAACGTTAATTTTTTCAGGAATCTAGAATTATCATGAATTTTCGAAAATTAGCCTCTCCGACAAAATTGGTCTTAGAGGTTGTCAAATTTCATAAAAACTGCTTCATTTAATACTCTTTCCAATGGCATAATCAGTTTCATTAATAGCTGTTTTCTTTGCTCTATTATTACTGAGCGAGAGATGAAAAACACGATATTAGTGAAGGAAGCGAAGGTGACAGGATGAAGCGTACTCGCATGTCATAATTAGTTTATTAAAAAATCATTGTAGCATATTTTCAAAATGCCGACCTCGATTTCTGACGCATAACCGAGCACGTTTTCGCATTGATCCCACTGTTACTGAAAATGATAAAGATTCTTTCAGTTTTTCTGAAGCAGCGATTATCCTTCTTCTCACCTCTTCTTCACTGTTGGCCTCAGTCTTGTAGACCTCACTTTTAAGGAAACCCCATACGAAGTAATCCATAGGGTTGAGGTCAGGAGATCTCGGTGGCCACGGGGTAGTCCCTCCTCGCCCTATCCACAGAGGAAAACGTTGGTACAACCATCGTCTGACGTTCACCGAATAATGAGGTGGGGCTCCATCTTGTTGATAAATTAAATTTCCACTAACGTCGGGAGGAAGATTCTGAAGGAGAATAGGCAAATGTTGTTCGAGAAACTGTAAATAACTCTCCCCATTTAAATTGGCTGGAAGAAAATGTGGCCCTATCAACTGGTCGCCAACTATCCCTGCCCAAACATTTACTTTGAACCGGCGTTGGAATGATGACTGTCGAGATGCATGGGGATTCTCCGTAGCCCAGTGGTGCATATTGTGAGTATTGAATACACCTTCGCGAGTAAACAAAGATTCGTCTGTCCACAATATGCGTTTGAAAAAATGATATTGTTCTATGTCGCTATTCAGAAGCCACCTACAAAATTCTTCCCTAGGTGCAAAATCGTTTTCTTCCAAAGCCTGCACCTGTGTGAAATGGTAAGGATGAAAATGGTTTTTATTCAATAATTTCAATACGTACGAGTGGGAAACACCAATCTCTGAGGCTAAGTCTCGAGAGCTCACGTTAGGATCAGTTGTGACACGGTCAATGATGTAATCCTCAATTCCAACATCTACTGCGGCCGATGAATTTTCCCTTCGAGATCTCACTACCGAACCTGTATCCAACAAACGTTGGTGCAGTCTCGTAAAAACTTTGTCCTTAGGGCAACGTCTGTCAGGATAACGATCGCGGTACTCCCTCTCAGCTGCCAGAGCGTTCCCGTTACATAACCCGTAGACGAAGTGCATATCTACGTATTCCCGAGTTGTAAACCCAGCCATCGTGAAAAATGAACTAGCTTATAAATCACCACATCATGTAAGGCAGGTATTTTGTTATTGAACTAGTGTGAACAGGTATTTGTTTACAAGGCAAGTTCAACATCCAAAAACAATATGACATGCGAGTACGCTTCATCCTGTCACCTTCGCTTCCTTCACTAATATCGTGTTTTTCATCTCTCGCTCAGTAATAATAGAGCAAAGAAAACAGCTATTAATGAAACTGATTATACCATTGGAAAGAGTATTAGATGAAGCAGTTTTTATGAAATTTGACAACCTCTAAGACCAATTTTGTCGGAGAGGCTAATTTTCGAAAATTCATGATAATTCTAGATTCCTGAAAAAATTAACGTTTGTATTGTAATAATTGAGTCTAAATCATGTTAAATAACTCCAAACATGATCCATTCCTATAGGAAATTTAATGCTGAATCCAAAAATGAGGTAAAAAATGGAAATAAGTGACGCACAAGCTGAGAAATAGTGGTTTTATGACGTAAGGTCGGGTTCAGTCGAAAAATTACTAAAAAAATCATAACTTTCAAACAGATAGTGATAGGACACTCGTTCTGGCGGGGTTTTACTACATTTTTGATGCGGATTAACAGAAAAAAATTTTCGTCACTTATCCGCTTCCCCCCTGTATATAACTCCGAACGGTCTTTGAAATTGTATGTGTTATTAGGCTGTGGCGGTAACAACAGTTGCCACCAATTCACGGTAAGTAAGAAACATTGTGTAGTTACTAACATCTAGGAGAGTTATTTCTGAACGAAGAAATTGAAACTGAAGAACTTAGCGGGCTTTCTATATAATTCCCAACGGTCTTTATATATAATTCACCTCATTACAACCAAAAAATTGGCATGACATAACACTCGACATTAATCCAGGCACAGAACAAGCACGAGCTTTGCTGGAGTGGTACCAGACAGCTGCTGTAGCATCTCCTACACACAACTCAACACCAGTTCGACATCTACGAGTACTACCGATCAAGATACAATCAACGACATAAAGAAGGAGATAGAAGACACGGACGCGCAGATTCACACGCTTACAAAGAAACGAAGAAGACTCGAGATAGAATTACACCACCATTTCACCATGCCCAAATTCTGAATTCCCCGATTCAACTTTTTGTTAAGTCTCATAGTGGCGAGAACCACCTCAACTGGTGATATTCATTTTATTACATTACGTACATTCTGATCGGTATTTCCTCTTTTCTAATCATTTAATAACATCGCCTTAGCTTTGCATCAGATCATATAACGCGGCGAATCGGTAGGACTTATATAATTACTATAATGTGCTGAGTTCCTGTTAGGTACTTCTGTTATACGGACTAGATTAGTTCTTTCCAAGCCCTAACAGGCCTCAACTATATTATATAAGACTGCGGGACGATGACTTCAAAAATGTTGCGATACATATCTGCCTCTCTATACAGCAAAAATCGTGAGGTTGGCACACTACCTGATTTTACGGACATTTGTGTTTTCGTCTAATGGATGACTTAACACTCAAAAAATATTACCTATTTTCGTTGTAATTACTATCGAATTTCGTTGTAAATACTATCAAATTTCGTTGTTGTAGTGATCCACTACACATTTTTGTAACAATTAACTAATGTTGGATATTTAGTCAACAAAATGGTAACTGGGAAGAATAACTGGGACGCGGTGACAACATACATTTTTGCCGTCCTCAAAGCAGAGGGGCAGGATAGATCCTGGGAATAAAGAAGACATAGAGATATGATGTGCAAAAATGGACTAAAAAAGTGAACTACCCCGAAGTAATAGTACGCATGTGTGTAGTTTAGTTGAACGGCCACGTAATTTCTTGTTAATTTATGATTTTGAGGACAGCAAAACTCTTAGTGATGGATTAAGAAGCATACTGAGATGAACAAAACCACCACCGAACAGATAACAAAAGTCCAGTCATGCAGCATGACCCAATGAGCGAATTTTTGAAGAAATCTTTGACATTTCAGTCGCTATTGACGGCCGAGCGGAGCGAGGCCTTGGGTCTGTTTGCTAGTACGTACATAAATAGAACTTCTTCATAATTTCATGGCTGATATTTTCTAAGCCACAGTCAGTATTAAAGCTACATCAAGTCCTAAAACAGTTGAGCATAAAACATTAAAGAATTAAAGAAGACCGAGAGAATCGAAGGACGGAATATTTCACAGAGTAAACTCATCAGTTGTGATTACATTTTTTTTTTCTTTTTTTTTTTTTAACAAGCACCTACTACCTACGTTTTAAACAGCATGGTTCTAGGATTGGTTATACAGGGATACTTCCATAAGATTAGTTTAATCTGAATTTGGACAATGTTTCATGCAAATATTACCGATTTTTACAACTAGCGAACGGCATTATTTCGATTTTTGACTGATTTTTCAACTTTGAAATTTTTGAAAACTTGATACATATTCTTATAGGAAATTTTACGCTGATTCCGGATATACCACATGTTAGTATGCTGAAAAAATTATTTCGCACAACAAATCGCAAAAAACAGGCTATTTTGAAATTTTTGACATTTTTGAAAATTTCAATCCGAAGATGTAATCCGATCATGCTGGCCAACGAACTTGAACTTTCGTTTTGTGTCCTCAACATTTAAAAATTTGTTTGAAGTTTCTAGCATAGTTCTACGGACAGTTATCTCTGGAATTTTTTTTTTTTTTTTTTTTTTTTTTTTTTTTTTTTTTTTTTTTTTTTTTTTTAGTCACCTCCCCTAAAACGAAGGACGCGGGTGGTGATACCCCGGAGCACTCCTGCCGAGATGCCCAACTCGGGAAGCTCCGTGGCACTTTTCCCGCACCACACCCCGCGCCATGAGACGGTCGAGGCCATGACCTTGATGTTATTAGGAGCCACTCCTTTTAGCTCAGATATCGCCTGTCGCAGATCACTTCTATCATATTTACTTTCCTTACATACATACATACACATATACATACATAAAAAATGCGTTAAACTTCAGAAAATGATTCAGAATAGCCTGAAACGGATTTCTGCATAGAATTTTTTCAAAAGGCGAGAGCAATAGCTTAATTTTCTTCAAAAACTCGCAAAAAGAACTAAAGAAGTAGGTGCATATTAATAATGAACGCCTTTAAGCTTAAGATATGGTCCTTTTCAAAACTCAACTTGAGCCTTGATTTTTTCTGTTCTCATGCTTGTCGGATGTTCCATTCTTCGACATGGAAAACGGAAAATGGTGAAAATACCAGAAAATTGTATCATACATCGTTCTTCCACTTCAGCTTACTGACGCGTCTCTCCAATACCGGCTAGAGAGAAAGCTCTAAAATGGTCCCCCGTCTTTATGGTGGTCGATAAAATTCGAAAGTGCAGCGTCGTTACAAACATTGTAGGGGATGCTGAAAGGAAGAGAGTGAGGGGTGGAAGGTATTATGAAAAACGGAAGTTACCGGGCAGACGAGGGTAGGTACGAGATAAAGCATGAACTACGGGACGGCTGTAACGCGATATATGTGACGATCCGGAGGCGAGCCTTGGCTGACTAGAGCGTGTTTGCATTCCTGATACCATCGTCCGCCCCACCGATTTATACTGATGCTCTCTACTGATGAAAAACTTTTTCTTCATGTTTGGCCATACCAACTGTATGAATTGAATGGCGCCCGGCTTATCTGTGGTAATATCACTTATAAAACTCGAGTAGATTCCGTATAATTTAGATTGGAGCGCAGAAAGTACGACCGTTTTTGGGATCGTGAATAATAGCATTTTACCTATCGCATGTACCTACCTACTACCTGAAATATCAATAGTCATACATCCTTACACAGTATTATCATTTATAATTACACATGTAATAATCATATTACTACATTGGGAAAATGTAGTAATCATATTGCACACAAGATCGCTCACCTTATTTTCTCTTCCTCGTCACAAGATAATAAACTGTAATAAACTAATATTTGTTAGTTAATGAACTTTATTTCAGTAATATTCTGAATTTTTAACTTTTAGGCAGTTTTTATCTTTTTTTAGCACATTTTAAGCAATTTAAGTAAATTTTCCAGCATAATTTTGTACATAAATTTTGTAATACTCTATTTTATAGTTAAACAAACTTAATTTGAGCAATATTCTCCTAGAAATACAAATTTAACGGTTTTTAGCCATTTTTTGCTATTTTCAGTGACTTTTTCATCACTTTTCTGAAATTTGACCAATTCATATTGCTCAAAAAATGCTTGCAAACAAACTCGTCCTTTCGTTTGGAAAGCTTGATTTTTAGGGCAAGAACGGAATTTTTATCACAATCCTAAGGAGAGTTATCGTCTGGAATTACATGTATATTAATTGCTATGCAATTCTTAGGCCGAAAACCAACAACTTTTTTTGTAACGTCCGTAATGAGAAACGTCCGTAACGAAAAATGTCCGTAACGCTAAGCACGAGTTCGTTGGTTCGAATCCCAGCCAGGCTTGAAACCAAATTTTTTTATACTTTATTTTTTGAGCATTTTCAGGTTAAGAATTGCATAGCAAATTATCCTCGTTTTCTACACAGTAGAAAAGAGAAAAGACCCGGGGGGTCCAGGGGGGCGAAGCCCCACGGCGAGGCGCTAAGCGTCGAGTATATTTATATACATATGAAAAAGAGTCAAACTCTGGGATTTGTTTCAGAATGCCACAAACCGGATTTCAATGAAGAAATTTTTGAAAAATTTTGATTTTAACATTTTCGGAGCCATTGCAATTCATTTCCTTCGAAAATTCGCTAAAAGCAACAGACAATGTAATGGTAAAATATGGCAATCATAGTATGAACAAGAATCCCAAGTTTAATTAAATAGCCAGCGAATTGAGATTCACCATTTGAAGGAGATAACTTGAAAATGGATAAATCGAGAGCTTTCGAACGAATGGTCAAAGAATTTCGTGGGATGAAATTTGTCGAATGTGAATTTTAAAAAATCTAAACTAACTCCCAGAGAAAGGCATTAGAAAAAATCTATCTGTCTTCCTTAGGAAATTTTAGGAAACTTGAAACTCATACGGTGGATACAGCTTTCGTACAAGTACGCAACCACGAGAGACATTTTATGTCTTTGCGCCCCCTTTACCCTTCCTATAAAACCCCGTATTGTATTCTAGAGCCACAAAGCTGATCTGGGATCGGTCAGTTGTGTTCAGAAGTCCCTCAAGGGCCCACATACCAAATCTCAGAATCGTGGGATCATTAGGGAAAAAACTGGATTCTAGAGCCACTCAGCTGATCTGAGATCGGTCAGTTGTATTCAGAAGTCCCTCAAGGGCCCACATACCAAATCTCAGAATTGTGGGATCATTAGGGAAAAAACTGGATTCTAGAGCCACTCAGCTGATCTGGGATCGGTCAGTTGTGTTCAGAAGTCCCTCATGGGCCCACATACCAAATCTCAGAATCGTGGGATCATTAGGGAAAAAACTGGATTCTAGAGCCACTCAGCTGATCTGGGATCGGTCAGTTGTGTTCAGAAGTCCCTCAAGGGCCCACATACCAAATCTCAGAATCGTGGGATCATTAGGGAAAAAACTGGATTCTAGCGCCACTCAGCTGATCTGGGATCGGTCAGTTGTGTTCAGAAGTCCCTCTAGGGCCCACATACCAAATCTCAGAATCGTGGGATCATTAGGGAAAAAACTGGATTCTAGAGCCACTCAGCTGATCTGGGATCGGTCAGTTGTGTTCAGAAGTCCCTCAAGGGCCCACATACCAAATCTCGGAATCGTGGGATCATTAGGGAAAAAACTGGATTCTAGAGCCACTCAGCTGATCTGAGATCGGTCATTTGCGTTCAGAAGTCCCTCAAGGGGCTACATACCAAATCTCAGAATCGTGGGATCATTAGGGAAAAAACTGGATTCTAGAGCCACTCAGCTGATCTGGGATCGGTCAGTTGTGTTCAGAAGTCCCTCTAGGGCCCACATACCAAATCTCAGAATCGTGGGATCATTAGGGAAAAAACTGGATTCTAGAGCCACTCAGCTGATCTGGGATCGGTCAGTTGTGTTCAGAAGTCCCTCTAGGGCCCACATACCAAATCTCGGAATCGTGGGATCATTAGGGAAAAAACTGGATTCTAGAGCCACTCAGCTGATCTGGGATCGGTCAGTTGTGTTCAGAAGTCCCTCAAGGGCCCACATACCAAATCTCGGAATCGTGGGATCATTAGGGAAAAAACTGGATTCTAGAGCCACTCAGCTGATCTGGGATCGGTCAGTTGTGTTCAGAAGTCCCTCAAGGGGCTACATACCAAATCTCAGAATCGTGGGATCATTAGGGAATCTCCGCGTAACGCTCTCCGCGTGACGCTCCCCCGCGTGACGCTCTCCGCGTGACGCTCTCCGCGTGACGCTCCCCCGCGTGACGCTCTCCGCGTGACGCTCCCCCGCGTGACGCTCTCCGCGTGACGCTCCCCCGCGTGACGCTTTTTCATTTATGTGCCATAGTAAAGACATAAAATGTCAAAAAGTAAAGTCATGTTCCTTGACTGAGATCTCATTATGAAATGTACATCTCATTATGTTTGTCCATTTATTCCGGTCTTTGTATTTGATTAGTATGTGGGGTCGTTTCCCATAGTGTTTTCGTCCTCCTGAATCGAAAGAGACCATCTGCAGGCGGGCGTGCGTGCGTGCGTGTGTCCTTCCAGACGATAACCTCCTTTTTTTTTTTTTAGCACATCAAATTAGTCAGGCAAAAAACGGTCAAAAATTGCTAAATTTTATTTTTAGCAGAATATTGCTCAAATAAAGTTTATTATCTATAAAGTAGAACATTACAAAATTTATGTGCAAAATTATGCTGAAATATTTACCTAAATTTCATTAAAATGTGCTAAAAAAATCGCCAAACTCCAAAAAAGATGGAAATCCAAAATCTCTTTTCGAATTGCCGAATAGTAGGTATTTAGAACGATTTTTTTTATTTTTTTTTATTTTTTATTTTATTTATTTTTTTTTTTAAATAAAATTGGTAGTTAACAATTTCTTTTCATTCAGAGTCCTTAATTTTCAAGACAATGGAACATAACATGGTACGATAATTTACAAAAATCGCTCATACGATCATCCTGTATGGCTGAAACATTTTTTCAAGTATATTCCATTAATAGGAACTTTGGCTGAAAATATTGAAAATTTCATTGAAGAAAAAAAAAATCGCGGCTAGTCGCAGCAAATTCCAACGGGATAGAGTCAAGGGATGGCGACAGAAAACATACAGAAGAATTAAATGCCCTAATACCTCATTTCTCCTCTTTTAGAGATTTTCACATAATGTGAAAGTGACCAGCTACATTATAGTTGCCAGTTGGCTCTGAACGCTACACACTCTTGAATAATTCATCTTACAAAATTTACTTGTCAGGCGTGAGCTCAGCAATTATATGTTTTTTTTAAAGAAAGAAATATTGGACTAAAAAATTGGTTCCGATCAAAATATTCGTTTTTATTTTCAGACGAAGTCGACTATGGGGGAAAAGCTCCTTTTGTACTTCGGAGGCGCAGTTCTAGAACCATGCGACTAACTCTTACCTGTCTCTACACGCTCCTCAGCATTGAATTTGTTGGTGAGTTTCAGTATTATTTTTTATTACCATTTATATTGATATATTTCATTATTATATGTAGAACATTTTTTACTATTGCGCGTTTGCTCGATTCACATCTTTCACTCTAGCCATCCTAAAAGTAGGAATGTACCAAATTTTTAAGTAGCTAACCCATTTATTTATTTATTTAAGTTCATGTGTACAAGTGGGACGATGGTCAGGTTAAATAGATTGGAATGAAACTAGTTGAATGAATAAAGTTGGAGAAACACCAGATTAATTCACATGGTTTTTGAACAGTCAGTTACCTAGTCATATTCTCTTAAGATCATGCATTGTCTTTACTATTTTCTTGGGAAATGTGAAACCCTGTTCATCGAAGCAGATCAGCGAATAGAAATGATTATACCTAACTACATATCGCATTGTAGTGGGAGCCTTTTTCGTTCGGTCAGTATCAATCTCTAGTCCTGAGTGTTCCTGAGTACCAAATTCACAGGTAACGAGAAGCTCCTAGAGATTGGCATAAAAAAATAATTTAATTTTAAAAATAATTAAAAATATTGGCATAAAATCTAATGGCCTCCATTGGCCATTTCTGAGTAGCATGTATGCACGCATAGTTTTATACTTTTTAGGAACAAAATACGACTGCAGTACCTCCTGTACTTCTTCAACAGTGTCCTCTTCGGGTTTCAACGTGGTAATATTCTTGTAAAGACGCGGGGCCTCCCCGCCCTGCAGATTTGTTAGTCCAGCAACTTGTACTGCATTCGACTTCTTCAAATCCTTAACACCAGTCGCATGAATGATAAAAACCATCTTTAAATTCGGAGAGCTTTTTTGCTAAGTCCACCACGTCAATCTCTAATGGATCGGGTTTTTTAGATTCCATCTTGTGGCTCTCAACAAATCTGAGGTTGGATAAGAATTCACAATTCACCACTTTTCACTGACACACACTCACTGAAAACATAGGTAATCAACTTTTGACTGTGCCGTGTTGAAGGTTCGTTAATAAATAGTCGCAACTGAAAATTATATGATAACTTATAACTGATGTATTATGACTCATAACTGATAATTTATAACTGATATATTAACCCAGGTGGATGTTCCCAGCACTCATACGCCAGCCTCTGACCAGCAACACGGTTTCCCCGGCTATTCCGCCATCTTTCACCCCTTTCATTTTAAGTTTTTTGAATAATTAAATACATCGAATAAATCAAATATCTAACCTTTAAAAGGTTTAATTAGGACATTAATGAGGTCATCGCTATCGTTTTCTCCATCATCGATTCCGGTTGCAAACTCATCCTCCTTTTCTGGACATGAGCTGCTCAACTAGTGTTTCACTGTTTTCGTCCAACGTCGACCACCCCTTTCATTTTAAGTTGTTTGAATAGTTAAATACATCGAATAAATCAGATATCCAACCTTTAAAAGGTTTAATTAGGACATTAATGAACGTGACGTTCTTGAACAATCAAGTCGAGTCACGAGATAGTCACCTGCTCTTTAGTTCGACTATCCACTGCGTGGCATTCCCAGCGCTGCAGCCGCCATGAGATTTTACATAGATCAGTTTTTGCTTAGATTAGTGATTTGGATGCTCGCAACGCTCGCAACTCAAAAATACATAACAGCAAGTAGTCAATCCCTTAGTAAAAATTTAGATTATTTAGTCAGGGTGTAGAGTCTTGTGACTCGACTTGATTGTTCGAGAACGTCTCACTAAAAATTGCCTTGTAAATATCAGCTGACATAATGCCAATATTGGAATTACCTGGTGATATAGTTCCAATGGAATTTATTCTAACGTTGCGAAATAGAGTTTATTAACTATTGTCCATGCGGATGTACTTACTAGTGATGTAATGGTACCTAAATGCTAAATTTCATCTCTTACGTATCTCCCAAGTCCACCTATATGTAGCGGAAGCATTGTTTTCACTTTCGAGAGATTGAAAAAGTTGTACTCCACGAAAATCAAACGGTTGTTTTTTGTTTGTTTCTTTACAGTGGTAAAATTTCCATTCGCATTTTACGTTTTAGACCATTCTGAACAACTATCGTTCCGTGTCTGTCTCTCTCTATCACTGTGTGCGTGCGCGTGTGTGTGTGTGTGTGTGTGTGTGTGTGTGTGTGTGTGTGTGTGTGTGTGTGTGTGTGTGTGTGTGTGTGTGTCCTCTGTGTGTTTGTATTCCGCGAATCCTCGTAACAAGCTTAATTTCCACTATATTTAACCGATTCTTTTGTAATTTTCATGGAATGTGTGGGTTAGGGTGAAGATGGTCCCTTATCAACTCCATACTTCTGAAATCATTACTTCATTTTGTGCAAGCGCAAAAAGAGTCATCATATAATATTATGGTGGTGCTTATGTCAGAAGGCTTATGTCATTTACCTTTAAATCGTGCTGTTTGCTTCTTGAATGCCGACCAGAAGGATTCAAATTACAAGTTAAAAAAGCTTTTTCTCTAACAACAGGATTGCGCCCCGACCCCTAGAGCTCCGTCTGATGCAATATTAATAAACGGGAAACCTCTCTTTTGTGAAGCGTTTGGCAAAAGACAGCTGCTCGCCCTCTCGGCTCTACGGAGAGATAAGAGACTTATCAGTTTGGTAGCGCGGGTGGGTGAGGAGAGACGGGGGCGTTTGTTTTATTTACTGCCGGGACATGTTCAAACTCCGCAATCTAAGTCCCTCCTGCGACCCCCTGGGTTCCGCTTCATTTTCCGGAGTCACTATAGCAGACCGGGAACTCGGTAATCGCAGCTTGTTACGTCCACCTGTTTGAGAGAGTTGGGTATATTTTAAGGGAGGAGGTCGGGTTTACCGCGTGGTTCGCATTTTGGATATCATTGGATCTGAAAGCCCAAGATCGTTTTGTTTCCTAAAATTGACTTTAACTACACACCAAATAAACTCTGTACTTCATCTGGTAGCGTTCTCCCATACAATATTATCATTTATTTGCAACAATTGATTTGCAACAATTTGCAACATTAAATTGCAACAATTAAATTGCAATACACTAAACTCAGTATTTGGAATCCTCCAGGCCTCAACTTAAAACGATGATTCTAAATGGGCTTATCACCTAGGTCATAAATGTCAATAAATCGTCAGGAATGTCAGGAATTGTCAAGTATTATGTCATTAAAAGTGGATGACATACCGTGATGAATACAATCCATCGGTATTTGATTGGTTCAAAGTTACACCCTCAAAAATCACAAAAATCTACACATATGTCACCCAAATACAAACTGAACGAAGAAACCTCAAGCATGGAAACTTAAAATTAGCGTCATCTACCAGACGTACAGCCGTGAAATATCCTGGTTGGGTCAAAAATGGACGCATGAAATCAGGTATGGAGACCTTTAAAAAAATCAAAATAGGTACACATAATAATCAGGTATGGAAGAACTTACTTAGTACTAGTATAGTACTAGTAGAGTACTCGTAGAGTACTCTCTGCTTCTTCATCAACCACGTGATACGAATTTCTGATAATAATTCCATTGTTGAGGGGGAAATAGCGAACCCCTCTCAAATTCGCGGTGAATTCCTCTCTATGAAATTTATACTCTTCCGATTTCGACCCCATAAATTGCCAGTCCTGGTTTAACTGTTTTCCGCGATGTGCGGAGGAGGGTGTTGGGGGTTTTTTTTTTTTTTTTTTTTTCAGTTAAATCTCCTTTGAATAACACATATCCGAGTGGGATGGGGGAGGAAGGAAACTGGGGAAAAAGAGGTGCACCCAGACCAAGTGTGATATAACGCTCCCGCCTTTACATATATGAATATAATTTCGTCCCCCCCCCCCCCCGGACCCGTCGTCGCCCTAGTTGACCCGGTCCGTTTCATATATGCAGCTACTCTCTTGCTAGTAATACCTTCAGATCGTATATCAGAGGTGGAGTCCGGGTATGGGAGGATTTTCCTGTAACTTCACCGATTCCTGCAGTTTGTTTGAAGGGGGCAAAGGGAAGGTCCCTTCTGCGAGTAATTCCCGAGGGGATAGTGAGCCCCAGACAAGCTAAAGGAATCGCACACTTTGATATTACGTGCGTATTTTTCCTATGGAGTTCTTCCAACTGACTACCTTAGGGCACATATACTATTTCGCA
Organism: Adelphocoris suturalis; assembly: GCA_030762985.1. NCBI lineage: Eukaryota > Metazoa > Arthropoda > Insecta > Hemiptera > Miridae > Adelphocoris > Adelphocoris suturalis. The sequence goes on from CM061042.1 coordinate 138,677,802, forward strand.
ATCCGATATTTCTCGAGCGAACCTTGCAAGTGGTGGAACCGTTCTAGACAAGTTCTAAAATTGGTCTTAAGAACTGTTCCTTGGAATTTTCATTAGAACAACAACCGAACTCCTGTAGGCACTACATGTCATCACCTGCATATTTGCCTTTATAGTCACCCATTGAGAGTATATCTAATCATAGTTCACACCTTTATAAATGTATAACGGTAGAAACATAGATACTGTGAACATTGTAGAATATTGATATTTTTACATACATCCATCCCCCCACCCCCTTCCACTGGCAATGAAATATTTCCTTACCACTATTTAAATGATAATTAAAATCATCGTCTTTTCCTAATTATCTTCTCCGACTACGACTAATTCCACACAGTGTGCAGCACCGACTAATGCAAAAAACTAGGAAGTTAGTGTAGTTGTTTTCTGTTCATGTCGTGGCGACCCAAATTACTTTGTTTCTAGTACTTAGTAATATCTCATCAGTTATTTAGTACATAGTACGACCTATAATTGTAAGGTCTTAGAAAAATCCTGAGTCAGCCATCCAACATGCAAGTCCTTCGTTTCTTCCTACCCGCCAAAATAGGACCTTCAAGAAAGTAGTTACGTTTTGCGTCTTTATTTTGGTTTATTATTTCCAATAATAAGCCTATGTGATCGTATAGCAAAAAAAATTTATAACCCCCCCCCCCCCCTCAAACTTTGTCACTTTACGTATCAAGGTGCGTAGAATCCAAATTTGAAATGTCCGTCCGCCGTCCGCCGTTCGCCGTCCGCCGTCCGGGCCATAAAAGGCCTAAGAATTGACTTAAAAAACCCGTTCTTTCGCACATAGACTCCATTTGGGGTCTAGTTGGTCCTAACGTTTAACCATCCCGATCGCTTTACTCGCATAGATGCTATGGGCCAAAAATGGGCGAAAAAGTGTCTTTTTCGAGGCTTTGAGTGTTAGACTTACGCACGCGCGCACGCCTGGCACGCTTGGCAGGGGGTCACGGTGGGTGGTGAGGGGGGTGAGCGGGGGGTGGAGTGAGAGGAAGAACAGAGATGGATACTAGAAAAGAGACTGGCAAAAGCCCCAGAGCATGCTGGTTATTATAGCTGTATAATAACCATAATAAATAATAAACCATTATGTAATAATTTGCAGCGTTTTTGATATTTCAGCCAAAGGCTCTAAGCCAGGGGTGCTCAAACTTGAACTGCTGGCGATCTACCTCAATATTTTTAGACTACTTACGATCGACTCTGAGAGGCTGCAAGTATGTGTGATGCAGGGTTGTCGTACATACACGATACACCCTACCTACCTAGGTAGTGTGTACCGTAGCATATATAGATATTAGCTTTCCGCACAATTTACATTATTTTAGTTAAGGTTTGGGTTAGGTTTACTTAAGTTCTTCTCTACAATATCAATGAAAAAACTCCTAGTTATTCAAAATTGCGAGTTTATTCGTTGTTACAAAACAAAAGAGTTACATATGGTGTAAAACTCAACTAAGGAGTGACTTTGGATGTTGAAGCGTGGCACTGCATGTCCTCAGCATACTTTTCATAAGATGGTGCGTAACCACTGAGTGCCAATCGCAAGCATGATGACATATGATCGTCAGTTAGTCGATTGCGATATTTTGACTTAATTATCTTCATTTCAGAAAATGCAGACTCGCACAAGTAAGTTGACCCAAACATTGCCGTCAGTTGAAGGGCGATTTGCCTTAGATTCGGATATTTATCTTCAGATATAAAACACGAGAAATTTGTATCAGATGCTGTAGCTTTGAGATGTATATCTGATATAATCTGCACCAACTCATTTTCAACAGAACATGAGTTCATATTAAACTGACTTGCTACTTCAGTAGCTAATTCCTCAATGTTTTTACATGAAAAATGATAACTCATAAATGATGCTATATTTGCCAATTTACTGCAATCATAAAAACGCATTTCGAATTGTCCCAAAATATTTGATAATTCAGCCTCATACGTATCATAATTCAACTGAGGAATCCTTGCTTTCAAAGACGGAAAATGTTTCAGATCCTTTCTTTTCAGTTGATCTATCATAAGTTGCAATTTACTTTTGAATGCGTTTACTGCGCTAATCATCTCAATAATAGTTTTTCCTTTACCTTGAAGCTCCAAGTTAATGGTGTTTAAGTGCATTGTGATGTCAGTCAAAAATGCCAAATCAGTCAGCCATTTTTCGTTTTTCAACATCTCAGTGTCATCACCTCTTTCGTCTAGTTTAGTTACCTACTTATTAACAATTTTTTTCTTCTCGAGATCTACTCAAAAAGCACTCGCGATCGACTGGTCGATCGCGATCGACCGTTTGAGCACCCCTGCTCTAAGCCACCAGCATCGGGGGGTCCAAGGGCTTAACCCCGGGTTAGGCGCGAAGCGCTGACTTTCTCTTATTTGTTAGTTCTGTGAATTTATGGAAACGGCGATTTGTTTTTGTTGATTTATTGGTACAGTTTTTTGGGAATGTTTAATTTTAGATAGTTAATCAATGATAATAGTGCTTCGGGAATCTGGTGATAATTTATGCTTCATGACCGGAACTTAAATAAATCTAATTTTTGTATTACTAAATTATGTCAATCATTCCATTACTGTCTAAGCCGATTTTCAATAACTTTCAACTTTCCTCGTGAAAACTTCCCAACGAAACTCTAGCCTTTAATAGATGTACGACGACATAACTCTCTCGCAAAGTTGACGTTCTCAGAAAGTCCAACGAAAGTTTCGCCAAAATCTCGAAGGTTTTTCGCGAGAGAAAAATCCCAAATAACGTCGAATTAACCGTTGCCGTATCGCGGGGGACAAAGCTGACGTTGGAGTCCATTAGGAAGAGACTATTCGGGAAGGCGGAGGACGTACCTACTTAAGAGACTTAGTTGAAGAGGAGTTATTAAACATGGAAGGAGCTGGCGGAGCGAAGTAATAGAATTAGCGCCCTCTCACGGACCCTTTGCTAATTTCAGAGGCCCGTCTCCGACTCCGACTCCTAGACGTTTTCGCGCGGAGGTCGCAAATCGAATTTCAGAGCGCTTTCGCTTTAGCTAGATCTTCAAACTTGAGCCTCAAAGATGGTTCAGTTGAGAGCAAACTCGACGTAGAAACTGTTAAGGGCTGTAAGTGAAACAAGTTTTCACTTTGCTTTGAGGGGAAAAAAAAAGTTCAGAAGCCTAATCATCCTGAAGTCATCCTTATTTATTCAGCGTTTCGCCAGAAGACAGTTGTTCAGCCTATAACCTTGTGTTAGTTCAGGAACAGGTGAGATTGGAAAACAATTCAAATATTTGCACAAAGTCTTAATGATTAATGAAGGTCTTAATCAGGGCACTACGGAGGGAGGAGTGAGAGTCCCGCATTTTTTTCAAAAAGAAAAAAGAAGGGAGAGAGAGAGTGAGGAAACAAATCAAAGGAGACTCATGTGAATAACAAACGGAACAGCACTTTTCCTATTTCAAACATTTTCGGGATCCCGATTTCTAAAATTTTATCAACCCTCCTGGGAAATCGTGCTAGAAAAAAAAGAAACTTAGCGTGTTTCAAAAATTGACAGCAATTTTATCGCGCCTAAGCTCGAAAAGTACACCTAAATTCTACTTGTCGGTGGCGGGAAACACTTCATGTTTCAGCTTTCCAAATTTATAGTAAATTTTACTTTTAATTTACCAATTAGTGGAAGAAAATGATTTTTTAATGAATATAAACTTGGCTTTCTTCAAATAAATCTAGAGTCTTCTAGAAAATTACTGCTCTCTATGAACCAAAGAGTTTGGGGCTGTCTGTTAGCTGAATCGAATTTTAACTGTTGCAGATCTCTCACTCCATTATAATCGAGTTTTGCAGTTTTCTTAGCAGCATTTTAGTTTATTTTCTACGTTTTTCTGAGGTGAAATATAAAGTTAATGAATTTTTGGCTAACAAATCACATAACACAGAGGCCCGTTCTCCGTCTCCGACTCCTAGACGTTTTCGCGCGGAGGTCGCAAATCGAATTTCAGAGCGCTTTCGCTTTAGCTAGATCTTCAAACTTGAGCCTCAAAGATGGTTCAGTTGAGAGCAAACTCGACGTAGAAACTGTTAAGGGCTGTAAGTGAAACAAGTTTTCACTTTGCTTTGAGGGGGAAAAAAAAAGTTCAGAAGCCTAATCATCCTGAAGTCATCCTTATTTATTCAGCGTTTCGCCAGAAGACAGTACCCACTCGCTTTTCTTGCACTTGCACGTCCTATTGCATCAATAATATTATGTTCGGATATGTTTCCGATCGAAAGATGATTGTCATGTCCTCCAGGACAGCATTAATGGTTTGACTGAGTGGTGAAGAACCAATAACCTTTCCCTGAACATCCCTAAATGTTATACAGGGTGATTCCCTCGCAGATGCAAAAAAAAATTTGGGTGAAACTGCATCGAAAATGGAGTAAAATGCCGCCAACCGCATATTTTTATCTCAATCCGTACTCGAGATATGATTTTTATAAGGTTTATTCAGGAATAACTACCGTGTTTTTTCATTTTAAACTCGGATTTCTCCACTTTGCCTCATTTAATTTCTACCTTTGACCTCATTATCGGAATCAGCGTTGAATTTCCTATAAGAATAGTGTACTTGGGTTCATAAAAAGTACCATCCGAAGACCTTCACATCAGCTCAAACATTGGCGATTTTGAAAAAATAATATTTCTGAAAATCTTTAAAACTTTACTACTCTTTTAAAAAGAATCCTGGAAACTGGCAAATCTCATGAAAACTGCTTCATCTAATATGCTTTCCAACGGTATTATCAATTTTACTTCTATTTTGTTATTTAGGGGAGAAAATAATGTTTTAATGTTAAAAAATGTGGGTTTTTCAATGAAATTGTTGGTTTTCTCGAAAGATGACCCTCCATGAACCAACGAGTATGGGGTCGGTTTCTATGTATTTTTCTCGCTGGATCGAATGGAAACTCTTGCAGATCTCTCAACTACGTTATAATCGAGTTTTACACTTTAATTAACTAGTTTTACCCCATAACACACATACATTTAATCGTAACAAACAAACTAAACATTTGCGATTTCAAGTGTAAAACTCGGTTATAACGGAGTTGGAGAGATCTACAAATGTTACCATTCGATACAGCGTGAAAAAATACATAGAAACCGACCCCATACTCGTAGGTTCATGGAGGCTCATCTTTCGAGAAAACCAACAATTTCATTGAAAAACCCACATTTTTTAACATTAAAACATCATTTTCTCCACTAAATAACAAAATAAAAGTAAAATTGATTATACCGTTGGAAAGCATATTAAATGGAGCAGTTTTCATGAGATTTGCCAGTTTCCAGGATTCGTTTTGAAAGAGTAGTAAAGTTTTAAAGATTTTCAGAAATATTCTTTTTTCAAAATCTTCAATGTTTGAGCTGATGTGAGGGCCTTTGGATGGTACTTTTTAAGAACCCAAGTACACTATTCTTATAGTAAATTTAATGTTGATTCCGAAAATGTGGTCAAAAGTTAAAATTGAATGAAGTAAAATGAAAAAAGTTGAGTTTAAAAGGAAAAAAAAAACACGGTTTTCCTGAAAAAACCTTTAAAAAATTATATCTCGAGAACGGCTTGAGATAAAAATATGCAGTTGGCGGCATTTTACTCCATTTTTAATGTAATTTAACCCAATTTTTTTTTTTTTTTTGCATCTGCGAGGGAATCACCCTGTATAATGTCTTTTCACCGCTCACTTCACTCCATTAGCCGCCATATTGCATCGGTGGCCAGCAGCTAAATCGCTTTGAGCAAGCAAAGGACCTTGGAGTCATATTTGACACAACTCTGACGTTTTTGACACATATTGACTCTGTGGTCTGTCCAGCAATGAGCGCTTTAGGTTATCTTAAGAGAAACACCGCTGAGTTTTACAGCATACCAGCACTTGCATCACTGTACTCAATGATCGTAAGGCCAATAATGGAGTATTTCTCGATCGTATGGTCACCATATTATCAAACTTAGAAGGATCGGCTATATCGAGTTCAGCAGAGGTTCGTGAGATACCTGAGTTATAAATTGCGCATACTACAAGAAGAATAAAGTTCCAGAACCCTAGCCGATCGCTGCGGACTCACCAGCCTTGAAGAGCGTCGCATTGTATCTGACATGTTGTTCCTTTTCAATTTGTTGAACTACCGGATTGACTGTCCAGAACTCATCTACGAAATCAACCTACATATTCCAGCTTTTTACACCCGTAACCAACATTTTTCATTTTCAATTCTCTACAACTTATAACCTGTATGAACAGCCTCTCAATAGAATCCCTCGTCAGGCCAACCACATACTCTAACGAAATCCAGCTAATGGATTGAACCCATTTGTGAGGTCCGAAGCTCCGAGTTCCGATACTAAATATACTATAAGCGGCGTATAATAATTATGGACCAGAGATCTACGTAGAAAAGCTGTCTAATACATAAATAATAAACCTTTGTGTAATAATTTGCAGCGTTTTTCCATGATCAGCCGTCTCGAACCTACCGCTCAAAAATATTACGCAAAATCCACCGTCCTCCCTGAAATCTCTGTCCACATAGCCTACACTCTTCTCAGCTACAAGAAGTGTTTGTGATTTTGACCTTATATATACACACATTTACCTATAGGTATTGCTTTTTTTTTTTTTTTTTTTTTTTTCGTTTCCTTATCAAGAGACTAACTTATTGGTTTATTATTTCCAATAATAAGCCTACCTATGTGATCGTATAGCAAAAAAATTTTATAACCCCCCCTCAAACTTTGTCACTTTACGTTTCAAGGTGCGTAGAATCCAAATTTGAAATGTCCGTCCGCCGTCCGGGCCATAAAAGGCCTTAGAATTGACTTAAAAAATCCGTTCTTTCGCACATAGACTCCACTTGGGGTCTAGTTGGTCCTAACTTCTCGCCAGCTCGATCGCTCCACACCCATGGGTGCTATGAACCAAAAATAGGTGGAAAAGTGTCTTTTTTTTGTAGTATTTCAAGTTGTATAGAAATTGGAGATTTATGAGTGAAAAGAAAATGTTAGCTATTAATTTTATGGAAAAAAAAAGTATTCTAAATGACACTCTTCTATTCAAAAAGAGATTTTGGAGTTTAGTCTATTTTTTGCAATTTTATAGATTTTTTAAAACAAAATTTTATGAAGTTCAAATTTTTAGCATAGGTAATTATTTCGTACATAAATTGTTGAATGTTCTATTTTATAGTTGATAAACTTCATTTGACCACTCTTATGCTAAAAAATATCAATTAACGATTCTTAGCCATTTTCAGTGATTTTGTCAGCACATTTTTTGAAATTTGACCAATTAAATGATATCAATATACAGTATAGGTAACACTTTTATGTGTTGGAATGATGACTTGGTAATTAATTGTTATGTTTATCAACTATATTAAAATGCGTAATATGTGAGATTCCGCTGCTGTAATGGATTGAACCCATTTGTGAGGTCCGAAGCTCCGAGTTCCGATACTAAATCTCTATTTTATTTATAAGAATGAAACTCCGTCTGTCTGTTTGTCTGTTTGTCTGTTTGTCTGTCGTGTCTATGCACGGCCAAACGGCTGAGTGGGCCGGATCTACGAGTGGGGGGATCTTCTTGGGATTTTCCGATAGGGTGTATAAGCGAATTTAAAATTGTTTAATCCCACCCGAGCCATGGGCCGTAGGGCGGGAGGGGGGTCGAAGTAAGAATTAATGTGCGCTTTTTGGACTTCCCCACTTCCCCTACCCCTCTAAACGGCCGTTGACAATTCCGGAAAAATACGGGTTTCGTAGGTTTTCCTACGAGGAAGACGACGGCGCGATCGGATCGCGAAAAAAGTATCGGGAAATGCGTCAAAAAAATGCGAGAGTACGGACCCGTTTTCTCGAAAAGTCCGCCGAAAAACTTGGTTTTTTCCGATTAAAATATACCCCATAAAGGTACGTTTTTCGGAACGGTTTTCGCGGGCGAAATACAGCTTTGGGTCCGCTGAATCTGAATCCGAAATCGGATATCGAAAAAAGTGATGGGCAGTCGGTCAAATCACGAGCGGAAGCGAGGGGAACCGTTTAATATGAGAAATTAATCGACCCGGGCCGCCCGTTTCACAACGTTGCTTACCAGAAGGGACCCTCACAGGGGGGTTCCAATTTGCACTTCTACGCAATACCTTGCGAGGCGAGCAGGTATACATAGGTACCTACCTTGCGAGCGAAGCGAGAGCCATTTCAACAGAATAAATACGGACTTCGTCCTACACATATACAGGTATACCTTGCGAGCGAAGCGAGCAACATCCACTAATAAACTTTTCGTGGTTCCACATAGTTTTATAAGATTTAATTTGTTTGTAAGAATTTCCAACAGAAAAAAACGTCTGCCAAGTTGGGTGGGCAGTATAACTTCCTCAAGCGAGCGAAGCGAGCAGCATCCCCTACAGAAGTTAAACCTACCCTTAGAGACCTACCGTTTGCGAGCGATGCGAGCAACATCCCCTACATGTTGGGTGGGCAGTATAACTTCCTCAAGCGAGCGAAGCGAGCAGCATCCCCTACAGAAGTTTAACCTACCCTTAGGGATCTACCGTTTGCGAGCGAAGCGAGCATCATTCCCTACATGTTGGGTGGGCAGTATAACTTCCTCAAGCGAGCGAAGCGAGCAGCATCCCCTACAGAAGTTAAACCTACCCTTAGAGATCTACCGTTTGCGAGCGAAGCAAGCAACATCCCCTACATGTTTCAATTGCGAGCGAAGCGAGCAACATGCCCTACATACCACACTTTGCGAGTGAAGCGAGCAACATTCCCCACATGCCACACTTTGCGAGCGAAGCGAGCAACACTCCCTAAATACCACACTTTGCGAGCGAAGCGAGCAATTTAATGGGGGGTCCCGGGGGGCTTGCCCTCCGGCTGGACGTGGAGGCGAGCGTAGCGAGCCGGAGCGGCTAGTATATTATAAGCGGCGTTTAATAATTATGGACCAGAGATCTACATAGAAGGGCTGTCTAATACATAAATAATAAACCTTTATGTAATAATTTGCAGCGTTTTTCCATGATCAGCCGTCTCGAACCTACCGCTCAAAAATATTACGCAAAATCCACCGTCCGCCCTGAAATCTCTGTCCACATAGCCCACACTCATCTAATCTACAAGAAGTGATTGTGATTTTGACCTTATATTTACACACATTTACTTATATTGGATATATTTACACTTTGGATATATATTGGTTAAGCCCTTGGACCCCCCCCCCCCCCCCCCCCCCCCCCCCCCGGTGCTGGTGGCTTAGAGCCTTTGGCTGAAATATCGAAAACATGGAACATGCTGTAACTGGTACTGGAAAAATAACATACTTCGAAGGGGGCCACCCTGCAAGGTAGAGAATACTTACCCACCAAGACGCATACCAATAATTTTCTATTTAGGTATGGTAAGAAATTAGGGCATATCAAAAATGTAATTAGCGATGACTGGGTTTCGCTTGTACTATCATTTTCTCACGTTCTTACGTTTGGCTTTATAATGCTGATTTGTTCGCGTATGAGACTTGATGAACGTTTTCCAGGTAGGTAAGTAGGTATATATTTATGTACCAACTTCAGGTAGAATAGAAACCCAACTACGTTTTCTGTTTGGAAATTTCTCTGATTTCGTAATTGTTTATCATGTTTTTCAACGTTTTCCACTTGTGAGAACTCGAGATTTGTGCTAGGGAAGTTTTGTACGTTTGCTGAACATGAGGATGAACTGCTGAGCTACACTTTAGTGTTGGGCCTTGCTTCGGCCGCATTTTTAGGAATTCCTATCTCTACTATCTCCCATCTCTTTTTTAGGGTGGTTAGAAAAATAGAAGGTAATTATCTCATATCAATTCTATGTGAATATATATATATATATATATATATATATATATATATATATATATATATATATATATATATATATATATAAATAGATTATTGGTTCTACAGAACTTTATAAACTATTATTTAAGAAAGAAATTTCACAATTAGAAGAAGAAAATTTAGGCTCTGATATTTCGAAAAACTCTTGATAGAATAGAGAAGGAAAAGTAAGTAAATTTAACTTGCGTAGTCCCTGGTAGCTTGAAGCATAATTAGGTAATGAATCCATGGCCGTGATTGTAGACACATATTGAATCGTTCAAATTGAGGCCAGGTGGACGGTTTACTCCAAGCACCCATCGATGCGCTCTCTCAGATTGTTGCAGCAGTCGATCATTAGATGCATCTGGCAATATATAGATAAATATATATATATATACTAGCCGCTCCAGCTCCCTTCGCTCGCAAAGTGTGGCATGTAGGGAATATTGCTCGCTGCGCTCCCAAAGTGTGGGATGTAGGAAATGTTGCTCGCTTCGCTCGCAAAGTCTGGCATGTAGGAAATATTGCTCGCTTCGCTCGCAAAGTCTGGCATGTAGGGAATATTGCTCGCTTCGCTCGCAAAGTCTGGCGTGTAGGGAATATTGCTCGCTTCGCTCGCAAAGTCTGGCATGTAGGGGATGTTGCTCGCTTCGCTCTCAAACGATAGATCCCTAAGGGTAGGTTTAACTTCTGTAAGGGATGCTGCTCGCTTCGCTCGCTTGAGGAAGTTATACTGCCCACCCAACTTGGCAGACGTTTTTTTCTGTTGGAAATTCTTACAAACAAATTAAATCTTATAAAACTACGTGGAACCACAAAAAGTTTATTCGGGGATGTTGCTCGCTTCGCTCGCAAGGTATACCTGTATATCCTTGAGGAAGTTATACTGCCCACCCAACTTGGCAGACGTTTTTTTCTGTTGGAAATTCTTACAAACAAATTAAATCTTATAAAACTATGTGGAACCACGAACAGTTTATTAGGGGATGTTGCTCGCTTCGCTCGCAAGGTATACCTGTATATGTGTAGGACAAAGTCCGTATTTATTCTGTTGAAATGGCTCTCGCTTCGCTCGCAAGGTATTGCGTAGAAGTGCAAATGGGAACCCCCCTGTGAGGGTCCCTTCTGGTAAGCAACGTTGTGTAACGGCGGCCCGGGTCGATTAAAAATGTAATTTTAACGATTCGCCTCGCTTCCGCTCGCGATTCGACCGAGTTCTCGTCACTTTTTTCGATATCCGATTTCGGATTCAGATTCGGCGGACCCAAAGCTGTATTTCGCCCGCGAAAACCGTTCCGAAAAACGTACCTTTATGGGGTATATTTTAATCGGAAAAAACCAAGTTTTTCGGCGGACTTTTCGAGAAAACGGGTCCGTACTCTCGCATTTTTTTGACGCATTTACCGATACTTTTTTCGCGATTTGATTGCGCCGTCGTCTTCCTCGTAGGAAAACCTACGAAACCCGTATTTTTCCGGAATTGTCAACGGCCGTTTAGAGGGGTAGGGGAAGCGGGGAAGTCCAAAAAGTGCACATTAATTATTACTTCGACCCCCCTCCCGCCCTACGGCCCATGGTTCGGGTGGGATTAGAAAATTTTAAATTCGCTTATACACCCTATCGGAAAATCCCAAGAAGATCCCCCCACTCGTAGATTCCCCCCACTCAGCCGTTTGGCCGTGCATAGACACGACAGACAGACAGACAGACAAACAGACGGAGTTTCATTCTTATAAATAGTATAGATAGTATATATATATATATATATATTTATATATATATATATATATATATATATATATATATATATATATAATATACACTGTATTGGTTATTGTTCTACTGAACTATGTATTATATAAATTAAATTTAATAGAAATTTCACAAATAGAAAGAGAAAAGAAAGTTCTGATATTTCGATTTAAATCTTTTTCAAAGTTAGAAGAATAAATAATGGTTTTTTTGAATTTAGGGACCTGGGATAGTATTATGGAAGCAAGTAACCATGTAAATGCCACAGCCTACCAACGACAGATTATTACAACAATCTGAACGGACTCATAGACGGGTATTGCGATCCAAGCTGCCTCCTGGCCTCAACCTAAATGATTGAGTCATACAGGATTATCAGTATCGAAGCCATACATATTTACTTGCTTCCATGATACTGTCCCAGGTCCCTAAATTCAAAAAAACCATTACTTATTCTTCTAACTTTGAAAAAGATTTAAATCGAAATATCAGAACTTTCTTTTCTCTTTCTATTTGTGAAATTTCTATTAAATTTAATTTATATAATATATATATATATATATATATATATATATATATATATATATATATATAATATATATATATATATATTTAATTATATATATCCTCCAAAAAAAAATGTCGTAGCTCTCTCGGTATTATTATTCAATTTCAACCCTAAAAAACCTCTTAAGCGGTTAAAAAAATATACAACTAATACTTAACACTAAATAACCAGTACGTTTTTATATCAACATTACTTTGGTTAAATTTTGAAACCTCGAAGTTATAGGAAGTTGGGTTTCAAAGGTTAAAAAATAAATAAATAAAATTGAACTTTTTTGATCAGTTAAGCATTTAGATTCATGTATGTATCCGCGAGCCCATCAGTCAGCTGCAAGGGAATGGCCTACAATGCATCACCTCTCACGATACGTAAACGGCTCAAAATATGAAACGGTCGTCCGCGGCAGGAGTAAAAAAACATTTTAAAAAATCGGCGGCGAGATAGGAGATCGAGAGTCGAGGGCAGGTGATGGGGGAGCAGGACGCCTATCAGTTGTGTTGATCTCGGCTCGTCTGAGTTTTCCATTCCCTTCAGTGATTTGTGACTCTCAGAGGGACCGTGTTGCGGTGGAATGGGGAATTTTCGGGGGGGATGGGAGTTTTAGCGCCTGGCAGGAGAAAAGAATTAGCGGTTGGTCCCATCAGGTGGACTCCGGGAGGTGGAGTGGGGCGAACGGAAATGGTTTTTTAAAAGAAGGTCATTAGGATCAGAATTACGGGGCTGTTTGAGGACAAACAATTGAGATTGAGTTGTGTGTTGTTGTTCTTATGTTATTACTTAGGGGGCAAGTGCGTACACCTGCTTTTCATAAATCTGACTTTGTGATGCTACTACAGGACACTAGTCTCTATAATATAGCATTCGCACTTTGAATTGAACCTTTCGCGAATTGAATTAAACTTTCCGCAAATTGAATTAGGCTTTCCGCAAAATGAATATTAAACTTTTCGCAAATTGAATTAAACTTTCTGCGAATCGACCCTAGGGTTGTTTTAATCAAGACAAAATTTAAAACTTCAACAAAATGTATTTATCGTAACAAGTCATTCAAGTGAAGCACAAAAAGTGTAGATTTAAACATAATCCAACACCTCATGAAGTTAATCTGAAGGTAAATTATTTATTTATTAATAACCAAACTGAGCTCGCAACGTCTCTATCTATTGTTGACATTTCTTACAATTTATAGGCATTATTAAGAAGACTTCTAAGTGCAGCAGTTGCGAACAGCAGAAACATATCCATCACGTAATCTGCACAAATGCTGAGCCGTGCTATTAGAAGAACTTTTGTACCTACCAAGCAACAGGGAGGGATCAGTGTTCCTTTCTTAATGTTATTGATCTTTTCACGGATGTGGGTTTAATTCAATTTGCAAAAAGTTTCATTCAATTTGCGAAAAGTTTAATTCATTTTGCGGAAAGTTTAATTCAATTTGCGGAAAGTTTAATTCAATTTGCGGAAAGTTTAATTCAATTCGCGAAAGGTTTAATTCAGAGTGCGAATGCTATAAACGGACACATTTTAAAATCCTGTAACATTCACAAATTCGATCGTAGGGATTAAAAAATAAGCAGAACGTGTAGAGAAAATCAGTAAGTTTTATTCACAATCGAAAAATCGGAAGAAAATTATCAAGTTTTAAAAATTATGTCATTTAAATGACGACCCTGTTTGGTAACGCACAGTCTTTGCACCATATCTTCCAGTATTTCCGCGATTTCTCGACTTATTGACTGCTTCAATGCTTGAACGGTTCGTGGTTTGTCCACGTACACTTTAGATTTCAGGTGGCTTTTTGCGAACGATTTTTCCCGGACGCGTGATCTCCCGGCATGGGGATGTTCCCTGGCCTCCGCGTTCCCCAGACCTCACCCCCTGTGACTTTTTGGTTTATTATTCTCAATAATAAGCCTATGTGATCGTATAGCAAAAAATTTTTATAACCCCCCCTCAAACTTTGTCACTTTACGTTTCAAGGTGCGTAGAATCCAAATTTGAAATGTCCGTCCGCCGTTCGCTGTTCGCCGTTCGCCGTCCGTCGTCCGGGCCATAAAAGGCCTTAGAATTGACTTAAAAAATCTGGTCTTTCGCACATAGACTCCACTTGGGGTCTAGTTGGTCCTAACCTCTCGCCAGCTCGATCGCTCCACTCTCATGGGTGCTATGAGCCAAAAATAGGTGAAAAAGTGTCTTTTTTTTTGTACATTTCAAGTTGAATAGAAATTGGAGATTTATGAGTGAAAAGAAAATGTTAGCTGTTAATTTTATGGAAAAAAAAGTATTCTAAATGATACTCTTCTATTCAAAAAGAGATTTTGGATTTTAGGCTATTTTTTGTAATTTTATAGATTTTTTAAAACAAAATTTAATGAAGTTCAGGTTTTTAGCATAATTTCGTACATAAATTTTTGAATGTTCTATTTCATAGTTGATAAACATTATTTGACCAATCTTATGCTTAAAATTATCAATTTAACAATTCTTAGCCATTTTTAGTGATTTTGTCAGCACATTTTTTGAAATTTGACCAATTAGATGATATCAATATACAGTATAGGTAACACTTTTATGTGTTGGGAAGATGACTTGGTAATAAATTGTTTTGTTTATCAACTATATTAAAAAGCATAAAATTGTGAGATTCCCCTGCTGTAATGGATTGAACCCATTCGTGAGGTCCGAAGCTCCGAGTTCCGATACTAAATATACTGTACGCGGCGTTTAATAATTATGGACCAGAGATCTACGTAGAAGGGCTGCCTAATACATAAATAATAAACCTTTGTGTAATAATTTTCAGCGTTTTTTCTATGGGGCCACCTGAAATCTAAAGTGTACGTGGACAAACCACGAACCATTCAAGCATTGAAGCAGTCAATAAGACGAGAAATCGCGGAAATACCGGAAGATATGGTGCAAAGAGTGATGCAGAACTTCAAGGGCCGTCTTGAACTGTGCGTCACCAAACAGGGTCGTCATTTAAATGAAATAATTTTTAAAACTTGATCATTTTTTTCCGATTTTTCGATTGTCAATAAAACTTACTGATTTTCTCTACACGTTCTGCTTATTTTTTAATTCCTACGATCGACTTTGTGAATGTTACAGGATTTTAAAATGTGTCCGTTTATTACGGACCACCCTGTATTTCCCTCAAACTACAAGTTGAATAATGACTACAGTTTTATTACATTCCCCGGACCTTTCTACTTCGAAAAACGTGCGGATATAATGAATTGAAGTTAGTAATTCATTAAGAATTGGGGAAAACCCAGAAGCATTCAAACAACGCACTTGCCCCCTGTTGGCACGTATAGTGGGGCAAGTACGTTTTCAACTTTCTACCCGAAAAATAATGAAAATAAAATAAATCAATGTAGGTAGATTTTAGGGATAATTTAAAATGAATTGTTAATCTGATTCGCTGTCGGTTAGGGAATTAGGTTTGCGTGAGAGAGAATTTGAAGACTCCAGAGTTTTGCAGAATCAGGTAGGACTGAAGTTTGGGAAAAGCGTGCGGTTGTGTGTGAGGGTTGACGAAGAGGTTCTGAATGGAAACTAAGCTTCAAGACCTTGATTTTCTTATTTTTCACTGGTAATTTCATGGGGCGTCGCGGGTTTGGGCCCGCAGAGGGTGAAAGGCCCTCGAAATGTCAACGGGTTTCGGCCCGTGAACCGTCTCCCCTTTGGGCTCGTGAGTTTCGATGAGATATTAAGCGTGTCCTGTGAACCTGTGATAAGGAGTCCGTCGGCCGTACTTGCCAAAAATTTGCGGACAAAATTGAAAAAGTTCCAGTCAATCCCTTAGTAAAAATGCAGATTAGTTGGACATGTAGATCAGAATGAAGTGTATAGTTTGGTGGTCTGGATGCTCGCAAGCTCGCATCTCAAAAATACATAACATCAAGTAGTCAATCCCTTAGTCATAATGTCATCGTGATTGAGAATTACAAGTTTTCCGAATACCGCACGGTAAGTGACGAAAGTGTGAGGTTTTTTTGTTGAGGACCGCCATGAATAGTAATGTAATTTCTTATTTGCAGGGATATTACTTACGACTATGATATATACAATCATGTATCAACAACTTATATTTATCGTAAGTATTGACAAAATACACTCTTGTGGTGCAATTAAAGTATGGTTTTCCGAGGGGCCCAAACCAGTTGCGCCTTCAAAACCCAACGGGCCCGATACCGTTGCGCTGCGGGCCCAAACTCGTCGTGATTTCATACATGCGGGCCCAAACCCGGACCGCCCATTTCATGCGGTTTTTAATTATAGCCCCTAGCCCCTTATTTGAACATGCTCTTGCCCCTTATTTGAAAACGCACTTGCCCCACTGTAAAAAAAAATAGGAACAAGAACGTTTTATTGATTTACTGTAGCAATTTTTATCGCCTTGAAGTAATCGAGTACGCAGTTCATACAGAGACAACAGGTTGAAAGATAAACTGTGGAATAAACAGGAAAGGAAGGGTTTTTAGACAAGAAAACCATTGAAAACTGTACCTCCCTCAGATTCACACTCTGATATCGGACGAAGGCTTCGCGCAAAATGGTTCCAATTTCGCTTATTTGTTCACTGAGGATGTTAAAATTTTATCAGGTGATAATAAACACCTTTTCCATCATTAGCTAAGAAACTTATTAAAATAGAGTGGCCTCATAGAGAAATAAAACGAAGGGACGCACTTGCCCCGAAAACGCACTTGCCCCGCCATACCCTATGTTAACTATGTTATCACGTACAGACACCCGCATCAACTTCCCTTTAAACAAATCAACAGTTTTCGAATAATGGTAAATGGTCAAGGGATACCGTTACCTAACACTTCTTATTATTCGGGAATGACCCTTGATACAATATTGATCGAATATCAGGATTATACGAACTTTCAACATAATGTATCTAACAGCATCGCTAACACCCTCTGGTACCTATGTGCATTATGATAAAAATAAAATTGAAAATAAAATTACAAAAATTTGTCGGGAATTATTTTTTAAAAGCTTGAATTTCTTCATTCATGTATTCTAGAACTTTTGGCGCTTAAAAACGTGTGCGAATGCTTAAGAAAAACCTTTTTACCCTTTGTTCGTTACAAATTACCACACAAAGTATAAAAGTTTCTGTATTAGATAGCCCTTCTACGCAGATCACTGGTCTGTAAATAATAAACCCCGTATAAAGTATATTAATAAATTATCGAAACTCGGGCTTTGCACTTCCAAATGGGTTCACTTCATTAGAGCACCAGGACTCTACAATTTTACGCTTTGTAAGTGAAGTTAAATAGAACAAAGATCTATGGTAAGTCATCTTCCAATCAAGAGAAGGTTAAAAACTCTGTATATTCATTTGAAACTGTTTGTTTTTTCCACATAAAATACTTAATTATAACTAAGTGTCAGTGCACAATTTAAAACCAAATCAGGAATTTAGGGAAGACAGGGACGGATTAATGGGGGAGGCGGTGCCCCCCCCCCCCCCCCCCCCCCCCGAGAGGCAGAAGAAAGAAATTCTTGCGAGGGAACGTCAGAATAGAATCACGCCGTCGCGCTTATAGGTCGACAAAAATACGAGTATAGATGAAGGAACTTTATACTGTGGGGGAAACTGGTATGATAGGGACCGGTTTTACTAATCTGCCACGGCCAATTTACTAATTTGTTCATTTGAATTTTAGTTGGCCCACAAACTGCGTAGGTGCCGCGGGGTATCAATCATAGATTTACGAGGGTAGTGTCAGAATTTTCGTCGGTAAACTCTGAGATTTCCAGAAGTTCTTGAGGGATAAGTTTGTGTTCATCAGTTTATTTATCAAGCTACGGTAGGAACCTTCTGTATTTGTCTCTCGTTTACCGCTTTTGGTAACGGTAACAATACCTACATAATCAATAGCCACAATACATAATCAATAGCCACAATACATAATCAACCTACCTACTGTTTCGACGAAGAAAGAAACGAATCGTGTTCTTAACTTGACCAGATTCTCCTCCCCCCCCCCCCCCCCCCTTTTTTTTTTTTTTTTTTTTTTTTTTTTTTTGTCGCGCCACTTTTACTAGAGATGGCTATGATAGTTGTTTAAAAAAAAAGCTATTAAACCTTCTCTAACCAAACGAAAAATCATTTATACTTCCTACCAAGGTTCAGTGTTCGAATAAGAACACTTGAGGGGCTGAACTCTTACTACTTCACTACGTTTTATTCAACATTTAATCAAAAGTAAAGAGTAACTTAAGAATTGAAAATTCAAGTATTCATACTCTAGTAATTACCAACCAATTACAAAACCATAAAAATGCCATAAATTACCTTGAAACAAAAATTCTATATCCAATCAGTCATAGGATTTTTATTTTAACTACTTTAAATACAATTGTTTGTGAATAGAGGGCGTATTCAGAGAAGTTCCAATTTACTCATTCCTCAATTGGACGATTGTGGCAGAAATTATGATTGACTAAATTTCATATAATCATTAATCAACACATACAATTAACTTTATTTTAATGTTATGGACGGATTAAAAAGGAAAGTCTCTGTATACAAGATGGCTGAAGGAATTAATTGAAACAATGATTATGTTTGAAAGAATACATTTATGATTCGATCTACATCCGCTGACGTAGTAGATCTAGTACTTAGTTGTTGAAGTTCTGCTGCTTGTTTAGTGACAGTTTCTCTCTGTTTACATCTTTCTACCGCCTTCTTAAGAGTTAGCTCGGAATCTTCTTGTAGCTGGGCTGATAATTTCTTGTCGCATATGCCTACGACAATTCTGTCACGAACTAGTTCATCTCTCAATGTTCTAAAATTGCAATGCTCAGCCATACTACAAATATCTGCGTAGAAAGATTCAAACAATTCAGACCTTTGGTACCTCGAATTAAATTTAGCCCTCTCATAGGTTACATTTCGTTTCCCAATGAATACTGTATCAAAAGTTTCCTTGACTTTACCGTAGTTCGTTAGTTCGACATCCGAAATATTGGCTGCAGTGATGATGTCTTCTGCTTCCTCCCCCATGCAATAGATTAATGTGGTAACCTGTTTTTCTTCGTGCTGTTTGTCTAATCCCGAAGCTAGCCTGTATCGTTCAAAACGCTTGAACCATCTTTCCCAAAGCTCCGGTTTTTTGAAATTGAACGGAGCTGGTGGTGTAAAAACAAAGGATGTCGAACCTTGTGGTGGAATTGCTTCCCCGATGACTTCACCTTCGTCACCTAAATCCTCTTGACGTGACCTCCTTTTGAGTTTGGGTCCCATAATATTCACGTACGTATAAAGGTGAACACTAGAACACCGCTGCCACCATGTTACGTTTGATAGAATAAGAATCAAGTATTTGAACGTAACGTAAGGTTTATATTTTTACTCTAAATTCAAAGACAGTAATCACAGGAAAATTCAACCCCGATGATCCAATAACAACATATGTTATTATCGGTTTAATAATAACTTGAGAACTACCCCATACAAGTTTATCTACTTGTAATGAAGCTATGCAGTAAAGAATTAGATTTATAACAACAAAAGATACAAGAATTATTTAGTGAAAAACTATCAAAAATATGAAATAGTAAAATGAGAAATTTGTTTTGTTGAGTTATAATAGCATTCTGTAATTGTAATTATAATTGTGGAAAACTTTTTAAATATAAAAAACTGTAATAGTCTACAATTTCATGTTTTATAAAATGAAACAGTTTAAAACTAATAGAGTGAAGTGAAGAAAAGTGTATTTGCATTTGAAAAATACAAGGCAAAACACTTGAAACTTTCTTGCCTTTTTAAGTGAAAATTCTTTAATAACCTTAGAAAAGTCAAGTTTGGATGCTAACTTGTGCTTAATGCTGAGAATGGCAAGGGAATTCAACCTTTCTTGGCCCATGGATGCTCTCTCCCAAGTCTTCAGTCGAGTGCCTACTGGTAAAGACGGTAAAGGGTAAAGAGTAATATTTTGGGCCATAGCAATCATCGCAACTGTTTAAGAGAAACATTCTGGTGTAGTAAATCAAATATAATCTGATCAGGGCCCGTCAAGTGTAATACACTCTGTTTTATGTAGGCCTAAAAATTCTAAAATACTATTTACTAAATACAGGACCGGACCGGGCCCCCCCTGGGCCCGGGCCCGGGGCAACAGTACCCACTTGCCCCCCCCCATGTGGCGGCCCTGGCTCATAGACAAAAGATGTTTAACAACGTAATATTTTATTTGTGTTTTCATCTTTAATAAAAAATTTACTTTATTCATTTAATTTCATCGTGAGTGTTTATTAAATTGTTTTTTACCTCTGGAGTAAATTGAAAAAATAAAGAGTGTATTATTTAATTCTGTGTTTACGATATCTTTATATATAATTCCGAACGGTCTTTGAAATTGTGAAGAACTTCGCGGTCCGATTTTAGTGTTAGACTGCTCATTCGAATCAGCACGGCCCCAAGTTTGTTGCAAAAGTGTCGCCGTTCGTCTCTATACCCGCCTTGATCGTGTTCTAGGCAGTCCTTATCAACGAGAGTTGTTTATTAGGCTGTGGCGGTAACAACGGTTGCCATCAATTCACGGTAAGTAAGAAACGTAGTGTAGTTACTAACACCTAGGAGAGTTATTTCTGAACGAAGAAATTGAAACTGAAGAACTTAGCGGACTTTATACATAATTCCGAATCAGCACGGCCCCAAGTTTGTTGCTAAAGTGTCGGTAAGTAAGAAACGTAGTGATGGGGTCTTTTCTGATCAGCTGAGTGAGCTAAATTCTTTCCTGTTCACTGTAGGAAGTTGAAATTTGATAGGTAGACTCCTGGGACATGACTTCACGAGTGAAGTGATGGGGTCTTTTCTGATCAGCTGAGTGAGCTAAATTCTTTCCTGTTCACTGTAGGAAGTTGAAATTTGATTGGTAGGACTTATATCTTTACTATAATGTCCTGAGTTCCTGTTAGGTACTACTGTTATACGGACTAGACTTTCCAAGCCCTAACAGGCCTCTAGTAAAAGTATATTTCATAAATAATATTACATCACAAGGGCTGACGTTCTCCAGCGCTTTCTGTTTCATTCCCTCCCTTTTTCGACATAATTTTGCCAAAAAAATCACTTACCTATAATCACATCATTTTTTGTCAATTTTATTTTTCATTTATTTTTTGTGTGTACATGGATGATTGGTAACCAAGCTAAAATTTGTCATAATTATATTTTTCATGTTAATTTTTACATACCTGATTTAAAGTGTGGGTCTATAACCAATAAAACTGCTAGTTTTTCAAGGTCTTTTATCGAAAAATTTCTCGGGGTGGGGGGGGGGGGGGGGGGGTTTCTCCCGGTAGAGGACCGCCCCCACCCACGAAATTCTATTAATCCGTCACTGAGGGAAGAGTTGATATTAATTAAACAGAGAGAGAGTGATAAATCTTCCCCCTTTATTGATACAATCTTTAAACCCTAGCTCACCCTATTTTATTTTTATTTATTTATTTATTTATTTGAATACGGTTCAAGCCCAATTAACAACAGCATAAATACAAATGATGGGTTCAGAATTTACATGTCATAATGAAAATATAAGATAACAAACAAGAAAAAAAAATTGAATCAGCAAGAAAGATTTACTGTATGATATCAAAACAATACCGGGGACGTAATAATAAGTGACTTGAGAGAATTTAAAGAGTTCGTGAAAAAATCAAAATAAGGATGGAAGTTCAGAAGTAATGGATTATGGAGACCCTATAGTTTCTCCTCGTTGTACCTTGGTTGAAGCTTGGAAATCTAGAAGGTCTAGGCGTCTTCGTCTAACAGAACGGCAGTGAGAAGAGGCACGAACTAAATCACTCGCGAAGAAGTTATGGAAACCCATTTCAATCATAATACAACAATAGTAATAGTTATTGTTTGTTACGGATGATGGCCTAACCGTCGAAATCGATTTAACATTAGAGAGTTTTTGGTGACCACTAACGTACCCTTAACGTCACCCTAACGTACCCAAGAGTACGCGACCTTGAGGGGACGTTAGCAACGTCGTACGTTAGAATGGCTCATTTAACGTCACCCGTTTGGGGACCTAAATGCACACGACACCAGCCTAACCTTCCTGTAAATGTAACCCTACTGCTCACCTCAAAATTACTCGAATACTGCAGAAGTAAATATAATAGTTTTTCTTTTCAAATGCCTCATTACCAACTAATTATGTTGATGTAGAGGGTAGGTTTTTGAACACCCCTCAAACTTGGTTATTTTACGTTTCAAGTCGCGTAAAAATCGAATGTGCCATCTGAAGTCCGCTTCCGCTGTCCAGCTTTACTAGCCTTCATTCAACTCGATCGAAAAGTTGCGTTCTTTTGCGCTCAGGCAAAAGATTTGGTCGATTAGAGCCTTGTTTCTATTATTATTTCATATATTTTAAATGAGAAAACTGAGTTTTAAGACACCACTTCTTCGCAGTATTGTTCTTAGTTTAGCTGAACTCTCAGCTATTTTCTCGTGAACATTGCGTGAAGTGCTGCCTCCACTGATGATTTTGTCAGGTAAAATCCTGTTTCATTGTCATAGAGATAAATACTTTTTCATACTTGTTGATAATTAGCTCAACGGAAAATCCAAAACATGAAGTTCGTAACGACTAATGACCCATAAGTGCAACTAAACCGCGGTGTTCCACACTTGAGGCTTACTATCCATCCCCTGTTTACGAATTGAAAACTAAAAATGAGAAATTAGCCCGTATTTGTATTGAAACCAACATGAAATTCGAATTAAGGATTGAAAATCGACGTTTCATATCGAAATGAAGAAATTGATTAGTTAACCAGTAGACAACAAGATAGCTGGTGGGAAAATATCGCGTTACTCGACCACCGTTAACGTGACATCAAAATTAAGGCAACCGTGCCTCCGGTCCCATTTGGGTCAGAATTTCATTGTTTGCTCCTTCAGGACTACGGTGACAGGTGACGTTAAATTGAAGTCACCAAAAAATCTCTATTGTAACTCTTTATTTTTCGTGGAAATAGACGTTTTTCACTAACTTCCGTACTGAGAAGAGGGCTTCGAAGATGGGCACTGCCGTTGACGAGACGGTAGCTCCCGTCGTCCCCCCTCGTTACCAAGCGTAGACAGTCCAGTGACGAAAGATGCCGGATTTTGGCGCTCGTGGGTCTTATAAATCCTAGGTCGGTCGGCGTTTTCGAGGTGGGGTCACTGCTGAGGCCAGTCTCCTCACAGCTGATCCGACATAAGGGTCCACCCCCTGCAGGCTTTGCCTGCCAACCCCCGCCATTGCGCTCTGACCCATTTTGGCCTGACCATTGCGCTCTGACGCCAATCAGTATCCAATAATACTGTTTAATAATAATCCAATTTATACTGCCCACCCCTTTGGCGAGATTTATACTATCCACCCCGTATCGTGAGAGATTGCTGCGCGAGACTAGCAATCGACTGGGGTTCGTATTGTAGCGACGACATTATATTTTTTCCATTCTTCCCAATCACTTTCAATATTTTTCAGCATGGAACACGCTTTTCCCGGGACCTAAAATTGAAAAAGTCCAGTCATGCAGCATGACCCCATGAGCGAATTTTTGAAGAAATCTTCGACATTTCAGTCGCTATTGATCGTGTTGAGAAATTTTAGTTTATGATTTTGATAGACAAACAAGGAATCAAATTATTAACACATGCCAAGAGTAAATTCATCAGTTGTGATTACATTTTTTTTTTTTTTTTTTTTTTTTTTTAAGCACCTACTACCTACGTTTTAAACAGCATGGTTCTAGGATTGGTTATACAGGGATACTTCCATAAGAGTAGTTCAATCTGAATTTGGACAATGTTTCATGCAAATATTACCGATTTTTACAACTAGCGAACGGCATTATTTCGATTTTTTGACTGATTTTTCAACTTTGAAATTTTTGAAAACTTGATACATATTCTTATAGGAAATTTTACGCTGATTCCGAATATACCACATGTTAGTATGCTGAAAAAATTATTTCGCA
Organism: Adelphocoris suturalis; assembly: GCA_030762985.1. NCBI lineage: Eukaryota > Metazoa > Arthropoda > Insecta > Hemiptera > Miridae > Adelphocoris > Adelphocoris suturalis. The sequence goes on from CM061042.1 coordinate 138,702,080, forward strand.
CAACAAATCGCAAAAAACAGGCAATTTTGAAATTTTTGACTACATTTTTGAAAATTTCAACCCGAAGATGTAATCCGATCATGCTGGCCAACGAACTTGAACTTTCGTTTTGTGTCCTCAACATTTTAAAATTTGTTTGAAGTTTCTAGCACAATTCTACGGATAGTTATCGTCTGGAATGACACATACATACATACATATATACATACATACATATATACATACATATATACATACATAAAAAAATGCGTTAAACTTCAGAATATGATTCAGAATAGCCTGAAACGGATTTCTGCATAAAATGTTTTCAAAAATTCACATTCTACAAATTTTGAGGCGAGAGCAATAGCTTAATTTTCTTCAAAAATTCGCTAAAATGTTCGAAAATAGATTCAACCATTTACCTATAGGTAAGCAGACACTGGGTACAGTACAGTACATGTATATGATACATGTGTATATATATACATGTGTGTTATATACATGTGTATATTGTATGTATAATTAAGGTTTAAGCCGCACCTCAACCAGAAGGGTCATTAGCGGCATTGAACAAGGTGTATAAAGGGACACTAGAAGTGGCACGATTATAAGGGGAGCCATGTTGCTATCCTTGACTAAAAAGGAGCTCTATCATGGACTCCAATGACAACTCGGAGGGGAAAAATGAGGGGTACAGTGATGACCACTGTTTAGCCCCCAAAGTGGTTTTAAAAAAAAACCCCAAAAATAAAATAATACAACTATGACTACCTAGATGTAAAATAGGGAAAGAGCTATATACATGCTATTATATACAATCAGCAAAGTGAATTAAACTACGACTAGATGGTTATAAATATATCACAGATCGGATATCACAGTTCGTAGTAGAGCACTGAGAGGGCTGATGCTGGACTCGGAGGTCCACAAGGTCTGGGCAGTCCTCCAGAAAGTGGCGGATGGACAGATCACTCCTACACCTCACACACAACTTCTCGAGCTAGTGGATCTAGCAGGTGTCCGTTAGTAAGACGGGTATGGCCAGTGGCAACCCGGTTGACCACTATTCGATCCCTCCTTGGAAGTAGGGTTACAAAAGGGCCCTCCGGGCACAGGTCTTGAAGGACACCACGCAAACCTGTGACCTCGCCCTGCCATTGCTCGTGCCAGATGGAATTGGCTTTATGTTGTATGTAAGCGATTTGATCCTCTATACGTATAGGTAACATATCAATAGATTTATCACCAGAGCCCTTCACAACATGGCATTTACTTTTGCCAAACGTGACTAAAAAAACATGGCAAAATGGCACTTATTTTGGCCAAAAATGGCTTTTATTTTGGCCAAACATGGCATTTATTCTTCAAAATCGAAACTTTTTTTTTTCTTCCCCCCCCCCCCCCCCCCCCGTTTTTCCCCATTGATAGGAAAATTAAAACTTGCCATTTTAGTAACATTATGTACTTTATTTACAAAGTGCATGATACAAATTACAAATTGACTACAAAAAATTGAATTTAAATCTATATAGGAGAATGAAGAATCTCTTCCTATGAGTTAAAATTGTTGTAGAACAATTCCAGGTGGGCCGAGATGCTATCCATGCAGAAACCAAGGCGTCGGTCACTTAAAATATATTTCAATTTTGAAAATGACCTCTCTACGTCAGCTTATGTTGATGGGGCATACTTCATTGAGAGAAGTATTCATATACTACTACTAAATGTACTACTAAATTCATATAAAATCAGCATTCAAATACAGCCTATACGTGACTTTGTATGTTTTGGTCAACATATAGTTTGCGGAAATAAACATTAGTGCAGTTGGTCTCATTGGATTCAGCATCCAAAAATACTATTAGTATGATACACATACACATCCTTCCATAGTTTTAATTCAGACGTTTACGATCTATCTCGAAAACTACATTAAAAATTGAGATGTCCAACGAGTCTTACCTGTAATAAGGCTATGAGAAGGGGAGATAAAAGGTAATAAAAATCACATTTTGCAGAATATCATCTCGTCCTCCACAATGAAATCCTTGTCGCCACCAATCCACTTCTTGTAAAGAACCACGTTCGAACTAGCAACTTTCGGCATAACGAATTTGAAAATGAAAAAATTTATATGAGCAACGACCACTTCACCGACACATTTCAGCTTGGAATGAACCGCTTGGTGGAGGGAAGGGATATATATAAATATATCTACATACACACAGTCAGGCAATCCTTGGACGGGAATCCCAGATCTTGACCTGTGTATTACGTGACCATGCAATAACCCTTCCCTTTTCCTGCACTAATGGCTGTAATCCTCGGACATTGGAGACCTTAATCCTTGGAAGGGAATTCCCGGTCATTGACTTGTGAGCTTGCCCACATAAAAGAGCACTTGTTAGCTTGCCTTTTTTGAAAAATTTTTGAAAAAATACTTGAAACCCCAACTTTTTGCGAATTTTCCCAGAAAAAAAATTTTTTTTCCACAAATTTTCAAGAAAATTAGGCTAAAAATGGCACAAACGTGGCATTTTCCCAGAAATTGACAAAAAATGGCTTTTTACTCAAACATTGGCCAAACATGTCACTTAAGGATGGCGCCATGGCAAAATGGCACTTGAAGGACTCTGGTTATCACCAATGACTCTCGTTGCAATGGCATCTGCACACTCATTGCCATGAATACCCACATGGCTCGGTACCCACATAAAAGTTATGGTTGAGCCCAATGTCGTGGCTTGGTGTAGTGATCCACGTAGGCTTTGTACAAGGGGATCATCAGATTATGAGTCTCTAATCGCTACAAAACAAAAATTTCCAACTCCCAATAATTGGCAATGTTGATCAGCCAGAGTCACTGCTCACAGCTCTGCTGTGAACAGTACATATATATTATAATACATTCTAGGTAAGGTTGTCCGGAGGAAGAGTGAAATGCATCAAAAATTGCTTACCTAGCCGCGCTCCAATGATTCCTTTGTCTTTGACCTAGTCAAATAAAACATTTCTACTCCACACCATTGAAAATGTGTTGAATAAATCCCTCTTGCCTCCACCCCGAAACCTCGAAAAAATAACCCAAAGCAAAAAACCGTAGAGTTAGTTTCCAGAGCGGCCTCTCATGTTTTTCTGTCCTTTCCTTCACAACGAACAAAGCCTGATACACATTTGATTGGGAAGGAAGAGGGCGAGGGGGTTGAAAAGAGACCGGGGAAACACTTTTTTCAAAGTCTACCAGGTAGGGACACCTTCGAAGCCTTGTTTTTCAGCCAAGCGTTGGACCGGCCCTTTGAAAGGAGAAGGGGACTGTACAAACACTGAATTTCTCCACCTTCCTCTTCATCTTTACCTTTCACTCTCTCTTCCTCTTCATCCCCTCCTCCTTCACCCCTGAAACTTTTTTTATTAGCTCCTTTGCTTTCCGTTCTCACCCTTCGCAAGCTACCCATCGTAATTAGGACGCCAGCATCACTTTATTAACGCCTTTATTTTTTATTTTTCTGCAAGATCTTTTTACAATCACCATCCAATATTTTCACTTCTTTTATCCAACCAACCTTGAAGAGGGGGGGTTTCTTTTCCATTTGCACTTAATTCCCTTTCTGAAAAGAATTACATCGTTGGGACCTCCGAGGTCTCCCTTCCCTACAATAATGTATTCTTCAGTGCCCTGATAAGGTTTTTTAGGTTCTTTCGCAACGGTTGGAAATGCAAAGCAGGACGAAAAAATACTTTTCAAAGGCCGCGGAATCTAGGTTAAAGGCAAAGGTGTCCCTAATCAAGTTTACCGAACTCTAGATGGTGCAGTTAAAATACTATATTCTGTAATCAACGAAACATCTTGCTGAAAGGGACTGTTATGAGGTGCTGAATGGTTTTATTTCGGCACTCATCGCCAAACGCAGGCTTTCGAAAACACGGGAAGAAGCGCCCGACGCCCGTTGGGAAACAACGGAGCGACGGCAGCGCATTCCCTTGGATCTCGCGGGAACTGTCACACTCCCCCCCTTAAAAAACATACTTGATTGAAGAGCAAGTATGTAAACTAGGTGGAATAGTTTACTGGTTGAGAACTGATGCTCACTAACAAATAGCTGCATTGGCAATTGAGGATAAAAAGGTGAAATTACAACAGGATGGATTGTCAATGAATCTTCATATGAAGTATTCATTAGGTAGTTAACCCCCAATCAAAGATTGGAACAATCGGGAATAATATAACTTGCTCAACCAGGAGACTTACAGTAGGGAGCTGCCCACTTTGGGGACTTACGAAGCTGGAACTATGCCCTGGGGAATTAACTTGCTCAACTTTGGAGACTTACAGAGGAAGGTGCCCACTATGGGGACTTATTAAATAGGGAAAGATGTCCTGGGTTTGGGAACAATGCCATTGAAAATTAAGTATGCTAAATAGAAATAATATGAGGGGATGAATTGAGAAATTAATAATCAAGAACCAGTGAAAGTATTTATGTATCCAAGGGAGTATAATGGGTATTCCTTCTGGAAACCCGGGCCATGTTTCTTCTGAAACATTAACGCCCCAAAAATAGTAGATCGGATTACTAGGCGTCAGCCGTGCATAATCCTAACCACGCTCTGCTACCATGTAATGAACTTAGATGCCCCGTGGTGCAATGGGGGCCTAAATCCACACTCATAGAGAGAGAGAGAGAGAGAGAGAGAGAGGAGAGTGACAGTACCATAAGAGATACAACTCGTACTAATAGCATATATGCTACGTTCGGAGAAGATAGGTTTTCCAGTTCTAGGATCACCCATCCATCGCCAAACGCAAGCTTTCGAAAACACGGGAAGAAGCGCCCGACGCCCGTTGGGAAACAACGGAGCGACGGCAGCGCATTCCCTTGGATCTCGCGGGAACTGTCACACTCCCCCCCTTAAAAAACATACTTGATTGAAGAGCAAGTATGTAAACTAGGTGGAATAGTTTACTGGTTGAGAACTGATGCTCACTAACAAATAGCTGCATTGGCGATTGAGGATAAAAAGGTGAAATTAAAACAGGATGGATTGTCAATGAATCTTCATATGAAGTATTCATTAGGTAGTCAACCCCCAATCAAAGATTGGAACAATTGGGAATAATATAACTTGCTCAACCAGGAGACTTACAGTAGGGAGCTGCCCACTTTGGGGACTTACGAAGCTGGAACTATGCCCTGGGGAATTAACTTGCTCAACTTTGGAGACTTACAGAGGAAGGTGCCCACTATGGGGACTTATTAAATAGGGAAAGATGTCCTGGGTTTGGGAACAATGCCATTGAAAATTAAGTATGCTAAATAGAAATAATATGAGGGGAAAAATTGAGAAATTAATAATCAAGAACCAATGAAAGTATTTATGTATCCAAGGGAGTATAATGGGTATTCCTTCTGGAAACCCGGGCCATGTTTCTTCTGAAACATTAACGCCCCAAAAATAGTGGATCGGATTACTAGGCATCAGCCGTACATAATCCTAACCACGCTCTGCTACCATGTAATGAACTTAGGCGCCCCGTGGTGCAATGGTGGCCTAAATCCACACTCATAGAGAGAGAGAGAGAGAGAGAGAGGGGAGAGTGACAGTACAATAAGAGATACAACTCGTACTAATAGCATATATGCTACGTTCGGAGAAGATAGGTTTTCCAGTCTAGGATCACCAATCCATCGCCAAACGCAAGCTTTCGAAAACACGGGAAGAAGCGCCCGACGCCCGTTGGGAAACAACGGAGCGACGGCAGCGCATTCCCTTGGATCTCGCGGGAACTGTCACACTCCCCCCCTTAAAAAACATACTTGATTGAAGAGCAAGTATGTAAACTAGGTGGAATAGTTTACTGGTTGAGAACTGATGCTCACTAATAAATAGCTGCATTGGCGATTGAAGATAAAAAGGTGAAATTAAAACAGGATGGATTGTCAATGAACCTTCATATGAAGTATTCATTATTTAGCTATCCCCCAATCGAAGATTAGAACAATCGGGAATAATATAACTTGCTCAACCAGGAGACTTACAGTAGGGAGCTGCCCACTTTGGGGACTTACGAAAATGGGAACTATGCCCTGGGAAAATAACTTGCTCAACTTTGGAGACTTACAGTGGAAGGTGCCCACTATGGGGACTTATGAAATAGGGAAAGATGTCCTGGGTTTGGGAACAATGCCATAGAAAATTAAGTATGTTAAATACAAATAATATGAGGGGATAAATTGAGAAATTAATAATCAAGAACCAATGGAAGTATTTATGTATCCAAGGGAGTATAATGGGTATTCCTTCTGGAAACCCGGGCCATGTTTCTTCTGAAACATTAACGCCCCAAAAATAGTGGATCGGATTACTAGGCGTCAGCCGTGCATAATCCTAACCACGCTCTGCTACCATGTAATGGACTTATTCGCCCTGTGGTGCAATGGTGGCCTAAATCTACACTCATAGAGAGAAAGAGAGAAGAGTGACAGTACCATAAGAGATACAACTCGTACTAATAGCATATATGCTACGTTCGGAGAAGATAGGTTTTCCAGTTCTAGGATCACCCATACATCGCCAAACGCAGGCTTTTGAAAACACGGGAAGAAGCGCCCGACGCCCGTTGGGAAACTACGGAGCGACGGCAGCGCATTCCCTTGGATCTCGCGGGGACTGTCACAGGTAGCTCTACCTACAGATAGCTAACTGCTCAGATAACTTCGTCTGTGTGGAAAAGTGGTACCACTACTACAACAATGATTTCCTCACAAAATAGCCTTACAACCCTGGTATTTTTAGTTCTTCGTGACGTCCATCGTTAAAAAGTAGATACGTATAGCACAACACAACAACAACAACACTCCTGTCCGTTCTGGTAATTTTTTTCATGATTCATTGCCATTATTAGGTAGTAACTACTCACCAAGACCACAGAATTGGAGCGTGAGGAAAAGTTCTGTGATCTGCGATATAAAATTGTTTCTCTCACTGCGGGATTCCAATTTCCCTTCAATCAACTCCAGCACAAACATCGTCGTTCCTTTCGATAGTCGTAAACAGGTGAGAAAATCGACGATTCATCGAGTTAAAATAATTAAAATAATCCGGACGTGGACGAACCGTATAAGTTCTTCGTTCGTATTCCAGAAATTGAACGATTTCCTCACCCGAAAAATCGGACCCGAAGTTAACATCGTTGTACATTATGTATTTATATTATTATAATATATATTATACTAGAGGCCTGTTAGGCTTGGAAAGCCCTAATCTAGAGAGTCTCCCTATCAAATTTCAACTTCCTACAGTGAACAGGAAAAGATTTAGCTCACTCAGCTGATCAGAAAAGACCCCATCACTTCACTCGTCTCTTAATTCTTATGTCCCAGAGAGTCTACCTATCAAATTTCAATTTCCTACAGTGAACAGGAATGAATTTAGCTCACTCAGCTGATCAGAAAAGACCCCATCAGGGAGACCGCCCGAGTGCTCCCGAGGGGCTGAAAAAACACCTGAGTGTTCCCGTAGAAAAGTCACACCAGTGCTTCGCCTAACCTGAGTGCTCCCCTAGAAAAAAAGCGCGAGTGCTCCGACACGCCTGAGTGATCCCGTGTTTGAAAAGTGGCCAGTACAATGCGTTTTGTAAATGTAATCGACTATTACGTGCATTAGGTTCAGTACACTATATTTTCGAACACAGAGTACTACTCAAGAAAAGGTGATCGGACATGAAGTAGGGCATTTAAAAACTTACATAAAAAATTCAACAGAAAAATTTACTTCAATTTCATTAAAACAAGCTAATAAATTAATAAAACCCCAAAAATTGCAACAATCTAAAAATTGGTTTTGTGCAGCTGAAAAAGTTTATTAGAAATAACATGTAAATAGCGATATATTTTTCCTCTAATTTCCCAATTGGAGGAAAACTTTCGATGGGCGGGAAGAAAATTCATTTGCGATTACGTTTCTTTTTACGGCCGCCCATAATTCGTTTGTTTCTATTGTGGTATTGGGTTCATGGTTATGTGGGGTTTTGTGAATCACCTCACATCCATCTGTTTTAGCGTAAGATTTACATCGGATTTGCCCACCCCTTGCACTACAATTCCACCTTCTTACACCCCCAGGTAATAATTTATGATAATTATATTTGAATCCGTCAATAAATGCAATAGCTTCTTGAAAGCTTCCGCCACTAACAAATTTCACGTCCGACATGGTGCACGGAGAGAGGTAATCGACAAACTGATGGTAAATGCCCCAAGGATCCATGTCGATTCCAGTGCACTTTCTCTTATTGTCTACGGGATCACTCGGGACAATCTATTTTCGAGATTGCGAAGTGAAGGGGATCACTCGGGTGTCCAACTTTCGCCCCTCGGACTCGACGGGAGCACTGGAGCCGTCGCCCCCCCATCACTACGTTTCTTACTTACCGACAGTTTTACAACAAACTTAGGGCCGTTCTGATTCGGAATTATGTATGATTACCGTTCGGTATTATATATCAAGTCCGCTAAGTTCTTCAGTTTCAATTTCTTCAAAGTCCGCTAAGTTCTTCAGTTTCAATTTCTTCGTTCAGAAATAACTCTCCTAGATGTTAGTAACTACACTACGTTTCTTACTTACCGTGAATTGATGGCAGCTGTTGTTACCGCCACAGCCTAATAAACAACTCTCGTTGATAAGGACCGCCTAGAACACGATCAAGGCGGGTATAGAGACGAACGGCGACACTTTTGCAACAAACTAGGGGCCGTGCTGATTCGCTGCAAATGAGCTGAGACAGATGGTCAAGGAGATAAATGATGCAACCATGGAGAACCTTGTTTCATCTCTAACCAACTGTAGGGATACAGACTACTCCCTTTGGAAAGCTACCAAACACTTAAAAAGACCAATTGTGCAAGCTCCGCCCCTTAATAACGAACTAACAGGTAGGTGGATAAGGAGCAATCAAGAAAAAGCAGATGTCTTTGCAAATCATCTGGCTGATATTTTCACAGCAAACCCTGGAGTGCCTGACGAAGAACCTCTTGAAGTGGTCCAGCCGTCGGAACCAGATATTTCCATTCCATTTGTCACTGTCAAAGAAGTACAAAGAACAATTCAGAAGAGATTAACCCAAAAAAAGCACCGGGATATGACTTGATCACTGGTTTAATCCTGAAATATCTTCCCCGAAAGACCATAGTCAAGTTAACAAAAATCATAAATAGTGCCATTAAATTTCGTTACGTCCCTCAGGAAATATATATATTTACCTAGTGATTTTGAAAAACCCAAATTGAAAAACCTTGGGGATGTTGCCCATGTACCCATTCATGTTTTCCGTTTGAAAATCGGCGTATTTGACGACCCCATTCAGTGTACCTTCCTCTGGTAGAGCTCCTACTTCACAAAAGTGAATGCTAACTCAGAGCAGCCTGCCGTTGGCGTCCACTTCGCTCGAGTGGGGACGGGAGGAAAATATAATTACAGGCGAGTCCGCGAGGGGCGCTGCCGCTCTTCGGAGCTCTCTCCTGCTCTAACTTGCTAATTCGTGTCCACTCCTGCGACCCCATCTCATATTCAGAGACCCGCTCCAACGTTCTCCTTTTAGAAGGGCCAAACCCCCATCATTTGATTCGTATAATCCGATCCGGTCAGCGAGAGAACAGATCATCTACAAACTGGTTCCATGTCTTTACTGATTGTTGTAGAGGTCAGTTAGAATCCATAGGTCAATTCAATTAGCCACCTTCTGACAAGCCTTCAATGAAAACAGAGTCCGTTACACATAGATACCTCGAGTCTTTAATATAAATTTATGGATCATTCAATTATTCTAAATAATCATGAATTATTACACAACGGGTTCTTATGGTTCAAGGAAACATTAAATTAAAATGGAACGTAAAGGTCAAAATCAATCATTAGACAATGAAAGGATAATGAGTGAAATGTATGTGATGTGGCCTTTTTGCATGCACGAAAGCTCTCAGTCTCAGTGGGTCGAGAGTGATATAGTTCACTGGGAACCATCTATAGCCTAAATTGTACAATACCTAAAGGTTTCATCAAAATTGGAAGAAAACTGTAGAAGTTCCGATGCATCGAGCCGATACTCGCCTATTCTGCCGTACCAAGAATAGATCCCGTATCTGACCAAACCCTACTTTTGGGAAAATGCGTCTCAAGGTTTTGAGGCGAAATTTCCTGTTATTAGCTCTATTTTACGTTGTCTCGAGCTCCTAAAGCGCTCATACCAAAGGAAATTTCTCGCTGAATCGCGTGGTGTGGTAGGAAAAACATTATTTTGGTCAGGAAATTGCAAAAAAGTTGTAAAACATATATGTACTAGGTAATTTACTCGTACTTGGTGCACATACGAGTTTTCATTTTGTAATAAGACTGATACGTTTTTTCTAATAAAATAAGTACTTACCTCTCTACGTGGCAAAAAAATTATTTTCTCGTAAATGCAGGATACAAGGAGAAATAATCTTGGTTGCCGACCTCCGAAAACCGTATCATATCTGAAAAGAGAAAATACATTCGTATGATTGAAATCCTGGGAAGAAAAAAATATCGTATCTGTCACTGATTCCGAAATCGTATCAGACGCCACGAGTTCTAAAATACTGAGAAATAAATTCTTATATCGACTTTCAAGGGTGCCGCAATTCGTATGTACCATAGTACTGATAAAATATTCGTATCTGACGCTCAGATGCGGATTTGTGCTCAAGAAAAGACCAGTTACGGGATTTAAATTGGTAAATCGAACCAAAACGTAGTTGATGCGATAATTTTAAGCCGTTTTTGAGGCATTTCCCGTTGAGATTCTATTCGGAGACTAGCACAATCAAAAGAAACCACCCCTCCAAACGGGGGGGTAACCATTAACTTAATATGACCAAAAATTCGGATACGAGATCTATTCTTAGTACGGCAGTATTTCCAGGTGGTGTGGACGGTCGCTCGGTGTTCGCCGGATGCGGAATATCCGTGCTCGGGGGTGCTCCGGCCAGTGTCGGTTTTTCCCACTTCAAAGGAGACGAATATTCGCCGAGTGGGGAGGATCTACCACGCTCCACACAGGCGGGTCGCGCGGGGTGATCGTCGGTGTATTTTTCTGTGAATCGCACAATGAAAGACTTTTGAAACCACCAATCAAAACTAACATGTCATCCAACGAAGCAGAAGCGACCCTGAGAGAATATATTGCCAGACGCTGGCCAAATCCAAACAGCATATACACTGATAGTTCCAAAACACAAAATGCTGTCGGGTGCGGGTTTTTTTTTTTTTTTTTTTTTTTTTTAACATGTTTAATGTTTTAGGGCTGGGGGTCGTTCTGTGAATTCCGACACTACACGCAAATCTGCAACGTTTTTTTTTTCTGATGATTTCCGCTTACAACCGAGTCGTTGCTGGGGAAATGGTACTTCGTCGTTTTTCATCCCACAAAATTCGTTGACCATTCGTTCGAAAGCTCTCGATTTATCCAACCATATTATGTTAACTACTGCGAAGTGCGTGGCCAACAAGCTGAGTTATGAGTATGGTTATTTGAATAATTGTGTACACTCTCAGACATGATTGCAACCGCTTGTTAATTTCTGATGATTTCATTGAGTTGGTGTTTCGATGATTTGATTCATAGCAGGTGATCCGAATATTGCGAGAACGGTTTGATTTGTGAAGCGGTGGTTAAATCATTTTAATAGGTAATTTCTATACTTTACACTCTAGGAAGCTGTAATTTTGTATGAAGCCTCTTCAGGACATTTACTTGACGATGCCCAGGGTCCGGATCAGATGAGTGGCTCTTAAAGCTATTTTTTATGCTTTACACTCTAGGAAGCTGTAATTTCGTATGTAGCCTCTTTAGGACATTTACTTGACGATGCCCAGGGTCCGGATCAGATGAGTGGCTCTTAAAGCTAATTTCTATGCATTACGCTCTAGGAAGCTGTAATTTCGTGTGTAACCTCTTTGGGACATTTACTTGACGATGCCCAGGGTCCGGATCAGATGAGTGGCTCTTAAAGCTATTTTTTATGCTTTACACTCTAGCAAGCTGTAATTTCGCTTGTAGCCTCTTTAGGACATTTACTTGACGATGCTCAGGGTCCGGATCAGATGAGTGGCTCTTAAAGCTATTTTTTATGCTTTACACTCTAGCAAGCTGTAATTTCGCATGTTGCCTCTTTAGGACATTTACTTGACGATGCCCAGGGTCCGGATCAGATGAGTGGCTCTTAAAGCTATTTTTTATGCTTTACACTCTAGGAAGCTGTAATTTCGTATGTAGCCTCTTTAGGACATTTACTTGACGATGCCCAGGGTCCGGATCAGATGAGTGGCTCTTAGAGCTAATTTCTATGCTTTACACTCTAGGAAGCTGTAATTTCGTATGTAGCCTCTTTAGGACATTTACTTGACGATGCCCAGGGTCCGGATCAGCTGAGTGGCTCTTAGAGCTTGCATACGAGTCTGCAACTAAAGACATAAAATGTCCCAATGCAAGCGTACTTTGGTATGAGTCCAATCGGAAATATCTAATGGTAAAATAAAATTGTATATAAATATAATAAATTGTTTTGGTTAATTAGAATCTTTTCTTCTTTCTTGACCTTAAAAAACTATATCTAATTTCTCTAAGGGAGAAATTATGAAATCGTTGTAGTTTATTAAGATTTTTTTTTTTTTTTTTTTTTTTTTTTTAACGCTAATTCCAACTCAAGTGCAGGCTATAAACTCGGCAAGAATGCTACTATTTACTCGGCAGAAATCATTGCGATGCAGCAAGCTCCCCTCCGTTATGCAACACTACCATACTCAACTATAATTTACATTTACAAACGATTTCTAAAAGGGGGATTTGAAATAGTAAGGAATATTGGCACAAGAAGTTCAAGCAAGATTACCCTAATATACCAAGATTTAATACTTCCGCTGCACAACTATATAGAGGGATCATCCTTTTCAACAACCTACCTTGCGAAATTATCTCAACCAGTGTATCGCTTAGTAAATTCAAAGAAGATCTGAAGAAGCACTATATGGCTTAGCTGTTTCATTTTGTGTAATCATTTATGTTATTTCAATTATTATTTACTCCTTAAATTCTGAATTTTCTATTATTTATGTAAACCAATGGAGAATAGAGTATAATAGAAGTTATACATACCTACATACTTTATCTTTCGAACTTGATGTTAAAAATCCTGTATTGTAATTAATTATTTAAATAGTCACTAACAGGAGAGCTGAATAATGAACAGACGCTTCAATTCCCTGCACAAGATTCTTCTTATTGGGAACTGTAGCATTTTTGTACAAATCTGTAATAAATTTTTTGTAAATTTTTTTCTGAATAAAATGCATATTAACCAAAAAAAACAGAAACGTCCCATTTCATCATCCAAATAACCGACTCACTTAGCACATTGGTAAAACTCAAAAGCATTGACCCAAACTCTAAACTAACACATTTAATTGGTGAACTCCTAGAAGAAGTGGCTCGTCTAAAAGACCGAGGACAACAAGTCGTTTTCGTATGGACAAGGGCACATGTGGGAATATGTGGCAACGACATGGCGGACTCGGCAGGAAAGTACGGAGGAATTAGGGGCAATATCCTGCACAAAAGTCTACCGTTCGGGGATTCTTATCAACGTATCAACCAGGTCATATGCGTCGAACATGGCAAAATCTTTTCAACTCCTACCCATCGGGCACCTACTATAGAACTCTCTTCCCAACGCTTCCAACAAAACCTTGGTTTGACTTCTATTCATCTGAAGATAAAAACTTCATAAAAACTATTTCCAGATCACGTAGTGGACACATCCTCTGTGGATTGGAAACAAATACGATTTGGGATTGGAAATTTAACCAGGGGCTGCGATCACTGTGGAAAGGAAGACACTGCGCAATACAAAATATTGGAGTGTCCCATATTTTCTCGAGTACGACAACTTCTTATGGACAATATAAGCGATAAAATCCCAGCTCCGTTCAATTTAGATTTTATTCTGACGTCAGCAGAGCAAATGGTCTACAAAGAACTTTACAGATACCTTAGTACAATCAACTGTGATCTATAAAAATATTTAGTATTATCAGATAACTAAAAATATGTATTAATGAAAAATGTATGAACAAATATAGTGTAAAAGTGTAATTGATCCAATAGAAATGTATTTAAAAAAAAATACTGGAACACTGTCTCAGCATTTAGCGTGCGGTTGGGCGGTATGAGAATGGTTCTTTCTGAGTCCCTCAGCCGGAAACTCGAAAGGGGCCCATTGCCGGGGGTATAGAGTACGGTGACATACCAATACCTCCGATTCCCATCACTTAATGCCATAAATTAGACTGCAAATCGGTCCAACACCTCCACGAGAAAAATTGCATTCTAACGAGAGAGCTAATGAATTTCAGAACCTCCGAAACTCTGGAATGCCATGGTTTAAGTGGGACCATCTAGACCAGTAAAAATGTGTGATATCCCCCAAAAAGTTGCTCCGCGTACTAAAGATGCCAAGCCAAAATACACTGCACAGGAAATGGCACATGAGCTTCCTCGTGACCTTTACAGTAAGTCGCCATTAAATTCCAGAAAACTAGAAACGACCGGTTCTGGCATCAGGGAATTAAATGGGAAATTGGTGGGAAAATCTGACCGAAATCCGTTCACAATTGCCTAAGTTATGACCAAAACAAGAAACTTTTGTTTGCGCCTGCGCAGAGGCTACCGTTGATTCGATCATGACGGAACTGATAGGGGACCATGTAGAGCTATACCCGCACGATCCCTAAAAATTTGAAGAAAATCGCATCAAAATTGTGGAAAATACGGCTGTTGCAAGGACCGTAACAAGAATATTTCGTTCACGCATGCGCAGAGCGTACCGCTAATGCAATTATGATGATTGTCTTATGGGACCTCAAGGGACCTTACCCACATCATCCCTGAAAATCTGACCAAAATCCGTTCAACATTGACCGAGTTATGACCGTCACAAGGAATTCACCTGCGCAGAAGCTACCGTTGATTCGATCATATGAAGTTGATAGGGGACCATCTAGAGCTTAACCCGCACGATCCCTGAAAATTTGGTTCAAATCGGATCAAAATTGTGGAAGTTATGGCTGTTACAAGGAAATGTGGACGGACAGACAGACACGGAACCAAATTTGTTCAGGAGGCTCCGAAACGCAAAATGCGAGTGGAAATTTTGATTTTGGAGCAAAACATTTTTTTTCATTTCGATAGTGAAAACAGCTTCCGCTGCCTTGCAGTCTAGGAAGCAAAATGCACGATGTCGTCCAATTTGGGCCAAGCCAATAGTCGGATTCTCCCACTCTTTTTGACTGCGTTTGGGCGTAATACGTTTCTTTAACGGCTTGGCCGACTTTTTCCAGTCACACAATATACATCATTGTTGTCCTCAAAATGTGATTGGGGACTATCTCCTTTATACGGACTTCCTTGTTAGCGAATTTTTGAAGAAAATTAAGCTATTGCTCTTGCCTCAAAATTTGTAGAATGTGAATTTTTGAAAACATTTTATGCAGAAATCCGTTTCAGGCTATTCTGAATCATATTCCGAAGTTTAACGCATTTTTGTATGTATGTATATATGTATGTATGTATATATGAATGTATGTACTTATGTATATATGTATGTGTCATTCCAAACGATAACTGTCCGTAGAATTGTGCTAGAAACTTCAAACAAATTTTAAAATGTTAAGTTCACAAAACTAAAGTTCAACTTCGTTGGCCAGCATGATCGGATTACATCTTCGGGTTGAAATTTTCAAAAATGTAGTCAAAAATTTCAAAATAGCCTGTTTTTTGCGATTTGTTGTGCGAAATAATTTTTTCAGCATACTAATATGTGGTATATTCGGAATCAGCGTAACATTTCCTATAAGAATATGTATCAAGTTTTCAAAAATTTCAAATTTGAAAAATCAGTCAAAAATCGAAATAATTGCCGTTCGCTAGGTGTAAAAATCGGTAATATTTGTTCGAAACAGAGACTACAGTTTGTCTGTCCATTTCTTGCTGTGGGATACTAGATTCGAATGCAACTGACTTTATATCACTCGTAATATAAAGCCTCATCATCGATTGGCTGTGGAAATACGTTTCTTTCATATGACGTCGGTATGTTATTTTATTTTATGTCAAGATTTGATGATGTTATGATAGGATACTGTTAAGATATCAACTGCCTTCAATACTGACCACATTGGACATCGAAATCTATGAATATTTACCTACATTTGTCTTTAAATCTACAAGATTAGTTTAATAATAATAAAGTATGAGTACCTCCTAATTATTTTTAATAATTTGATTCCATGTTTGTCTATCAAAATCATAAACTAAAATTTCTCTACACGATCAATAGCGACTGAAATGTCGAAGATTTCTTCAAAAATTCGCTCATGGGGTCATGCTGCATGACTGGACTTTTTTTTTTTTTTTTTCATTTATATATAAGGACCAGAACCCACGACCTCCGCATTGCCTACTTCTGCAGAGCTCTACAACTTTTAGCACCCGATTAGTACGAAGTATGTAACACTGTTTCATAACTTTCTTACCCCATTTTGTGAAACTACTTACATTCCATTGTGAAGGTTGTTCTCTTTAAATTATAGGTATCATATAACGATATTATTTGCGTTACATATACTCGTACTTCTTACATATGCAGAGCTAAACTGGTCTACAAACAGTGCTGTACTAATCCACAGAAACGACATCAGAATGGGAAGCGAAAAATTAGACAGCTTTAAGAAAGTTATTTTACTTTTGCCGACACGGCGCTTTTCTTTCCTCGCTTGTTCACGTATACCAAAAACCGATTCCTTCTCGTTCGTCAGTTAATATAGGCCATTATTCGTGAAGAAAAATATTTTTAAAAAAATTGTAAATTTTAATATACGCTCTTCTTCTAGGCACTCATTCAATTGTTATTTATTTCTATTTGTGAAATCTGTGTGAAATTTGTGAAATTGTCAATTTCCATTTGAAAAAAAGATTCAGTCATGCAGCATGACCGTATGAGCTAATTTTCTCAAGTTATCATACAATTGTTTTGAAATTTGTGCTTTTGAGTGCAAAGAAAATGTTAACCATTATTTTTATGGCAGCAAACATATTCTAAATAGTAATCGGCTATTCAAAAAAGCTTTTAGATTTTTCGTTTTTTACGTTTTATTGATTGTATAGCAAATTTCAATGGAATTTTGTAAAATTTTCAGTAAAATTTTAAGCATGAATTTTTCAATGTGATATTTTATATTTGATAAACTTTATTTAAGCAATATTTTGCTAAGAATTACGAATTTAACAATTTTTGCGGTTTTTTAGCCATTTTTAATTATTTTTTCCAGCACATTTATTGAAATTTGACCAATTTAATGTACTCAAAAAGTTCGTTTGAAAGCCTGATTTTTTTGGCGAATAATGGAATTTGTATCTCAATCCCCCGGGATATATATATATATATATATATATATATATATATAATATATATATATATATATATATATATATATATATATATATATATATATATACATAAAACTTGTTTGGTGTTAGAAGTCCTTGGGTGTACAACTCTCTGGAACGTGCGAAACGTTGGTTACAAAAGCTTGTGTACTTTATCGACCGCACCTCAACAAACATCTGAAGTCTCCAATTTCCTTATATATAATATATATATATATAAGCGCAAACTTCAGGAATAGTTTTAGAATGCTTCAAAACGGATTCCAATGGAGAAATTTTTCAAAATTTTTTATTTTAAAATTTTCCGAGCCATTACAATAGCTTCATTTTCTTATAAAATTGGTTAAATGTTTAATTTTATTTGAAACATCTATAAAATATTATTTGGTAGAAATGGTGTGGTAGAAGAGGAGGCCGTGAAGAGCGAATGTTTTCTTTCTTGGCCCTATCAACCCCTCAGCGACCTCCATCAACCCCTCAGCAGCCTCAATCAACCCCCTCCCGCCGGCTACAGCCTCTATCGGCGCACCCCGGCATCGCTCCACTTCACGTTGTACATCTGTGCCGGGATTTCACCCTTCAAGCGGGGGAACGGGGAGGACAGGGAAGACACGAGCGGGAAGAGGAGAACTCAACAAGTGGTCCTCCTCCGCTTCTAATGATATCTCCGCTTCCCTCGCAATTACCCTGGCATCTAACCTAAAACCCCCTCCCGCGTCACCCTCCCGCGTCGACCGCCCATACAACCCCCCCCCCCCCCCACCCCCCCCCCCCCCCCCCCCGTCTACAGCCGCCTCGCTCCTCCGGGCTTCCCTTATCACCAACCTCTTCCACTCATCACCCCCCCCCCCCCCCCCCCCCCCCTTACCATTTCCCCTTACCATTCCCAAGTACACTCGAGTATAATGTGATTATTGCTGTAACCCTCCCGCCCCCTCTCTCTCTACTGATTAGTGGGTCTTCTGTTCTCCTCATCATTTCCCCACTTACGTCTGATTTAACCTGATTCGTTCCGCCCACACAATGTTCTCCTGCATTCCATTTTCCTACACAACTCCCATCCATCTTAATTCATTATTCTAATATAATCTCCTCTTCCCGTTTTCCCTTTAATTTCAAATAATTATTTAATAACTAACTAATTTGATAATTAACCCAGTAGTGGCCGTAACTGGATTCCTTTATTTTTCCGTAAAATAATGAATTAATGAATGAATCAGAGTTAATAATGAATTAACCCAGTAGTGGCTGTAACTCGATTCCTTTATTTTTTCTTAAAATAACGAATTACTGAATGAATCAGAGTTAATAATGAATTAACCCAGTAGTGGCCGTAACTCGATTCCTCTACTTTTCCTTAAAATAATGAACTATCGAATGAATCAGAGTTAATAATGAATTAACCCAGTAGTGGCCATAACTCGATTTCTCTATTTTTCCTTAAAATAATGAATTAACGAATGAATCAGAGTTAATAATGAATTAACCCAGTAGTGGCTGTAATTCGGTTTCTTTGTTATCCTTAAAATAATGAATTAATGAATGAATCAGAGTTAATAATGAATTAACCCAGTAGTGGTCGTAACTCGATTCCTCTATTTTTCCTTGAAATAATGAATTAATGAATGAATCAGAGTTAATAATGAATTAACCCAGTAGTGGCCGTAACACGAGTCCTTTATTTTTCCTTAAAATAATGAATTAATGAATGAATCAGAGTTAATAATGAATTAACCCAGTAGTGGCCGTAACACGATCCCTTCATTTTTCCTTAAAATAATGAATTAATTAATGAATCAGAGTTAATAATGAATTAACCCAGTAGTGGCTTTAACTCGATTCCTCTATTTTTCCTTGAAATAATGAATCAATGAATGAATCAGAGTAAATAATGAATTAACCCAGTAGTGGCCGTTACTTAATTCCTTTGTTTTTCCTTAAAATGATGAATTAATGAATGAATCAGAGTTAAGTAATAATGAATTAACCCAGTAGTGGCCGTAACTCGATTCCTCTACTTTTCCTTAAAATAATGAACTATCGAATGAATCAGAGTTAATAATGAATTAACCCAGTAGTGGCCATAACTCGATTTCTCTATTTTTCCTTAAAATAATGAATAATGAATTAATCCAGTGGTGGCTGTAACTCGATTCCTTCATTTTTGTTTAAAATTCTTCTGGTTTCCCTTCAAGAGTCAGAATCAGTTCCTCTGGGCTTCCCTTATCATCAACCTCTTCCACTCATCACCCCCCCTTACCATTTCCCCTTACCATTCCCAAGTACACTCGAGTATAATGTGATTATTGCTGTAACCCTCCCGCCCCCTCTCTCTCGACTGATTAGTGGGTCTTCTGTTCTCCTCATCATTTCCCCACTTACGTCTGATTTAACCTGATTCGTTCCGCCCACACAATGTTCTCCTGCATTCCATTTTCCTACGCAACTCCCATCCATCTTAATTCATTATTCTAATATAATCTCCTCTTCCCGTTTTCCCCTTAATTTCAAATAATTATTTAATAACTAACTAATTTGATAATTAACCCAGTAGTGGCCGTAACTGGATTCCTTTATTTTTCCGTAAAATAATGAATTAATGAATGAATCAGAGTTAATAATGAATTAACCCAGTAGTGGCCGTAACTCGATTCCTTTATTTTTCCTTAAAATAATGAATTAATTAATGAATCAGAGTAAATAATGAATTAACCCAGTAGTGGCCGTTACTCGATTCCTTTGTTTTTCCTTAAAATAATGAATTAATGAATGAATCAGAGTTAATAATGAATTAACCCAGTAGTGGCCACAACACGATTCCTTTATTTTTCCTTAAAATAATGAATTATTGAATGAATCAGAGTTGATAATGAATTAACCCAGTAGTGGCCTTAACTCGATTTCATTGTTTTTCATTAAAATAATGAATGAATCAGAGTTAATAATGAATTAACTCAGTAGTGGCTGTAACTCGATTCCTTTATTTTTTCTTAAAATAATGAATTAATGAATGAATCAGAGTAAATAATGAATTTAACCAGTAGTGGCCGTTACTTAATTCCTTTGTTTTTTCCTTAAAATAATGAATTAATGAATGAATCAGAGTTATTAATGAATTAACCCAGTAGTGGCTTTAACTCGGTTCCTTCATTTTCTCTTAAAATAATGAATCAATGAATGAATCAGAGTTAATAATGAATTAACCCAGTAGTGGTCGTAACTCGATTCCTTTGTATTTCCTTAAAATAATGGATTAATGATGAATCAGAGTTAATAATGAATTAACCCAGCAGTGGCCGTAACTCGGTTCCTTCATTTTCTCTTAAAATAATGAATTAATGATTGAATCAGAGTTAATAATGAATTAACCCAGTAGTGGCCATAACTCGATTCCTCTATTTTTCCTTAAAATAATGAATTAATGAATGAATCAGAGTTAATAATGAATTAACCCAGTAGTGCCATAACTCGATTCCTCTATTTTTCCTTAAAAAAATGAAAAATGAATCAACCCCGTAGTGGCTGTAACTCGATTCCTTCAGTTTTCTTTAAAATTCTTCTGGTTTCCCTTCAAAAGTCAGAATCAGTTCCTCCGGGCTTCCCTTATCACCTCTTCCACTCATCACCCCCCTTACCATTCCCAAGTACACTCGAGTATAATGTGATTATTGCTGTAACCCTCCCGCCCCCTCTCTCTCTACTGATTAGTGGGTCTTTTGTTCCACTCATCATCCCCCCCCCCCCCCTTACCATTTCCCCTTACCATTCCAAGTACACTCGAGTATAATGTGATTATTGCTGTAACCCTCCCGCCCCCTCTCTCACTACTGATTAGTGGGTCTTCTGTTCTCCTCATCATTTCCCCACTTACGTCTGATTTAACCTGATTCGTTCCGCCCACACAATGTTCTCCTGCATTCCATTTTCCTACACAACTCCCATAAATCTTAACTCATTATTGTAATATAATCTCCTCTTCCCGTTTTCCCTTTAATTTCAAATAATTATTTAATAACTAACTAATTTGATAATTAACCCAGTAGTGGCCGTAACTGGATTCCTTTTAGTTTTCCGTAAAATAATGAATTAATGAATGAATCAGAGTTAATAATGAATTAACCCAGTAGTGGCCGTAACTCGATTCCTTTATTTTTGACATTTCATGTCTTTGCTATGGCACACAACCAAATTTTCGTTATCTCACGTTACGTTACGTAACGAAATATGCTCAATTTCTGATGATTTCCGCTTACAACCGAGACGTTGCTAGGGAAATGGTACTTCGTCGTTTTTCATCCCACAAAATTCGTTCACCATTCGTTCGAAAGCTCTCGATTTATCCAATCATATTATGTTAACTGCTGCGAAGTGCGTGGCCAACAATCACAGTTATGAGCATGGTTATTTGAATTATTGTTTACACACAGCTGATCATTCTCAATAATTGATATTGTGAACATGATTGCGACCGCTTGTTAATTTCTGATTGCATACAAGTCTGCTACACATACCTACGCGTCTGCAACTGAAGACATGAAATGTTCCAATGCGTTGCAGACTCGTATGCAAGCGTTTCGTCTTTACATTCTTTCTTAGTCGATTACATAGGTTTAAATAAATGATTTCAATTAGTTTGATGTAGCTGTTTGAATAAAAGTACATTTTTGACATTTCATGTTTTTGCTATGGCACACAACCAAATTTTCGTTATGTTACGTTACGTAACGTGACATGCTCAATGATTTTCTGATGACTTCCGCTTACAACCGAGTCGTTGCTAGGGAAATGGTACTTCGTCGTTTTTCATCCCACAAAATTCGTTGACCATTCGTTCGAAAGCTCTCGATTTATCCAAACATATTATGTAACTACTGCGAAGTGCGTGGCCAACAGCTGAGTTATGAGCATGGTTATATATGAATAATTGTTTTACACACAGGTGATCATTCTCAATTATTGGTTTATTATTTCAATAATAAGCCTATGTGATCGTTAGCAAAAAATTTTTATAACCCCCCCTCAAACTTTGTCACTTTACGTTTCAAGGTGCGTAGAATCCAAATTTGAAATGTCCGTCGCCGCCCGTCCGCCGTCGCCGTCCGCCGTCGCCGTCCGGGCCATAAAAGGCCTAAGAATTGACTTAAAAAACCCGTTCTTTCGCACATAGACTCCATTTGGGGTCTAGTTGGTCCTAACGTTTAACCATCCCGATCGCTTTACTCGCATAGATGTTATGGGCCAAAAACGGGCGAAAAAGTGTCTTTGAAAAGTTGTCAGTGTTAGACGACGAACGCGCGCACGCCTTGTGGGTGGGCGGGAGAGAGTGAGAGGGAGGGCGGAGGCGGTGGGAGTGAGAGGGAAGGGAGGGCGAGGGAGTGAGGGGGAGGCGGAGGGAAGAGATGGAAGGGAGTGGAGGGGAGAGGGAAGGATAAAGCGTAAAATTATGGGGTCCTGGAGCTGTAATGCAGTGAACGAGTGAACCAATTATTGGAAGCGCGAAGCCCCGAGTTTCGATAGTAAAAATACTATAAGTGAGGCTAAATAATTACGGTCAGTTTTCTACGTAGAAGGTCTGTATGATACATAAATAATAAACCTTTGTGTAATAATTTGCGCGTTTTGATATTGTGAACATGATTGCAACCGCTTGTTATTTCTGATGATTTCATTGAGCTGGTGT
>CM061042.1:139354302-139444785 GCA_030762985.1 Adelphocoris suturalis
TTATCAGGGATCTAGGTACCCCCCCAGAGGTGCAATGGGTGCCTAAATCCTAGATAAAAAGGTAGAGGAGGTAAACAGAATCCCGTCAGAGAGATACCACTCCTACTAATAGCTTTTAATGAGTCATGTTTGGAGTAGATTGGTTTCCAGGGATCCGGAAAGCCCATTCAACGACAAACCCAGCTTCTAGAAAACACGAGAACAAGCAGCGACGCCCGTTGTTTCATCAACGGGACGCTGACAGCGCTATCTCTGAAGCCCTGACGGGACCTCGATGACGGTAACTCTGTTACACTCCTCCCCTTAAAGACATACTTGATTGAAGATCAAGTATGTTAACTAGGTGGAATAGTTAATAGCTGAGAACTGATGCTCATTCATAAATAGCTGCATTGGCGATTGAGGATGGGAAAAGAGAAATTAAAACGGGATGGATTGTCAATGAATCTTCATAAGAAGTATTCATTAGGTAATTAACCCCCAATCAAAGATTGGAACAATCGGGACAAAACGGTGGCTCAACTATGGAGACTTATACCTTAGGAAAATAAAATTGATATAAATTAATATGCCCAACATTGGGGACTTAAATTAATATGCCCAACTTTGGGGACTTAAATTGTGCTCTAACCTGGTAATTGACATAATAGCAATACTCAGGTAGCTAAAAATTGAAAATATAAATGGGGAATAAAAAAGAAAAATTATCAATGAAAGACCAATGAAATTATTTATATACCAAAGGGTGATAATGGGAATTCCTTCTGGAACCCCGGGCCATGTTTCTTCTGAAACATTAACGCCCCAAAAATGGTGGATTGGACTACTAGGCGTCAGCCGTGCATAATCCAAACCACGCTCGCTCAACAGAGGAGAGTGTAACAGTACTGTAAGAGGTACCACTCTCGGAACGTAATGTGCAATGATCCGGGAGTAGATTCTCCACTACTACTAATAGCATATATGCTACCTTCGGAGAAGATTGGTTTCCAGGGATCCGGAAAGCCCATCCAACGCCAAACCCAGCTTCTAGAAAACATCGAGTACAGGCAGCGACGCCCGTTGTTTCACCAACGGGACACCGACAGCGCTATCTCTGAAGCCCTGACAGGATCTCGATGACGGTAACTCTGTTACAAAGTCACTGGGAGCAAGGTCCTGGGAGTAAGGGGGGTGGGGGAAAATGTCCCAGTTGAATTTCTCAAGCAGTTCCTGCGTTTGACGAGCTGAATGCGGTCTTGCATTGTCATGAAGAAGCAAAACACCTCGACGAAGCAAACCAGGTCTTTTCCATTTTATGGCGGCTCGCATGCCTTTCAGTACGTCATAGTACCACTCGGCACTTATCGTTTCGCCTCTGGGTAGAAAATCTATGAACAAGATGCCTTTATTGTCCCAAAAAATGGTTGCCATAAGCTTGCATTGAGAAAGTGTCACTTTGGCTTTTTTTGGTGCAGGCTCTCCAGGTCTTTTCCACACAAAACTTTGACGTTTTGTTTCGGGGTTGAGTAATGAACCCAGGTCTCGTCCCCGGTGACTATTCTGTTAAAAAGACTGTCTCCTTCCGCGGTATGAAGTTGAAGAATTTTCTTGCCGCTTCCATTCTTGAATTTTTGTAATCCTGAGACAGCAACCTTGGTACCCATCTTGCAGAAACTTTAACCATCTTCAACTTCTTTGAGATGATGCGGAGAACGACTTCAGCTGGCTCCCCTGTTGTTGCGGTAGACGGTCTCCCACTACGCGGTTCATCGTCAAGCGAGTTGTGGCCTTCCAACAAATTTTTCCGCCATACCAACACCATTTGCAGGGACATGGCTTTTGGACCATACACATTCGAGAGTTTTCTGTAAATTTCCGTCCCGGTTTTGCCTTTTAAAGTGTAGTAACGGATGACACCTCTCAACTCCACAGTGGACACGGGGTCAGTTGGCAACTCCATCGAATCTAGCGTATAACTGGCAGGTAATGCGTCTGAGGAGGACCCCCGCCCTATCAACTAGACGAAAACCCCCCAGCCGTCCCAGCCTTCTGCGTACCTTTCCTGACCCTAAATAGCAGTCCTAAAATTACTTTTTGCATGACCCTCGTACAAATATAAATATAAATTACGACTGTACTTATGTGATCTGCTCTTTTATAAAATTGACAAGTTCCATAAATGTAATCATGCAGATAAATAGGTATGCACTGTGATAAATTGTTAAAAAATTATTTACATTAGCAAGTTTTTATTTTTATGTATGCTTTAATATTCTAGACTTGACTTATACTACCTATGCATTTATAACAATAATTGCGATATACACTGCTTCCAAAAATATTCTCTCTCTCACACACACACCTTGATTCAGGGTGTTGGAGTTGAAAATATGCAAACTCTATAACGAAATAAATCAATTTATGTTAGGCAGTAATTTTAAAAAAAAAATATTACATACTTGATCTTCGTATTGTTGACGGAGCTCGTTTAATTCGCACATAACTCTAGAAATTTGGGCATCTTTTTCGCAAACCGATCTGTCCAACTTCTCTAACTGATCATCTTGATCACATACCCTGAGAAAACGTTAGAAAATACTTAAGACTGGATGTTATGTTAAAATAAATGTTAGAAAATAGAAGTTCTTAAATGGTGAGGAGACAGTCGAATGAGACAGACGAATAGTAAGAGGAAACCTAAGAATTAAATAAACAAAATCAAATTATCAAAAACTATGGAATCACGGGATCTTGGGTAGTGAGTAGATATTAGCAATCCTGATGACAGGAGTACTTGTGCCACTTCTATTCGTGTACAATATGGCCTCGGTCACTGATGACTCAGCCTTTTTATCAATGTAGGTATTCTTTTTAACATATAATTTTCAAACATTCAATGAGGCTCCGAACTAAGAAGCTCCACCGCTAGGAGCGCTAGAAGGGCAGTGCCCCTCCCCAACCCCTTTCCAACCATTCTAGCTCCACCAATAAGGCTCATGATTAACTTGACGACCTACCATTTGAAAATGGATCATAAAGGGTTTTATTACTGTTCAAAATGCAACATTTTGTCCCTAATTTGAGGAAAACATTTTTTTAAATGCAATCCTATTTCACGGATTGATGCTATAATTCTTATTTTATGTAATACCAAATCTTAAGTCAATAAGAAGGTCGTTGTTTACTCTTGAGGAAGTGTTGAAATACTATTACTAGTCAACTTGGAACATGTAGGTACCCATCTACCCCCATAGTCGGACCAAAATTGGCTCGATATATTGAGAAATCGACGTTATAAGCACACAAGACTACTGTTGATCCGACATCAATGAAATTCACAAGATATAATTCAGGAACTAACCGTACCATCTCCGAAAATTTCATCAAAATCCATCCTTAGTCTCGGAGTTTTGCTAGAGCCGATCAATTTTAGTTTTGAGCAAACGCGATAGTTAATATTCTCGATAAAGCTAATAGTGATAAAATCCATAGGGCATCTTCCAGGATCAACTTGAACGAAATATGATCAATAGATAAAGTGAATTCAGAGTTATAATAAATTCAAGTCTGGGCATATGCACCAGTTATTATTGATCCGACGGCAATGAATGTTATTGGTGACTAAGGGCCTGTTTATCAATTACAGCAGTAACTTCCAGACAAACCGCAGGTAAGATACCTAGAGGTTACCGCAACCTATCGAACAAATTTGGTAGGGCGTTTATCAATCAACTTAATGCCCTCAGGTTCGCCTGCGGGAAAAAGGAGTACCTACCACAACAATGATTTCCCCACTAAACAGCCTTACAACACTGGTAGGTATAGTTCTTCGTGACGTCTATGGGGAAAAAGTAGATAAGTATAGCATAACACAACAACAACAACATTCCTGTCCTTCCGGTTTCATCCCCGATGCCAAGGGATCATGATTGTCATTTCATGTTACATTATTAGGTAGCAGCTATTCACCAAGACCATAGAATCTGAGCGTTAGAAGTTCTGTGATCTGCGTTATGAAGTTGTTTCTGTCACTGCGGGATTTTAATTTCCCTTCAATCAATTCCAGCACAAATATCGTCGTTTCTTTCGATAGTCGTAAAAAGGTGTGAAAATCGACATCATAGAGTTAAACTAATTAAAATGATCGGGACGTGGACGAACCGTATAAGGTCTTTGTTCATATTCTAGAAATTAAACGATTTCCTCATCCAAAAACTCGGAATCAATCAAGTTAACATCGTTGTACATTATGTCTTTATATTATTATAATGTGTATTATATTATTATTACTATTACACGTTATAATATCTCTACAAAACGTTATCCACCGTATAAATTGTGCTTCACAGACGGCTCCAGGGTCGTAACTGAAAACATGACTAGAACAGGTGCTGCTGATCTGAATATAGCTGAGTGCTTCACTCTGGATGCACACACCACTGTGTTCCAGAGTGAGCTATATGCCATTATTAGGTGTGCTGACAGCTTAATAGAAAACAATACGAGAGGTAGACAAATAGTCATACATACAGATAGCCAGGCTTGCATCAAAGCGCTGATGAGCGCGGTTACTACCTCAACAATGATCAAAGAGGCTAAAGACAAACTGACCAAGCTAGGCGCCCAGTTGGATAAGGTATGTAAAATGGGTGCCAGGACACGAAGGTCATACAGAGAATGAAGAGGCGGATCGCTTGGCCAGGCAGGGGTCGGCTAGAAACTATTATGGACCGACCCCAGCCTTAGGCATAACGCGCAATGCGTGTAAAGCCAAGGCAAATACCTGGGCCAACAAAGATCTAAATGAGCTATGGAGAAAAGAGAACAATAGATATAGACAATCTAGGATGTGTATATCTGGCTACGTTAAGAGTAGTTCAGACTGGATTATAACACTACCTAGAAAGCAAATGAGGAAACTAATAGGGGTCCTCACAGGGCATTTTAGCTTCAAGAGGACCCTTTTCATCATGTCAAAGGTCTCTTCACCTCTCTGCGACTGTGGTAGAGGAGAAGACACAGCTGAACACTTTCTATGCGACTGTGACAGATTCTGGAGATCTAGGCAAGAAGCCCTAGGACACTACACAATAGAAAGTGCCTCACTCAGAGACCTCGATTGGAAGCAGATCAAGAAGTTTGTTGAATTGAGCAACAAGTTTAGGGACATAGCGCAGCCGTAGAATCCCCAATTTCCTAAGGGGCCCTTTTGGGGAAATATAAGCCATTAGGCCTGAGATTTCTTTCTACGGAAGCCCTATGCAGTCAGTCAGTCACCAGTCAGTGAGTCTCTGGTAAGGATACCAAGCAGGTGGCAGTATCTTGCAGGTAAATTTAAGTTGATAAACAGCCATTAAGAAGTTATCCGAGACCACTAGTTACCTAGAGTTTGCCTGGGCTTAATCTGTGATTGATATACGGGCCCTAACTAGCACAATCCTTGAAAATTTTATCAAAATCTGGACTAAAACTTGATGTATAATTTTGGGAATGACAAGGACTTAACACAGACAGACAGGCACGGGAAAAAATTGATCAGCAAGCTCTGAAACGCGAAAAGCAAGAGGAAATTATGATTTTGGACAACATCTCGCACGAACACACAGCTTTCCTAACTTAGCTAGATGGGAAGCAAAAAGGGGAACGCCACCCAAGATCCAGCATTGCCAATTGTGATTCCAGAAAACCCTAAAGGTCACAGGTTTCTGGAAAGCAATGAAGGTTTTCTCACGAACACGATCTGCCGTATTGCCGGGGAACCGTCAAAAAACATCCCCAGGAAATAGAAAAACCTTACCCCTAAATCGTACCTGATCCTAAACGTGATTTATTCGTGAGTCCGTAAATATAAATTTCATGGTTGGATAAGCATAGTGAACATTTTTCTTCATGGCTCAAATTGGGGTATTTCGAACAAGACAAAACATTTTTAGGCACAAAAATAGTGGAAATTGTAGCCAGAAAAAATCTCTTTCCAAATGACATGTTGTGAAGTATTCATTTTGTTTGTAGGGTCGAGAATGTCTGGAAATATTCTCTCAGAAGTTCAGAAACTGGGAATTCAATTACAAGATTCTGTTTTACAAACAAGAACGCAGCAAATTATTTCACAAAGGTTTATTATTTTTTTCAATTGAGTATGATCGTAGTTTAAGTTGGATTGCGTACGTCATAAGGCCCGTCCAGACTCCTCGGCGTGTCCTATTTCGAGTTGCCACAACCTATACTTCTATAATTATATACGCATGTTTATATTTCTCGATTTGAGCTCCTATCTATTCAAATAGTTATTGCCTTAATAATATCATTATCTAAGTACGTACGAAAAGACGAGAGGATATGTTATTAAATATGCGTAGGAAAAGCATTGGTATTAACACACAAATATGACCTAGAAAAAAACATATATTCATGCCTTGAAGGAACGCCGTACCCACCTCATGGTGCCGTGGTGTATTATATGGGTATAACACGTAAAAGTAATAAATATCCATTCTCCTACACCCCTCTGCTACGCCCCTGGTCACCCCAGACACCACAAGGTGCCGCGGCGCCTCCTCTCACTCCCCCCCCCCCCCCCCCCCCCCGCTCACCCCCCCCCCCCTCACCACCAACCGTGACCCCCTGCCAAGCGTGCGTGCGTGCGTAAGTCTAACACTCAAAGCTCGAAAAAGACACTTTTTCGCCCGTTTTTGGCCCATAGCATCTATGCGAGTAAAGCGATAGGGATGGTTAAACGTTAGGACCAACTAGACCCCAAATGGAGTCTATGTGCGAAAGAACGGGTTTTTTAAGTCAATTCTTAGGCCTTTTATGGCCCGGACGGCGGACGGACATTTCAAATTTGGATTCTACGCACCTTGAAACGTAAACTGACAAAGTTTGAGGGGGGGTTATAAAATTTTGTTGCAACACGATCACATAGGCTTATTATTGGAAATGATAAACCAAAAAAGGCGCTGGATATTCCTTAAAAGTTTTGAAATTTTAACATAATTCAGGGATTTGTTCGTATAGAAACTACACAGACAATCTTCACGCTTAGCATTTCATAACCTTTAGCTCCCTTATTTCATCCCTGAAAAACTTGCCAGAGTCCCAAGGGTCAGTTTCTGGACATTCTCGACCCTACCAAACTCCGGATATTTGGAATTCTTGAATAGAATCCGCTTTTTAAGCAAAGCGAGTCTGAGTAAATGTTTTGTGGTTCTGCTCATATATAATGGCAAAATTAATATTTCCCAATATGTTATTCAGAAAAAGAATTTTCCTGGCTACAATGTCCACTATTTTTGATCCTAAAAATGGTGCGTCTTGTTCAAAATATCCCAATTTGAGCCATGGTTATTCAACCATGAAATTTATATTTACGGATTCATGAAAAAATCACGTTTAGGAACAGGTAGAATTTTGGGGTAAGGTTTTTCTATTTCCTGGGGATGTTTTCGACGATTCCCCGTTAATATGGCAGATTGTGTTTGTGAGAAAACCTTCATTGCCTTCCAGACAACTGTGAGGTGTAAAACGATAATTTTAATTTTATATAGACATCGCTATACTGGCTATAGTTTATTTACCTCGATTTTAGGTTCCCCAGTTCCTGGTCATGACCCTGAAATGTAAAATGAATAAATAGAAACAGTTGCGTATGAAAACAGTACAGATAAAAAAAACCTTAAATTTTTAGTTAGGTATTTCAATAACTTGCTTTGGCATCTTCCCGATTCAAATTTCAGGGTGGCCCCCAAATGGAAATTTCAAATTTCCCTGACTTAACAGCAGATTTCCCTGACAAAAAATATCCAAGTCAAATTTATAAAGGGTGTTCCGACATAAGTTCATCAAACTCTGAGAGTCGACTGCAGCGCTCATTTCTGATCGAAAGTTCTTCTTAGAGATTTTTTCCAAACGCTTTTTTGTACCTAATGACATTAAAACGGCCATAACTCCACTTAGAACCACTTTAATTTTTATGGCAGCTATTTTAGCGAATATCAGAAAAAAGAAGCTGAAACAAGTTAGCAACTAGGTATTGTTCGAAAAATCATATCCTAAAAATTGTTTTACCTTTTATAGCTGTTCAACTTGACGTTTATGGAAACAAACTTTTTCCAATTAATATTGTGGCTGAATGTGGTCAAAACGAAAGTTAGTGAAAAACGTTGTCTATTTCCACGAAAAATAAAGAGTTACAATGTTAAATTGATTTCGACGGTTCATCATCATTTCATCATCAGTAACAAACAATAACTGAAGACACATTAGAAAGGACACAGCTTATGGGTGATATTCTCGAGACTTGGACACTAGCGCATCCTTACATCGAGGCAATGAAAATTCGAAGTTATTTCACCTTGTTGTCATGGTGACGAGTAAACTATACGAAAATGCGCCATTAGTTGACGGTACCGACGCGAGTTGACGTACTGAATAACCTAGTGTTACCCTTCCTAGTCAATATTTCCGATCAAAAGTTTTCAATAAGTATTATTTTTAGTATGGAACGTGGTAAGTTTTATGAGAACTACGTTAAGTTATTGTCAGGTACCTACCTAGATTCATTAGAAAGGTACCTACCCTACATAGTTTTAACTAGAATCATAAAATAACTTGGTAGCTATGCAATAAAATTTTGATTGGTGAGACAGAGCACTTTGCGAAAACCATCATGTACAATATTTGGTCATTCTAAACAAAACACCACACGTTGGCGTGTGTAACTATTACCACGAATTAATGTCATACCTAGGTAGATACAAACGTCAGCGATTTGAGGAGATAATTGTCATAACTAAGACTAACTAGGAACATCAACAGTTTCTACTAGGAATGCTTAGGCACAGTAGATAGTAGTTCGTTTTACTCACCATTGATGAAATGTCGCTGGCAGACTTTGATATAGAGATTTTTTTTTCAATAATTAAACTTTATTGTCAGTATTGACATTACAGTTATGTTAATAAATAATACAGCAGGCACAGCCTGATTAATGTGGTACATGACTTGTAGGTACAGCCCCGTGACTGCCCTATACCAGTTTAAAGTAACACAGTTACTTATTATATTATTACTTCATATACATGAATGGTTAGGATAAATGTTTGGATATTAATGATAACAAGGTAACATATAGGTGCAGTATAACAATGGTAACTCAAGTGATTGATCAGTCGTTCAAGAAGTCCTGTGGCCTTTTTCGTTTTAATCTTCTTCGTTTGGGTGGAGGAGGGACGTTAAGAGGGATGGAGGATACGAGTGTATTTTCGTGGTTGATCATTTTGTTGTTCAAGCTTTTGTATGAGCTTTTTATCAGTTCTTGTACGGTCGGCACGTTCAAGTCATTATAGAGATAGGATAATTTTCTTCGTCCCCAGTTCCGATTGATCCGAGACAGCCACAAAAGTCTTCTCTTACTCTTACTAGAAAGTTCTTTAGTTCTTTGACACTGGTTAACTATAACACTAGGTAAACCAAATAACCGCACTCGTTCACCAGATCGGTATCGTTGGGCACAACCAACAACCGCACAGCTAGGCATGATTATTACAGTTAGATTTACTAACTATTTTGTATCACTGCAACATTCAACGTTAGTTGCGATTGCCACTTTGTACTACTACAACATCGTCAGAAGCGTACACGAATGTGCTTTTGCAAAGCAAAACTGTTGAGGAATGACAAGGTTGCTACCATTTTTTTTTTTTTTTTTTTTTTTTTTTTTTTTTTTTTTTTAGCCACTGAGGCCGCAATGGCCTATTGTAGCTGGAGGAGGAGGCCGTACCTCCTCCCCATCCCAGACACTAGATCGGCCCAATACCGACAGCCCTGCCAAACCAAGCACTATCTGCCTGGTTCCGACACTCCTGCCAGCCAACAGGCGCTACCTGGGACCCGAGTGCTCCACACTCGGTTAGTTACTGGGTCGCAGCCCCAGTCTGGCTTGGCGCCATATCACCAATGCCAGCCACAGCTGGGAAGTCAATCCTTCCCCACCACGTTTTGGCAAAAGCGAGGAGAGTCTTAATCTCCCCCGTCTTAATGTCTTGGGGGTCGATGGAGGTTTTGCCCCAATTCAAAAAGCGATTTCTTGCCAATATAGGGCAATGGCAGACCACATGACTCGCCGTCTCGTCTTCTGCCCCACAAAAGCGGCAGAGAGTGGAGTCTGATTTGCCCATTTTATGGAGATGGTATCTAAGTGGGCAGTGCCCAGTTAAGAGCCCCACAACCATACGCAGCTCCCTTCTCCCCAGGCTGAGCAGCTCCTTAGCTCTCTTCCTAGAGAAGTGAATAAATTGTTTCGCCTGCCTCAGGCCCTTGACGTGGAGCCAGTGGGCAGTCCTCTTCTTACTCTCCCATTTGGTGAGCTCTCCAAGGAGAAAGCTCTCCGTAGTGGCCAGAAAAGGTTCTGGGCCCATAGGGAGAGAAGCAGCACCCTTCCTAGCAAGAGCGTCAGCTTGTTCATTCCCCTCCACCCCCTGGTGCCCTGGGCACCACAGCAAGGTAACCTTATTGTTCCTGGCAAGGGTCTTGAGGTTAGTCAAGCATTCCCACACCAGCTTCGACGAGATGGTGAAAGAAGCTAGTGCCTTCAAGGCTGCTTGACTATCTGATAAAATGTAGATTTTTGCTCCATTCACTTGACGACTCACCAGTCTGTCAGCGCAGGAGTTTATGGCATATATTTCTGCCTGGAAAATGGTGGCGACTGTTCCCAGAGATTCTGAAATCTCCGTTCGTGGGCCAAAAATACCCGAGCCAGCCCTACCATTCATGACGGAGCCATCTGTGTAGAACACTATAGCCCCACGTTCGAATTGGGGCCTCCCTTCTGACCACATTGATCTACTATGAATGTAGACCTTGAAGGGGAGATCAAAGTTCCGTGTCTCCGCCATGTGGTCGGAAACACTGAGCGATGACTCATCCACTGCAACCTCCTTCAAGATGGCATGGTGAGTACGCCCAGATTCCCGCTTTAAAAAGCCATTCCTCCACAACCTCACTCCCTGCAGGAAGGCAACCTTCCTGACATGGATATGCAGAGGAGGAAGGTCCAAAAGGACCTCCAGTGCAGCTGTAGGACTTGTGTGCATGGAGCCTGTAACCCCAATGCACGCCATCCTTTGCAGCCTTGCCAGCTGACTCACAGCCGTTGCCTGGCTGACCTTTGTCCACCAGACAAGGGCCCCGTAGGTCAGCATCGGTCTGACCACTGTGGTATATAACCACATGGTCATCTTTGGGCTCAAGCCCCATGTCTTCCCTAACATGCGTCGGCCCGACGCCATAACAAAGATGGCCCTGTCCACGGCCCTCTTAATGTGAGGCGTCCAGGTTAGCTTCTGATCAAAGGTGACTCCCAGGTATCTGGCCCTGGTGCAGAAGGGAAGTTGCCTGCCCCCCAGACAGACCACCTGCATCTCAACCTTTCGTCTTCTGGTGAACGGAAGAAGGGCCACTTTATCAGGGTTCACATATAGCCCCTCCTCCGTGCACCATTGCTGTACGACATCCAACGCCATCTGCATCCGTTCACGGACTGTCTCCTCGAACTTGCCCCTGACAATGACCACAATGTCGTCAGCATATCCTACCACCTCAAAGCCATTGTCTTTGAGTTTTTGTAGGAGGCTATCTACCACGAGTAGCCATAACAGAGGGGAAAGCACACCGCCCTGCGGACATCCCCTACTTGGAATGGCACTGACGGTTGCTTCCCCCAACTCCGAGGATACAACCCTGCCCTTCAGCATGGTATGTATCCATTTGGTGATTTGCGGATCGACATCTCGATCCTCTGCTGCCTTAATGATGGAGTCATATGACGTGTTGTCAAATGCCCCACCTATATCCATAAAGCAGCAGAGAGCTACTTCTTTGGCCTCCAGACTCCTGTCAATCAACACCGTCAATTCATTCAGAGCAGTCTCAGTAGATTTCCCCCTCTGATACGCGTGTTGTGCCGCCTGGAGTGGTACCTGGGTTAATTGCTTTTCCCTGATCACAAGGTTCACAATCTTCTCCATGGTTTTCAGTAGGAAGGACATGAGACTGATGGGGCGGTAGTCTTTTGCATGGCCCTGTCGGCCTGCTTTCGGAATAAAGACCACCCTGACCTTCCTCCACATCCTAGGGATGTGGTTCAGTCAACCACAAGATCTCCCCAGAGATCCCCGGGTCGGCCCTAAAGATCTTGACCAGCACCGGCACGAGAGCCCCCCCTCCATGCTGTAGCATGGCTGGGATGATCCCATCCGGGCCCGGAGATTTATAGGGCTTAAATGTGCCAAGTGCCCATTTAACTCTATGGGGTGTAAATATCCTGCCAGAAGCTGCATACAAGGCTTTCCTTTCATGGCAGATGTCATCAGTATGCTGATGTGGAAAACTTTCACTGTGTATGCGTGCAGACCCCGGAAAGTGCACCCGTAGGAGCTCCTCCAGGGTCTCTTCCGAGCTTCCAGTATACACCCCATCTGCCTTTTGTATAGTGCCCAGCTCAGCTGGTCTGTCCTTGGCAAGGATCTTCTGCACTTTGGACAGCACAGACAACTCTGTAATGTCCTGACAGAAGTTCCTCCAGGACAGTTTCCCGGCCTTTCTAAGGGCACAGGTGTAGGAGTTGGCCATAGCTTTATAGGCCTGCCATCTCCCATCCCGCTTTGCCCTGTTGAAAAGCCTTCTCGTCTCTCTGCGAAGGAGACCCAGGTCCCTGTTCCACCATGGAACAGACCTGTTTGTTCTGACAGTCTTGACTGGGCAGCTTAGCTCGTAGCTTCGCTGAATGGCTGCCCAAACGAGTTCATTAACTCGGTCAAGATCTCTTGTTGTCTGGATATTAGTGTCCAGGTCCTCCAGCTCATCAGCTAGAAGAGTGTTAAACAGAGTCCAATTAGTGTTCTTAGGACTCCGATATGTCTCAGTGAAGCAGTTCGGATGCTCCAGCCGGAACCCGATAATCCGATGGTCCGACAATGAAGCCTCTTCCGACACATGCCACCCTGTGACCCTATTTGCATAGAAACTACTCGTCACAGTGATATCCAAAATCTCACTCCTTGCCCGAGTAACAAAAGTAGGCTCACTGCCCCTATTCAAAACCGCGAGATTTTCCGCGGTCAGAAACTGGACAATGGACTCACCTCTTTTGTTGATGTCGTTGCATCCCCACAGCAGATGATGACCATTGGCGTCACATCCAATGATGAGATGCAGCCGTTGTCTCTGGCAGTGTGACACTAGCTGCCTCACCATCACCGGAGGGGGCTCGTCCTCATCGCCTGGAAAGTAGGCTGAGGTGACAACACATCTTCCTCCGTTGCTCTCCTCAAGCAGTATAGTTGTGAGGTCTCTGGAACAGAACTCAGGCATGGCCAAAAACTTGACTAGGCTGTTTACTAGGATGGCCGATCTTGGCCTATCCTTGCCACGGTGGAAAATTACCTTTCTGTTCTGTGCAGATAGTCCCATCACCTTGCCCTCAGTGGCCCACGGCTCCTGGATAAGGGCAATGTGGTGGTCTTCAGATGTGAACTTGTGGCTTAGGACCGCCGACGCGCCCCTTGCCCTGTGCAAGTTCACTTGAAGAAATTTTAGATGTGTATTATTCATTTTTTTTCTATGTGGTCCATTTTGTTCCCACAAGAAGCTAGGGAAATGAACAGTCCACCCGCGCAGAGCCCCGCATGCACAGGTAAGCCTAATTACACCCAGGGGGTCGGCCGGTACCCTGGGGCAGCCGTTTGAGGTGCACTTTACCCTCTGCACCATGCAGACCATAGGCACGGCGTGGACACCTTTGTCTTGAGGGTTGGTGTCTGTACTTAGTTGCCTGTGCAATGGCTCAC
Source organism: Adelphocoris suturalis (assembly GCA_030762985.1). Lineage (NCBI taxonomy): Eukaryota > Metazoa > Arthropoda > Insecta > Hemiptera > Miridae > Adelphocoris > Adelphocoris suturalis. Next base: position 139,368,135 of record CM061042.1, read on the forward strand.
ATTGCCCAGTATACTCCTAGGAGATACAAAAGGGCAGAAGGTACAACCAATTAAGTGCATACAAAGTGAAGGGGGATTATAGCTAATCAGATGAAGTGAAAGGGGAAAAGAACTAAATATAATTTCAACAGTGTGAAGGGATAATTCCAAGCTTTAAAGAAATGGACCTATCAGTGGTTAAATATATTGAGGCTTTCTCTCGACCAATGGGATTCAATCTCCCTTCACCTGTCACTATATAAGCTGTGTCCTTTCTAATGTGTCTTCAGTTATTGTTTGTTACTGATGTTACGGTTCGTTACTAACCGTCGAAATCGATTTAACATTGTAACTCTTTATGTTTCGTGGAAATAGACAACATTTTTCACTAACTTTTGTTTTGAAATGGGTTTCTACAACTTCGTTGCGAGTGATTTAGTTCGTAATGTGGTCAAAAATTGTTTAATAAAATACAGGAACTAGATTTTTATTTTTTACTATAATTAATTACGACTTGTAATAAATGCAACTCACACAATCTTTCTTAGGCTGGCAACAGTCCATCAGTCTATCATTCCTCTCATTGGCTTTCTTTTCGAGATTCAACATGGATTGAACGAGTAAGTGGATTTGTGCTGTCAAATCCTGCACCCAATCGTGGAGAACTAGATTCTTCAGCTGAGGGAAAAAATACGGAAAATTTAGACAGATACAGTTATAAAGAAAATTTGGTTATTAATTAATATTATTATATACTAATTAAAATATATATTAATTTTTTTGCGCCCACCAGAAGGAAGGGTCACTTGAAATGGACCATCGTGTATTAGGTTGGTACTGCACCCAAGTTTATTTTCCTTTTGTTTTGGCTGGGTCATAACTCATTTGGTCTGTACCCATGTTATATTTTACTTATTAATAACATATTAACTTTATTCCCTTGATATTCATTCAAAATTATATTTTATTGAAATAAAATAGATAGGTATTACACCGATCTATCATTATTATTGTCCATCATCATCTGCATTATCTATTATATTGTCTCAATCTTTTTAATTTTTCAATGGTAAACTAATGCCTTAAAATAAATAAACTAAATTCTCCTCACAATGAGGAATATCTGCATGTTTGTTTTATATTTTTCAATTAAAGCAGATGAAATTCCAAGAGTAAAGACGCTGTTTTAATATGAGCTCTAGGTTGCGAGTCGTACTTTTGACTCCTTAACTAATAAAATCCAATACTTGGTAAGAAATGTTTTGGATGGAAGATGAGGAGAGATTCATCCTGGTATGCTGAATCCCATTGAGTGAAAGAGGATTTGCCCTGCTATGCAAAGCCCCATGGAGCAATTTAGGATTTCATCCTGGCAGAAATGTTTTGGATGGAAGATGAGGAGAGATTCATCCTGGTATGCTGAATCCCATTGAGTGAAAGAGGATTTGCCCTGGTATGCAAAGCCCCATGGAGCAATTTAGGATTTCATCCTGGCAGAAATGTTTTGGATGGAAGATGAGGAGAGATTCATCCTGGTATGCTGAATCCCATTGAGTGAAAGAGGATTTGCCCTGGTATGCAAAGCCCCATGGAGCAATTTGGGATTTCATCCTGGCAGAAATTTTTTGGATGGAAGATGAGGAGAGATTCATCCTGGTATGCTGAACCCCATTGAGTGAAAGAGGATTTGCCCTGGTATGCAAAGCCCCATGTAGCAATTTAGGATTTCATCCCAGCACACGGAGTCCTGCTGAATGAAGGTAAGGGTTCCCTGGAGCGTAAAGTCCCATTGTGACTTACGCGCTTGTGTGTGCGGTATGCAAAGGTTAGGTATGGTGTTGGTAGAATAAGGAGTCGTGAATTTCTAATACAGAAAGATAGCTGGGGCAGCTGGCTGCGCGTATATTTATATCGTTAGACCCCCTTTAGGGGTAGCCCGACCTATGCAAATCTATTTGTGGTATGTTTAGAAAACCAATTTCTGGCATCCAGAGATAAGACTCCCCTCATCTAGAGACTGTTCATAGACGGCATTTTCTTGATATGGACACATGGTGAAGCAGAATTGCTTCTATTTCCAGAGGCACTCAACTCTCAACTCTCTGTGACGTTCACATGGATTTAGTCAAGGACAGTCGCCACGTTTCTCGATGTTGACATCTCGCTGAACAACGGAGAGCAACAGCAGTACTTGTGAAGAGTGCTAAATAAGCAGCAGTATCTTCATCATAGTAGCTCCCACATACAAAGCGATCGATTCCAAGATCATTGTCAATTAGAAGCCACCAAATTCGCAGCAGAAGAAAGTACCAGGAAGGATATTTATCTGTTCTAAGGGAGAATTTGAGGAAGCGACATTGCCTCCATGCTATCAGTACTTTGCTCTTTGCGGAACAAAAAGTGGAGGCTTTGTGTTTGCGAAGACTCTTGTACAATTCCTACATACTCGTATATAATTGGCCTATGATTTTTTCCGAAAAGAGGGAGAAAATTAACGAAAATTCGCTCTTTTAGTTCTCAGTTTAGTCATGTAGCATCGCTGGAAAAGCTCATCGCTTCAGCCACTGGGACTTCACTTCTCCCGAATAGAATAACAACATCCGCCTGAACCTGAAATCTAAAGCACAGTGTAATCACCAATGATACGCAATCAGCTGACTAGTACTGTAAGTTGCCCAGAATGCCTCAAGGAAGCGCTAGGTGTGCTCCCGTGAGACTCTCCTGAAGCGACGCTACCCACAATACTTGGTTCAAGACAGAACTGTCCCAGCAAATGTCAACTATCAGGGAATCCCACAGGTATCAAAAGACCGACCTTCAATCATTGGTAACTAATTTCTTCTTGGGGAATCAAAAAAATTAACAGAATCCTTCGTGAATTGCAATCAGTTATGTCTTCGAGTCCACAGTCACGGTATATCTTCCGAGAAACACCGCAAAAGGCCTATCTCCAAGGAAAAAACATTGGAAACATTTTATCTCACCACCATCCCCAATCCACAGCCTTTGCAGCCGTGCCATCAGCGTTTGTTCCCACGTAGGCGTCCGAGGTGAAAGTTGGAAATTCGGTTATCGAAGAGCCTAATCTTACCTCTGGTCGTTCGATGAGTACTTTGGGATTAAAGTACCGCACAAAATGCCGGATACAGAAAATTGCAGCCAAAACTGTCAGAAAGATCCCATATATGGGCTTTGGATGCTAAGAGTGGTATGCTGGAACGACCCTCGAAGTTGGAGGGACGTTTGAGGGCCTCAGAACGTTTGAGGACATCCCTCCAGTAGAAGTTCCTAATGCAAAGATTAGCCTTAGTTCAAACGTTGGAGGGTTGTCCCTCTAACGACCCTCAAACCCCCGTTCAATGCAAAGACACAGTTTGAGGGGGCCCCTCCGAATTTCCACCAATCACGTATCGAGATTTTAAGGGCTACCCTCCAAAAGTGAGGGTGGTCCTGAGGTCCCTCGAAGGTCTTTCCTTGCTGTAATCCGTCCCTATTTTCACATTTCCACTTCATTTAGAATTTAACAGTGTCGAAAGATTGAGAAATATATACCTACTTACATTTGATTTGAGGCTGAGTAATGGATTCATTGTTCCAAATCCATCCCAATTTTCACCTGAGTTGCTTGCAAAATGTACATTACTTTCCACCTTCCGTCTCAGTTTGAAAAATAATAAATGGCAAAAATGTGAAGAAATATATATTTGATCAGAGGCTGTAATGGATTCCTAATCCGTCGGAATTTTCACTTGATACTTGTGAAGCGTACAATACTTTCAACCTCTGTTAGGAAAGTAAAAATGGCCAAAAGGTTAAGAAATATATACATTTGATTTGATTTGATGAGGTTGTAGTGGACTCCTGGAACCTGCTTAAAACAGCAGCTGATTCTTTTTTTTTTCTTTTTTTTGCGAGTGTAGATACGCACATAATGGTAATACACACACCTCCCACTTAGTAAATTAAATATAACTGACTCTTGTTTAAGCCGTAGGGTGTCACACACACTGTCACAGAAACATTTTATTTGTGGCCCTATAGTTGTGTTCATATAGAGATGGAACTTTTGAAAATGTAACAAACATAACATATTACACAATAAAACCTATAGGTATTTTCTTTGGAAATTGTGCCCTTTCAAAATGTAGCGTCCTGGGCTTTAGCCTAGTCAGCCCATATAAGTACAGCAAAATAAACGAAAGACGAACTCAGACAGTTTGTTGACGAGCAATACAATAAGATGGTGGTGGTGGATTTATATTTCTACCCCAGTTTAGACGACTACAATAAGTGTAGGTGGGTAGTTCAGAAATAAGGCTAAATAATAAACAACTTCTTCAGAGTTCTCACCCGCCACATATGGAAAGTTGGATAGGCAGAGCAATGAAGCTAACAGCCCCTCAAATACCCTCAAAGCAAACCACCATCCCTCTAACTGTAAGGGTCGTTCTTGCACTAAATTTTCTTTCAAGAGCCTCCCTTAAACCACCCTCCAAAAAGTAAGGGAGCTCCCTTACTCAAACATCCCTCCAACTCCGAGGGTCGTTCTAGCATACCACTCTAATAGACTCTATGGCCCCAATTTAAATTATCAGCAACTTCAAGAAATTGTGGCATCACTAATTATTATTTGGTATCCTGCATGGATACCAAATTGAAACACTGCAGGACTCAAGGGATTATTTCTACTCATGTTCTCTATGATCAAGAATTTTCGAGATATAAGAAACACATTCTATATAGGTATCTGCCTAAATTTCTATCTTAAAAATGAATGGTACACAAGTATATTTATAATGCAGTACAACGATTTCGTGATTAACATATAAATACACACATGAAAAAGCGTTGAACTCTAAGATTCGTTTTAGAATGCCTCAAAACGGATTTTAATAAAGGAAATTTCTGATTTTTTTTTTTTTTTTAACTTTTTGGAGTCATTTATATAGCTTAATTTTCCACGAAAATTCGCAAAAAATGTTAAATTGTTTCAAAATGCCACATACCGGATTTCTATGGGAGAAAATTCTGGAGATTTTTATTTTTTGGACCCTTTACTACGGAATTTCTAATAAAATTCGATAAATTTACTATAATAAATAAATATATATAATAAATAAATAAATTTACTATAATATAAATTACTATAATTCACGATTTATTCGTATTTTCGTCCAAATTATGTACCGTCCAGTACAATGTTTCATTATAGAGAACCTCGGGAAAAATAGTTATCGGTTGTAGATACGTGATTTACGACAACAAACCAGACATAGTGACGTCCCTGTGACGCTTGCATTGCTTATCAATATCTATTACACTTGTAGGTGTAACGGATCGTCAAAATATTGGATAGCGGGGAAGACAGCTTAATTTCGAAAATATTGAAGGAGTTGGAGGACGAAGATAAATTGGATATGTAATTATATGTTTGGAATAGGTACCTATAACGCTAAACTTCGTGTTAACTGCAAGGACAAGATGGCTTTGTCATTGGGTGATACCACAATTCACAATGTTCCTCTTTTCTATCCAAGTTTTAAGAACTAAGTTATTTGATGATTACTAGAATTTGAGACTGAATAATTGCTGCGACCATATAACATGTATTTAATAAAATACCCTGTTGAATTTAATTACAGTTTGTTAAGAATTTAAAAAGTTCCAGTCATGCAGCATGATCGTATGAGGGAATTTTTGTGGAATATCGTATTATATTATGTTACTATGTTTTGAAATTTGAGCACTTCGAGGACAAAGAAATTGTTAACCACTAACTTTATGGCAAATAAACTCGTTCTAAATCATATTCTACGATTACTATTAACAGATTTTGGATTTTTAGCAATTTTTCAGTTTTTCAATAGATTTTTCTGCAAATATTAATGAAATTTAAGTACATTTTTCACCATCATTTTGTGAATAAATTTTTTAATGTTTTTGTTCATCGTCAATAAACTTTTTTCGACTAAAATTCGGATACAAATATAAATTTAACGATTTTTAGACGTTTTTAGTCATTTTCAGTGATTTTTGGAGCACATTTTTGAATTTTGAACAGTTTAATGTGCACAAACAGTTTTGGCCAACGAACTCATCCTTTCGTTTGGAAAGCTTGATTTTTTGGCGCAAGATCCTGAGGAGAGTTATTGTCTGGAATGACATATTTATACATAAATATACATATGAAAAAGTCCAGTCATGCAGCATAACCCCATGAGCGAATTTTTGAAGATATCTTCGACATTTCAGTCGCTATTGATCGTGTAGAGAAATTGTAGGTTATTATTTTGATAGACAAACATGGAATCAAATTATTAAAAATAATTAGGAGGTACTCATACTTTATTATTATTAAACTAATCTTGTAGATTTATAGACGCATGGTTCCAGGATTGGTTATACAGGGATACTTCCATAAGAGTAGTTCAATCTGAAATTGGACAACGTTTCATGCAAATATTACCGATTTTTACAACTAGCGAACGGCATTATTTCGATTTTTGACTGATTTTTCAACTTTGAAAATTTTGAAAACTTGATACATATTCTTATGGGAAATTTTACACTGATTCCGAATATACCACATGTTAGTATGCTGAAAAAATGATTTCGCACAGCAAATCGCAAAAAACAGGCTATTTTGAAAATTTTGACTACTTTTTGAAAATTTCAACCCGAAGATGTAATCCGATCATGCTGGCCAACGATCTTGAACTTTCGTTTTGTGTCCTTAACATTTTAAAATTTGTTTGAAGTTTCTTGCACAATTCTACGGACAGTTATCCTATAACATACATATATACATACATACATGCACATACATAAAAAAATGCGTTAAACTTCAGAATATGATTCATAATAGCCTGAAACGGATTTCTGCATAAATTTTTTCAAAAATTCACATTCTACAAATTTTGAGGCGAGAGCAATAGCTTAATTTTCTTCAAAAATTCGCTAAAAGCGTTAAACTCTAGGATTCGTTTCAGAGTGTTTCAAAACGGATTTTAATGAAGAAATTTTTCGAAAATGTTGGGAGCCATTGCAATAGTTTCATTTTCTACGAAAATTCGCTAAAAAAGTGTTTAATAGAATGTTCCTAATATCGGAGTTGTAAAATTTAGGCACTGTCTGGCTTTTGACACATTTTTGGGATAAATGGTAATTCATTCCTAACCACTGGTTACTGAAACGTATATCCGACTAGGGTTAAGAGGGACCACATATATATTATTATATGTGGGAGTACACCTGTTTTTGAGCTGAAGAGCATTCTTCAATTTGCGTCAAAAAACAAAATTGTAGAAGTGTTTAACGCGTTATGGACAAAATTACTCAAATAGCAGTGATAGCTAGCTAGTGGGGCGTTCGGTGCCACATTCAATGTTATTATGACCCCTGAAATCGTGGGGTAACATTTCTCACGTAAAAGCTTCCCCAGTCCTATTTATTCCGCCTCTAGTGCCACACCAAATCAGAAAAACACCAAAGCTTGTTTACATGGATATGTTTTTTAGCTTTTTTGTTATGTTTTTTGTTATGTTCTTTAGCTTTTAGGGTTTTTCTCCAAGTTTATCCATAACCACATGGTAACATTGTACATAGACTTAGCAACATGTGTTTATTTAGTTGCTAACTAATGTTTTTAATGAAAATTATTTAATGAGATGTAACTTAGCTATACATTTACTGCTGTAATTTTTCAACAAATTAATGCTTGAATGCAAATCGATTCGGATAAATGTGATTTTAGCGTGGAAAACGCTTTTACGGGGGCCTAAAAGTGAAAAACGTCACAACCACAAAATATTGTCAGTCAAAAAGAGACTAAATTTCTTAAGCGGAGCTAATTTCTTAGCTATTCAACATATTAAGATGAAATTTGAAATGAAGAACTTTCGGTTTCGGGACGTATAAAATCGAATCTTCAAGTCTAGAGTCCCCAGATCAGCTGAGTGAGATCCGGAGCTAAGTTCTTTGCTATTCAGCCTTTGAAGCTGAAATTTGGAATAGAGAACCTTTGGGACATCTAGAAATGAATTGAAAAGTTTGAAGCTTCCCAGATCAGCTGAGTGAGCTGCGGCGCTACTTCCTTTGCTATTCAACCTATTAAGATGAAATTTGAAATTAAGAACCTTTGGGACATCTAGAAACGAATCATTGTATAGAGCCCTCAGATCAGCTGAGTGAGATCCGGAGCTAAGTTCTTTGCACTTGAGACTAAAGTAACGGCGGATCTAATTTTATTGCTATTCACCCTATGAAGCTGAAGTTTGAAATTGAGAAACTTTGGGACATCTAGAAACGAATGAAAAGTTTGAACCTTCCCAGACCAGCGGGGTCAGGTCCGGAGCTACTTCCTTTGCCACTCAACCTATAAAGCTGAAATTTGAGATAGGGACCTCTTGGACGTCTAGAAATGAATCTTGAAGTCTAGAGACACCCAGATCAGCTGAGTGAGATCCGGTCCTAAGTTCTTTGTTAGTCAATATAATATGAAGCTGAAATTTAAAATGGAGGCCTCTTGGAACATCTAGAAATTATATAGTCTGAAGCCCCTTAGATCAGCTGAGTGAGATCCGGAGCTGTTCTTTGTCATTCGAGACTGAAGTAGCGGCGAATCCAATTTCTTTGCTATTCAGCCTTTGAAGCTGAAATTTGAGATAGAGAACTTTTGGGACATCTAGAAACGAATTGAAAAGTTTGAAGCTTCTCAGATCAGCTGAGTGAGCTCCGGAGCTACTTCCTTCGCTATTTAACCTATGAAGCTGAAATTTAAAATGGAGGTCTCTTGGGACATCTAGAAATTATAAATTCGTAAGCCCCCTAAATTAGCTGAGTGAGCTTCGAAGCTACTTCCTTTGTTATTCAGCCTATGAAGCTGACATTTGAAATTGAGGGCTCTTGGACGTCTAGAAACGAATCTTGAAGTCTAGAGCCACCCAGATCAGCTGAGATCTCGTCCTAAGTTCTTTGCTATTCAATATATGTAACTGAAATTTGAAATTGAGGCCTCTTGGATGTCTAGAAACGAATCTTTGGAGTCTAGAGCCACCCAGATCAGCTGAGTGAGGTCCGGAGCTAAGATCTTTTTTCATCGAGACTAAAGTAGCGGCGAATCTAATTTCTTTGCTAATCAGCCTTTGAAGCTGAAATTTGAAATAGAGAAAATTTGGACATCTAGAAACGAATTGAAAATTTTGAAGCTTCCCAGATCAGCTGAGTGGGCTCCGGAGCTACTTCCTTTGATATTCAATATATGAATTTGAAATTGAGGCCTCTTGGACGTCTAGAAACGAATCTTGAAGTCTAGAGCCACCCAGATCAGCTGAGTGAGATCCGGTCCTAAGTTCTTTGCTATTCAATATATGAAGCTGAAATTTAAAATGGAGGCTTCTTGGAAGTCTAGAAACGAATCTTGAAGTGTAGAGCCACCCAGATCAGCTGAGTGAGATCCGGAGCTAAGTTCTTTGCTATTAGAGACTAAAGTAGCGGCGAATCTAATTTCTTTGCTATTCAGCCTTTGAAGCTGAAATTTGAAATAGAGAACCTTTGGGACATCTAGAAACGAATTGAAAAGTTTGAAGCTTCCCAGATAACCTGAGTGAGCTCCGGAGCTACTTCCTTTGCTATTCAACCTATGAAGCTGAAAATTGAAATTGAGGCCTCTTGGACGTCTAGAAACGAATCTTGAAGTCTAGAGCCACCCAGATCAGCTGAGTGAGATCCGGTCCTAAGTTCTTTGCTATTCAATATATGAAGCTGAAATTTTAAATTGAGGCTTCTTGGACGTCTAGAATCGAATCTTGAAGTCTTGAGCCACCCAGATCAGCTGAGTGAGATCCGGAGCTAAGTTCTTTGTCATTCGGGACTAAAGTAGCGGCGAATCTAATTTCTTTGCTATTCAGCCTTTGAAGCTGAAATTTGAAATAGAGAACCTTTGGGACATCTAGAAACGAATTGAAAAGTTTGAAGCTTCTCAGATCAGCTGAGTGAGCTCCGGAGCTACTTCCTTTGCTATTCAATATATGAAGCTGAAATTTGAAATAGAGGCCTCTTGGACGTCTGGAAACGAATCTTGAAGTCTAGAGCCACCCAGATCAGCTGAATGAGATCCGGTCCTAAGTTCTTTGCTATTCAATATATGAAGCTGAAATTTTAAATTGAGGCTTCTTGGACGTCTAGAAACGAATCTTGAAGTCTTGAGCCACCCAGATCAGCTGAGTGAGATACGATCCTAAGTTCTTTGCTATTCAATATATGAAGCTGAAATTTGAAATGGAGGCTTCTTGGAAAATCTAGAAATTATCAAGTCTGAAGCCCCCTAGATAAGCTGAGTGAGCTCCGGACTTGATTGCTTTGCTATTCAACCTATTAAGATGAAATTTGAAATGAAGAACCTTTGAGACGTATATATAGCATTGAATCATTGTCTAGAGCAACCAGATCAGCTGAGTGAGATCCGGAGCTAAGTTCTTTGTCATTCGAGATTAAAGTAGCGGCGAATCTAATTTCTTTGCTAAGCAGCCTTTGAAGCTGAAATTTGAAATAGAGAACCTTAGGGACATCTAGAAACGAAAGAAACATTTGAAGTTTCCCAGATCAGCTGGGGGAGCCCCGGAGCTACTTCCTTTGCTATTTAACCTATGAAGCTGAAATTTAAAATGGAGGTCTCTTGGGACATCTAGAAATTAAAAATTCTTAAACCTCCTGGATCAGCTGAGTGAGATCCGGAGCTACTTCCTTTGCTATTCAACCTATGAAGCTGAAAATTGAAATTGAGGCCTCTTGGACGTCTAGAAACGAATCTTGAAGTCTAGAGCCACCCAGATCAGCTGAGTGAGATCCGGTCCTAAGTTCTTTGCTATTCAATATATGAAGCTGAAATTTAAAATGGAGGCAGCCGTACGGGTTAGGTGTTGCAATGAACCGTTTCCAATCAGCAAAGTTGAGCAACGTCAAGCGTGGTGAGTACTTGGATGGGTGACCGCCCAAGTAAGGGTCAGACGTCCAAGTAATTTTTCACGTTTCTGTACGGCGAACCCCTCTCCACTCAAGGGGGCGAAGCAATGTGTAGCTTTAAGCGAAATCATCAGAACGAATTCTGATCCTCGATTCGGAGGACAGCTGATGACATCCACGACGACCGAGACAGTCGGACGAAAAGCCCCAACCTGGAATGGTTGTTTACTTTACTTTTTGGTTTATTATTTCCAATAATAAGCCTTATGTGAACGTGTAGCAAAAACATTTTATAACCCCCCCTCAAACTTTGTCACTTTACGTTTCAAGGTGCGTAGAATCCAAATGATGAAATGTCCGTCCGCCGTCCGGGCCATAAAAGGCCTAAGAATTGAATTCAAACCCCGTTCTTTCGCACATAGACTCCATTTGGGGTCTAGTTGGTCCTAACGTTTAAACCATCCCGACCGCTTTACTCGCATAGATGCTATGTACCGAAAACGGGCGAAAAAATGTCTTTTTCGAGGCTTTGAGTGTTAGACTTACACACGCACGCACGCCTGGCACGCTTGGCAGGGGTCACGGTGGGGGGGGGTGGTGGGGGAGCGGGGAGTGGAGTGAGAGGAGGCGCCGCGGCACCTTGTGGTGTCTAGGGTGACCAGGGGCGTAGCAGAGGGGTGTAGGAGAATGGATATTTATTACTTTTACGTGTTACACCGTGTTACACCGCGGCACAATGAGGTGGGTACGGCGTTCCTTCGAGGCATGAATATATGTTTTTTTCTAGGTCATATTTGTGTGTTAATACCAATGCTTTTCCAACGCATATTTAATAACATATCCTCTCGACTTTTCGTACGTACTTAGATAATGATATTATTAAGGCAATAACTATTTGAATAGATAGGAGCTCAAATCGAGAAATATAAACATGCGTATATAATTATAGAAGTATAGGTTGTGGCAACTCGAAATAGGACACGCCAAGGAGTCTGGACGGGTCTTATGACGTACGCAAGCCAACTAAAACTACGATCATACTCAATTGAAAAAATAATAAAACTTTGTGAAATAATTTGCAGCGTTTTTTTAAATGGAACACCTAGAAATTATAAAGCCTGAAGCCCCCTAGATCAGCTGTGTGAGATCCGGAGCTACTTCCTTTGCTAATCAATATATGAAGCTGAAACTTGAAATTGAGGCCTCTTGGAACATCTAGAAATTATAAAGTCTGAAGCCCCCTAGATCAGCTGAGTGAACTCCGAACTTAATTGCTTTGCAATTAGACCTATGAAGCTAAAATGTCTAGAACACCCTTGGGACGTCTGGAAAATAATTAGAAATTGAGCGCGTTCCACGTTTCTCCAATGTTTAGCCGAGGCTCAAGGTGAAAACAAATAGGGGTCTTTACAATTATCTTGCGTCTCGATAACAGATTATTTCGAGACTTTTTAATGACACCAACTGTATTCTTGGCCTTTAAATGGCACTGTGGGATGTTCGGTGCTCCATTCAATGCATTTACGACCCTGGAATCGAGGGGTAAGATTTTTCTTGTAAAAGCTTCCCCACTCATATTTAGTCGACCACACCAACTCGAAAAAGCACTTAACTTTTTAAAAGCTTTTTAAACACAAGTTGATCCATAGTAATCCGTTTGTAGCGCTCTAAATCAAATTGTTCTGAATTTATAGATTTTTTCCTCCCATTTGTAATTCCGCTCCTAATGCAGATTATTAAATTAGAAAAACATTCCACGGAAGAAAAAAAACCAGACGGGAAAAGTGCAAACTTCTATGACGATTTTCTGCTAAATATAATAAATATAAAATATACTAGACGCTCCGGCTCGCTACGCTCGCCTCCACGTCCAGCCGGGGGGCAAGCCCTCGCTTCGCTCGCAAAGTGTGGCATATAGGGAATGTTGCTCGCTTCGCTCGCAAAGTGTGGCTGTATACATGGAATGTATTACAATTGAAACATGTAGGGGATGTTGCTCGCTTCGCTCGCAAACGGTAGATCTCTAAGGGTAGGTTTAACTTCTGTGGGGGATGCTGCTCGCTTCGCTCGCTTGAGGAAGTTATACTGCCCACCCAACTTGGCAGACGTTAATTAAAATAGAAATTAAAAATTTTGTCTAAAAAATAAATAAAAAATTTAGGGGTGGACTACCCCTAACATTTAGGGGGATGAAAAATAGATGTTGGCCGATTCTCATAGATACCGGATAAGCACAAAAAATTTCATCAAAATCGGTCAAGCCGTTTCGGAGGAGTATGGCAACGAAAACTGTGACACGAGAATTTTATATATTAGATTATGGAAATGATTTTGGTTGCCGAAAAAATCTTGTAAAGACCAATTTCAAAGTATACAAAATTTTTATTCAAACATTATTAAACTTTTCTTACACATAAACTAGTAACAATATTGTTTCTATATTTTCTGTTTACATTATTATTTTATTCTTTATTCATTAACCATCAACAATAATTGTGTCAATACAATCATCAGACGACTCTAGAAAAGAAATTATTGGCTCATGGTAACTGAAATAAGTTATGGTGCGCGCCTACAATTACTATAAGAAAGATTAACTTCTCAACCAAGTGACAACAAAACAAGCGGCATTGTTTACTATATCCATTTGTAACACAAATAAATACCTATAAAACTACGACATGAATAGAAGAACAAGTACGAAAGCATGAGTGATAAATCGAGAGCTTTCCAACGAGTGGAGAATGATTTTTGACCGTGAAAAATAAAGAAGTTTCATTTCCCCAGCAACGGCTTGGTTGTACGTGAAAATCAAAAGAAAAACGCTGCAAATTATTACACAAAGGTTCATTATTTATGTATTAGACAGCCCTTCTACGTAGATCTCTGGTCCATAATTATTAAACGCCGCTTATAGTATCGGATTAAAACGCATATATTTAGTATCGGAACTCGGAGCTTCGGACCTCACAAATGGGTTCAATCCATTACAGCAGCGGAATCTCACAATTTTACGCTTTTTAATATAGTTGATAAAAAAAACAATTTATTACCAAGTCATCTTTCCAACACATGAAAGTGTTACCTATACTGTATATTGATATCATTTAATTGGTCAAATTTCAAAAAATGTGCTGACAAAATCACTGAAAATGGCTAAGAACCGTTAAATTGATATTTTTTTAGCAAAAGATTGGTCAAATAAAGTTTATCAACTATGAAATAGAACATTCAACAATTTATGTACGAAATTATGCTAAAAACTTGAACTCCATTAATTTTGTTTTAAAAAATCTATAAAATTGCCAAAAATAGCCTAAAGTCCAAAATCTCTTTTTGAATAGAAGAGTATCATTTAAAATACTTTTTTTTTTTTGTCATAAAATTAATAGCTAACATTTTCTTTTCACTCATAAATCTCCAATTTCTATACAACTTGAAATATACAAAAAAGACAATTTTTCACCTATTTTTGGCTCATAGCACCCATGAGAGTGGAGCGATCGAGCTGGCGAGAAGTTAGGACCAACTAGACCCCAAGTGGAACGAAAGAACAGATTTTTTAAGTCAATTCTAAGGCCTTTTATGGCCCGGACGGCGGACGGACATTTCAAATTTGGATTCTACGCACCTTGAAACGTAAAGTGACAAAGTTTGAGGGGGGGTTATAAAAATTTTTTGCTATACGATCACATAGGCTTATTATTGGAAATAATAAACCAAAAACAGCGTGACGGAAAAAAAACGTGACGGTAAATTCGTTCACACCCCGCTAAATTTTTCGACGCGGTGCGCCTATAGAAGTTTACACTTCAAAACTTTCTCAGCTTTCCAACAGTGTAGTCGATTTTCTTTTACTCTACTTATTGGGGGAAGAAAATCATGCTTTAATAGTAAAATACATTGTTTTTTTAATGAAATCGAGGATTTTCTACGAAAATGACTGTAGTGGATTTATATATAGTTGTGGTGGAATTCACCACAATGACCATCTTTGAACCTACGATTTAGGGATCGGTTTCTACGCATTTGTACGTTGAATCGAATGATAACATTTGTAGATCTCTCAATCTCCGCTGTAACCAAGTTTACACTTTAACTCACAACTGGTTTATTATTTCCAATAATAAGCCTATGTGATCGTATAGCAAAAAATTTTTATAACCCCCCCTCAAACTTTGTCACTTTACGTTTCAAGGTGCGTAGAATCCAAATTTGAAACGTCCGTCCGCCGTTCGCCGTCCGGGCCATAAAAGGCCTAAGAATTTACTTAAAAAACCCGTTCTTTCGCACATAGACTCCATTTGGGGTCTAGTTGGTCCTAACGTTTAACCATCCCGATCGCTTTACTCGCATAGATGCTATGGGCCAAAAAGTGTCTTTTTCGAGGCTTTGAGTGTTAGACTGACGTGTTAAAACTCCAACCTGCTCAACCACAACTGCGCAAGCTAATATTCCACGGTTAGGATAACAATCGGCAGTAGGACTTCGCAACAGAACACTTCAGGACCAGATCATGCACGACCACAACTGCACGACCTAATAATTATTATTCTCATGTTAGGACAAAATTCACTCATCTCAAAATGCACAACTTTCAAATGAATGTTGATGGAAAAATATGAGTGATATGATAGTGTCGTTGTGAGGTAACGAGACCTAGGGAGTACCTCCAGGGTGGCGTGGAAAACTTCCTACACTTGTATTGCTTTCGAATTTCATGTTCCTTCGAGGCACGAATATACGTTTTTTTCTAGGTCATATTTGTGTGTTAAACCAATGCTTTGCTTACGCATATTTACTAACATATCCTCTCGACTTTTCGTACGTACTTAGATAATGATATTATTATATGATATGATTAGGAGTCTGGACGGGCCTTATGACGTACGCTAGCCAACTAAAACTACGATCATACTCAATTGAAAAAATAATAAACCTTTGTGAAATAATTTGCAGCGTTTTTAAAAATAATATAATTTCTTCCCACAGCTTGACATTGTCACCAATTCTACGTAAATATGTAATCTAAGTAAGAAGGAATGCCTAAAACATCGGGCGGGCGTGTTGAAGACAAACTGACAGGGAATTAACGGAAAAGTACCGAAATTTTATGGTGGAAATTTACTGTCGGTGGCTAATGGGGGGAAGGGTAATTCCTAGAGGCCATCATATTTTTGTTTCTTCTCTTATTTTAACTCTCATCAAAATTATACCTACAGGTACAATCCATGCATGCATTACTGCCGATATGTTTTCTTTTCCGTATCACCCGGATACGGAAAGGTTATTGTAGTGATAAGAGGTTATCATCGCTTGTCACGTCCGAGTTTACAGTCGGAGATATTTTTGTTGTCGGTTACATCATCCCTCGGATTCAAAATAATGGCCAGCATGACGCGCGCGGTCGTCCCGTGACGCAAAAGGGAAATCGGATCGCCCTGGGAGATAATCGCGAAGCTCGGCAACGAGCCTGAGGGGGACACCCGAGCAACAGGTTGTCAAAATGTTGCGGAAACCCACGTGACTTCACTGTGACGTCCGCGGCGACCCTTCCAACGAAACCATATTCGGAGTCGCTGTTTCTTTTTTCCTGCTCGTCGAAGGAGGTAGCCTTGATTCAAAGCCTAATCAAGACGAGCATAATGAAATATAGCGCTAGATATGGAATGTAACCTTGCGAATCGCAAACTAGGCCACCCAAGTGGGGAAACAGCCCTTGACAATTTATGATAACTACTTTTTTTGCATATTGCAAAATACATTAGCCAGATTCATACCTCAGCGCTGTTCCCAGCGTTATCCAGCCGTGTTTTGTACAGGTCTTCGAACTCGTCGACGATTTTCAAAGAGTCCCGTCCGCAGCGATTCTTAGTTACGTCCTGGTTGAGTCTCCCAACGTCGTCGCTGCACGACGGCGACTCTTGACAGTCCATGATGACTTTCCGCACTGAAGCCCCCCGCTAGTCGATAGGAAATTACGTTGTAACGACGCGAACTCGGTAGTTCAAACAGAGCAGACAAAGTCAAAAATTGGAACCAAAAGCCTGGAGTTGACTGAAGAGCGCCATGTTGTAAACTGTCGAGCTCTGTGGGGATTCGGTCGGAACTAAAGAGACGGTCGCTTAGTTCGAGAGACGCTCGCTGGATGGTGTTCGCATGGCGGTGTCATATGATGGAGGGTTGGATCCCGCCGAAACGCTTTTAAACTATCTGAGGTTTAAAATGTAAAACAAATCGTATTATATGATAGGTACCTAACACTTATTATATGGCTTCATCATTACCGAAGAATAATAATAGGAAAACTGTGCATTCTCCTCGTGCAAGAAGTTGAAATAATAGGGGTATTCATGCTCAGAGAGTTTACGACGTCGTAAAGTGTAAAATGTGCTAAACTTCGAAAACAACCATAATAAAAATCCAGACGAAATGGCATTGATATTCCTCCTGTTTAATTCTTCTGCAGCACTAACTTCTACTAGAGTTTTCTTAACTATTGCATCAATGCACTTATATTAGTTTTATGTCTCTTCTTGGGCATGTTTTGGGCAATTAGGTAGGTACTCAGTCAACCCGCACACATAAATACACACACAAACACACACACACACACACACACACACACACACACAAACAAACACACACACACACACACACACACACACACACACACACACACACACAAACACACACACACACACACACACACACACACACACAAACAAACACACACACACACACACACACACACATATATATATATATATATATATATATATAAATTTTCAATCCTGGCTGGGATTCGAACCCACGAATTTGCGCTTCGCGTTACGGACATTTTTCGTTACGGACGTTACAAAAAAAATTGTTGGGGGTCGGCCTAAGAATTGCATAGCAATTAATATATATATATAGGAATATATATATATATATCTATTTGGATGATTATTTCAAAACAAGCCTAGCGTGGGGGTAGTGTAGGGGATGTTGCTCGCTGGGGGTGGGTTTTCTCGCTCGCTCCCTGGGGATGTATAGATGCGACTGGATATAGTCTTCATACCATCGAGACCTACAGCCTATGGTTCGGGTGGGGGTAGAAAATTTGAAAATTGCTAACAATCCCTTTCTATAGACAATCCCAAGGGAATGGCAAAAAATAAATAAATAATAATAATAATAAAGCCGCGACATTGGGCTCACCCATAACTTTTACGTGGGTATTCATGGCAGTGAGTGTGCAGATGCCCTTGCAAGGAGAGTCATTGGTGATAACTCCATAGATATTTTGCCTATACGCATAGAGGATCAAATCTCCTACATGCAACATAAAGCCAATTCCATCTGGCATGAGCAATAGTAGGGTGAGGTCACTGGTCTGGGTGGTGTCCTTGAGGACTTGAGCCTGGTGGGCCCCTTCGTAACCCTATTTCCAAGGAGGGATCGAATAGCGGTCAACCGGGTTGCCACTGGTCGTACTCGTCTTACTCACAAACACCTGCTTAGTGCAGAAGCTCGAGATGTTGTGTGTGGGAGGTGTGGGGGTGATCTGTCCATCCGCCACTTTCTGGAGAACTGCCCAGCCCTTGTGGACCTCTGAGTCCAGCATCAGCCCCCTCATTGGGTTGACGTTTTATCCGGACCAGACAAGGTCCGATCCCTGTTGTTGTACCTGAGAGCCGCTGAGCTCTACTACGAACTGTGATATCTGATCTGTGATATATTTATATACATCTAGTCGTAGTTTTATTTCACTTTGCTGATTGTATATAGTATCATGTATATAGTTATTAGCCTATTTAATATCTAGTCTTAGTTGTATTACTTTATTTTTGGGTTTTTTTAAATCCACTTTGGGGGTTAAGCAGTGGTCATCACTGCACCCCTCATTTTTTTCCCCCTCCGCGTTGCCTGTGGAGTCCATGATGGCGCTCCTTTTTAGTGAAGGATGGCGACATAGCTCCCCTTAGAATCGTGCCACTTCCAGTGTCCCTTTAGACACTTTGTTCAATGCCGCTAATGACCCATCTAGTTGAGGTGCGGCAAAATAATTGAATAATAATATGCACTTCTATAAGTATTGAAATATTCATATTCTTTGAATACTATTCCTATATTCATAGTTTCGAGTATACATTTTGAATATTCGTAGCCAAAATATGAATAAAAATTTATTCATATACTTGTAGGTACCTACAAAGAAATTCAACTGTAAATAATAAAAAAATGAAGGATAAATACATATTTGTATTTTCGGATATGTGTTTGCTCATCTCTGATTGTAGGTAGGTAGGTACGAGGTTGGTAGATACCTACCTAATGAATAATACGTTCAGTGCGTCAAACTCCTCCAGTTGTTTTCACACGAATACAAAGGTTCCAACTATACAAACTAATTATTATCATGGACGTTCCTATAACAAATGAAAATAAAACCCCACCTAACACTTTGATAAATAGTATATTTTGATAAAAGTGGAAGAAGCAGTAAGTACAAAATTCGAGAGACGGTTCGGTAAGCGGGTTCGTACGCGCGCGCGGATGAGATCAGTTGCTGGCTTGCTGGCGTCGCCAAGGCACGCGCCCCTCAAATACACTCGTCTTCCTGGAATCACGTTTTTCGCTCCCAATTCTCACATGCTGCCACTAATTTTCAGAATCAAAATTTCATGCCTATGCCAGCATACACTTGAATTGTTTCCATACACGGGATATTAGCGATTTATTCAATTTACAAAAAAATTAAATTAGCAATTAAAATTATAAGTCAAAATTTCAACAACAAAATTTTTTTTGGAAACTTTGTTATGTTCGCTCGATAGCCTAGGATGAGACAAACTCAAATATATATTTAGATTTGAAAATTGATTGACTGGTGTGGAGATAATCAAGATTATCTATTATACCAACCTTATATAATACTTACTATAGTAATAAGTAGCTTACTAAGTACAAATACTGAGTACTTGTACTTTCCACTTGGACAAGTACAAATCCTGATGTACCTAATAAGTACAAATATTTGGGTACTTGAACTCAGAACTTCAGTTACAAGTACCGACTTGTACTTACTAATTTTATTTCAAGTACAAGTACATCAGGTACTTGTAATTGTACTTGCGATTTTTCTAGTATTGTACCTGTAAATTTGTACTTGTAAATTCATTTTTCCTAACTCTGCACGGAACTAACAAGGTCCGCCGCTAGGAGCGCTAAAGGGGCGTGTTATAAAATATACCTCTCAGCCCCGCGTTACACCTGACGGACGCGGGCCCGGCCCGCGCCTTTCTGCGGGCCCGCATTTTGGGAGAACACGAAGAAATAAGTGTATCGACTTACATCTGACGGAGAGCGGGGCGATCCCCGCGACGGGGAAAATTTCGCCCGCAGAATGTTGCGGGGAGATCGGTGCCCGTCCGACGGGGCGGGCCCGCCGGGAGTAGCCAACACATAGAAATGAATCTCTAGTATTACACCTGACGGGGACGCCCGCCGACGGGGACGGGCGTTTTTTTCGGTTATTTGTTTGAATTTTGTTGTTTGAAAAATGGAGGTATGCAGAGTGGGAGCGACGGGCCCGCGCAAGTGGCCCGTCAGGTGTAACGCGAACACTGCGACGGTTTTTCCTCGTCCGTTACGACGGTTTTTTTCCCGTTCCCGTCAGGTGTAAACCCCGCCTCAAATGTAAGGCTTTAATCAAATAAAACGTTGGTACATTATTAGAAAGCAGAATGAATAATAAAGGTGCAATTCTGTTGCAATGGAACGGAAGCTAAGGAACCGCGACCTTATCAACGGGCTAGTAATAATAATACGACATTCTCCCCCTCTTATATCGTGAAATAGTCCTGGAGGTAATTTGGGGGCCTTCTTGTTCTCTGAGATTTTCGGATCTCAGGCGTAGCAGGCCGTAGTGCTGGCAACGTTGGCAATGGATCAGAGCTTCGGGAGGTAGATGGTGAAGTGGCGGCTGGCGGTGCAGGTGGATCAGTGGTTGGTGGATCAACTGGAAGAGCTTGATACTGAGATGTCGATTGACCAGGAGCTTGGCGATTGATTGTATTGTGGCTTGTCTCAGCTTCTTCATGTCCAAATATGGAACTGTCACCCGTTGGAGCCAGGTGTTTCAGGGAAACAGTAGTGTAGTGGATTTAAATATGTTTTACTTGGCGTAGGTAGGCCCAGTGGGACATTTATATTCTGATTATGCGGGTTAGTCCCCGGGTTATTCCCGTAAGGAATGTGAGCGGATCCGCCAAGGTCAACTTGCTTGGCGGACTGAACTGAGAGATAGTTCGTGTCGCAGCCGCGTGGAGCACTGGGCTCGCATAGTGGGTGCTGGGTTCGATCAGTTTGGTACTGAGCCGTTTTGTAATATTCCGGCCTAAGATTTATATCTGTAGGAGGAATATGTTGAGCTTGGTTGAGGTACTGAAAAGTATCCTTCGCTTTTTGCACATTTGGAGTGTATTTGACACTCGGATCGGCCGGGTAGGCCTGCGTCGAATATCGTGGGTACTCGGACAGCTTGGTCGAATCGTAATGATCGGCTTCAGAGCGGGTCTGAAAGGTATCCTCGATCTTTTGTATAGGCGAGGCTTGATCGAACGTTTCTTTAACGAATACGTCAGGTGAGAAGGCGATCCCATCGTGAGGATCGAGCCTTGCGCCATCGCTGGGACCAGCGGATTCGCCGGGTAGCCTGTAGGGAGCGCTACGGGGGCTACGCGGCCCGGCTTCGCCGTCGTCTGCCTCCCCTTGCATGAGGAAATAAGACGGCCGACGTTCCATCGAAATAACCGAGTTATTAGCTCGTTTCGATGCCTCTATGTATAGAAATAGAGGGTTTGTGAGGTGGACTCGCTTGACAGAGCGTCTTTCCAATGCTCGTATGTCAGGGTCCTACCTCGTAGTCTTGAAAAAGACTTCCTTGGACGGTAAATTAGAGCGGATGAGCAGAGTAATTTACCGGCGTATCCCGGCGGTCGGTGACGAGCCTAATGCTACGAAACCCGGGTGATACGGCTCGGAACGTCCCTCGGGCGTACGATCTAAAGAGAATATCGATAGATGTACCGGGTGGCGTCCTGACAGATGAACTACGTTGGGCAATGAGCAGGATGAATAATCACTGGACTCGTAGATGCCAATGCGAGATCTGTGTGGAGAGAAGGTAGGCCTTGTAGAAAGCAGTAGGAAGCCGTTCTTGAGATGAACTCGGAATGCAGAAGGTTCGTCAGCGTAGAGCGTGTAGAATTCTTCGTACTTCGAGGTGTCGTCGTCGAGAGCGGAGAGTAGAATGAATTTCGGAGGGCTCCTAGCGGGGTATTTATAGGGAGGTGGCCGCCTCCTGCCGCCTCCTGGTTGGTCCGCTTAATTTCATTAATTCGACTGTGTAATCTCATTGGCTCGCACATTGTTTTCTCAGTATCTGCGAGTATGATAGCTGAGCTGGTCTTTCGGGGTGGTTTCCCCACGTCCGTCGCTGCGACGGGGTCCCCGGGGGTGGCTGACGACCTTGAGTTTTTCTGTTTGAGGTTTCTCATTCAAGGCGACTTGTTTCGAGATGCTTGTCGCATCTCTCTCGCCCAGTAAATGTTTAGGTAGGTCGCCTTGTGTGTTATTAGTTAATATTTCACTTTTGAGAGAGAATTTAGTATTTTCTCTCTGGTGAAATATTTTGTTTGACGGAGTTATAACTCGACGTCTTATAAATATTTTTGTGTTGTGTCTACCTCTTTTTGGTAGCCCTGAAAAGGGCTGTTGAAAAGAGGGGGTGGTTTTCACCACAAGTAGTTTCTCTCCCATCTGAGCGACGAACAAGAGCATAATCAGGGTTTGCTTCGATGAGGTCGACTTTTTCCACTAACGGGCTATACTTCAAAGCACGGACATGAGCTTTCAGCAAAACTTTTCCTGGGTTTGTGAGCCATGAAGGGATTGCTATACCATTAGTTGAACGACGGGCATGTGTGAACATTCGATCATGTGGAGTGCAATTGATGGATGTGCACAAGAGAGAACGAATTGCATGGAGAGATTCTGGCAGGACCTGTTCCCAGTGCGATGTGTCTAGTCCTTTGTTTTTCAGAGCTAAGGACATGGTCTTCCACAAGATACCGTTATATCGCTCAACCAATCAATTTCCTTCAGGATTATACGGGTAGAAGAACTAGTTGCAACTCCCTGGGCATGGAGATAATCGGTCAGATCTTTGGAAAGAAATGATGTCCCCCTGTCTGAATGGATATAGGCAGGCGTGCCAAAGATCGTAAACATGTTGTACAAGTGTTTTTTTTCACTGTGGTAGAAGTCATATCTTGGCAAGGATACGCAAACGGGAATCTTGAATACTCATTCACAATGGTCAAGATGTATTTGTTACTTGTGATGGTAGGGATAGGTCCTTTAAAATCTATGTTAAGTCTTTCAAAGGGGTGTGTGGCTTTGATGAGGTGATTGTCAAGGGGCTTAAAGAAACGGGGCTTCAGTTGGGCGCATACTGAACAAGCCGAGGTCATACGACTGATGTCCTCTAAGGAGAATGGCAAGTTCTTGGACCTGGTCCAGTGGTACATCCTAGTGATCCCAGGATGACATAGGGCTCGGTGAAGTTCTAGGAGATCATCGTTGCTCATGGCCCCACACACTCTAGATAGAGCATCTGCCACTTTATTAAGTTTGCCAGGCCGATAGGAAATATCATAACTGAAGCAGGACAACTCGAGTCTCCAACGCTGAATTTTGTCATTTTTTATTTTGCTTGTGTGCTTGAGGTCAAAGATAAAGGAAAGGGCTTCTTGATCTGTGATGAGTTTGAACTGGCGGTTTGTCAAGAAATGTCTCCACTTCCTCAAACATTCCACGATAGCAGTGGCTTCCTTTTCAACTGCTGGATAGCCCTTCTCGCTTCCACTCAAAGTCCTCGAGAAGAGAGCAACAGGCCGTCCATTCTGAGTTAAGGCTGCTGCGACGGCAATGTCTGAAGCATCAGTTTCAACAACAAGAGGAGCTTTTGGGTCAATGGTAACAAGGAGTGAGTTTGCAATGTATCTCTTGAGAGTCTTGAAAGCATGAAGTGCATCAGCTGCTAAAGGAAATGATTTATTATCAATGAGGGCTCGGATTTTGTTGGAGAATCTGGGGACCCACTTTGAGTAATAAGCGAACAAGCCTATAACTCTTTGAAGAGAAGCCTTGTCAGATGGTGGGGGAGATCTAGTAGAGGTTGCAGATGATCAGGATCTGGCTTGATTGATCTGTTACTTATGAGATACCCTAGAAGTTTGATTGATGTTGTAGAGAAATTACACTTCTTTTCATTCAAACTTAGGTTGTACGTCTTGGCGACTTCCATGAACTGCTTAAGATTTACGTCATGTTCTTCTTTAGTCCGTCCGCCTATTGTGATATCGTCAATGTAGCCTCGGACTCCCTGAAGCTTCTCATTGTCGATGATCCTATCCATGAACTTTTGGAATGCAGGGACCCCATTTGTCACTCTAAATGGAAGCCTGGTGAATTGGTACAATCGTCCTCCAGCCTCGAATGCTGTGAAGGGTCTTTCATCAACACAAATTGGGACCTGGTGGTAGGCACTCTGAAGATCAATTGTACTGAAATGACTATATTGAGCAACTTCAGCAACTACTTGTTCAACATTTGGTATGGGATACGCATCCAGAAGGGTGAATTTGTTAATAGAATTGGAATAGTCGATCACCATTCGTTTCTTATGAGTTGCACTGCGGGTAACCAAGACCTGTGCCCTCCATGGGGAACAGCTGGGCTCAATGATGCCTGCTTTTAGTAGCTTGCCGACTTCATCATCTATGAATTTGGCTACTTCAGTGTCATGACGGCACGACTTGGTTGCAATCGGTTTTATATTTGGAGCAAGATTGGAGAAAATTCGAATTGGCTCAATGTTTGCATGCGGGAAAACTGTTGAGCTTGAAATTCAAAGAGGCGGATTACTGCCACCAAAATTAACGTCTAGTCTTGAATGTGCTTTCAGAATATCATGGCCAACAATTATGTCAGCACATAAGTTGGAAAGGACTGATAGCTTTGTGGAATTGTAGGTATGTTCAAGTAATTGGAGGTCAGCTATGATATAGCCTTTTAATACAGATGCCAACGAAGTAGAGGCCATGGAAACCGAACCACTTTCTGGGAAGACTTTAAGCTTGTTACGAGAAACAAAAGCTTCATTGATGTAGCTCCCAGAGCTACCAGTGTCTATCAAACAGTGGGCAATTCTTCCATTCACCTTGGCCACGACAGTTGCTTTAGAGAGAGACGATGGTGCAGAGGCTCCTATTATACTAGCAACAAGAGGTTCTGAAGGCCCATTCAAAGCTGCTGAGGTTTTGACTTTTACCCTTTTTGACATACAAACTTTCGGGAAATGACCTACCTTATTGCAGGAAGTACAGGTAGAATCCCGAGCAGGACATGATATGCGACGGTGCAAAGAAGGACTTCCACAAAAAAAGCAGGATTTTTTGGGTTCTGACTTAGTTGCGTTGCACTGGTTGTCTGAAGTAACGGGAATTGGTTCGTTTTGTATGTATGACTGAGCATTCCTAGTGGCCGTTTCGATAGAACGTGCTTGTTCTTCTGCTTGGGCAAGTTCCAAAGTCTTATTTTCCAGTAGCCTCTGGCGAATTTGGGGAGATAAGATACCCGCTATGAAAGCATCCCTGATATGATCATTCTTATTTTGTTCTGCCGTGACTGCCTTGAATTCACATTCTTTTGCTAGCGATTTAAGAGCTGTTATGTATTGAGCTATGGATTCTGAAGGAAATTGTTTTCTGGTGGATAGCAGATGACGAGCATAAATAATGTTTTTAGGTTTTATGTAAAGAGTTGCTAGAGTGGCCAATGCTGTTTCATAAGTGGTACAGTCGTTTATGTATTCGAATACATTTGAAGAAAGAAAATTGGACAGTACCTTCAATTTATCCTCATCTTCTTCTAATTCGGACTTCTCAATGAAATTTTCGAAAGTCCGGAGCCAATGGATCCACTCTCGTTGGGTCGTAGGACAGTCAGGATCCGTGTTGAATTTATCTGGCCGAAAGAATTTATCCATTTTGTTTTATTTGATTAAATTGTTATAAAATATACCTCTCAAATGTAAGGCTTTAATCAAATAAAACGTTGGTACATTATTAGAAAGCAGAATGAATAATAAAGTTGCAATTCTGTTGCAATGGAACAGAAGCTAAGGAACCGCGACCTTATCAACGGGCTAGTAATAATAATACGACAGGGCGATTTCCTACCTGCCGAATATCGCTACGATTTTACGCTGCAGTATTCGGCACCGACTCAACACACAGGACTGGGTACACTCATTTTCCTAACTGCCGATTTCGGCAAGGAGTGTACGTCGCAGCGGAATGCGAGACAGGCGACTGCTCCCAGAGCAGTCTGTCCCGCACCACGCAGCGAGAAAAACAGGTGTTTGGTAATTAGCAGCTTGAATACACCTTCCTTCTCCCTAGTAGTGAATATATTACAGTGGAACCTGGATAATTCGAACTTCTTTAATTCGAAATCTTCTTTAATTCGAATATTTCTCTTGATCCCTAGCATTTTGTATTAAAACAATGCTGAAAAATCGTGGATAATTCGAATTTTATTTTGGATAATTCGAATTTTCGGCGTGCTAATTAAGGTATAAATTTTAAGCTACGACTCAAAATAATTGTAAATTTATCGGGAAATACGTTTTAGTAACGATATTTGGCAAAAGGTTTGCGTTAGACCAAATGCATGCAAGTCAGTGCCATCGTACAGTCTGATAACTCCCCTTCCCCTCCCGCCCACCGACCGTCCCAAAACAGGACCAGGCCAAGGCTGAGCAATTCGCCAAAGAATTGGGAAAGCAAAATTTCAAAGTTAACACTGGGTGTATGACACAAGTGTAAACTGTGAATGTAAGTGATTCATAATTCAACTCTTTGAATGCGTTGGAATCTTTTATAATGGCCGAAAGACTTAATTCAAGGAAACAGGCCAAAATGCCATTATTTTTTGAAAAACAATTGATTGTTTCTTACGGTTGCAGTTAAATACAGTACCATTCCAGGTGTCTTTATATTTATTGTTCAATATTCTGTTGGTCAATAGAGCATTCAATGTTACTGTTTGTAATTTACTTCGTACGGTAGTTTGTTAAAATATAATTTATTAAAAACTTCTTTAATTTGAATTTTTGGTTAATTCGAAGTTTTTGACTGGTCTCTTGAGGTTCGAATTATCCAAGTTTCACTGTAGGTACTTGGTTTGTGCCGCACGCAACATTTACGTGCGAGAACTATGTCAGTTTCATCGTCCAAGTCTTCAATCGGTGAACATAACAGAACTGCACAAACCTTTCTTCTCTTGGGTTCCCCAAACCCACACAGTTAATTTCGTGGCAATAACGTATTTCTAATAGTAATCTGCTATTCAAAAAGAGGTTTAGAATTTTTAGCTTTTTTGCAGTTTTATCGATTTCAGCAAATTTTTGTAGAAAAGAAGCAATTGCAATGGCTCAAAAATTTCCTTAATTGAAATCCGTTTTGAGACATTCTGAAACGAATTCTGGAGTTTAAAATTAAACTTCATATGTTTATGCATATAAATATGACCTTCCACACGATAACACTCCTTAGGATTGAGATAAAAATGCCGTTCTTGAGCCACAAAAGTAGGCTTCCAAACGAAAGGATGATTTTGTTGGCCAACACTTTTTGAGCTCGTTAAATCGGTCAAATTTTAAAAAAGTGCTGAAAAAATCACTAAAAATAGCAAAAAAACGGCTAAAAATCGTTGAATTTATTTTTTTCAGCATAATATTGCTCAAATCAAATTTATTATCTATGAATTAGAACATTAAAAAATGTATGTACAAAATTATGCTGAAACATGTATTTATATTTCATTGAAATGTGGTAAAAAAATCGATGAAAACAGCAAAAACAGTTAAAAATCCAAAATCTGTTTTTGAATCGCAGAATATTAATTTAAAACGATTTTTTCGTCATAAAATATTAGTTAACATTTTCTTTTACCTTTTTTCAAAGTCCTTAGTTTTCAAAACAATGCAACAAAACGCAATGCGATAATTTACGAAAATTCGCTCATGATCATGCAGCATGACTGTAACTTTTTTAGCAAATTTTTATGTATGGTAAGCACATTTTTACGCATAATTTTATACATGAATTTTTGACTTATTTATGACATAAATAATTTATTTGTAAAGGCTTTCCGGCGTTACAAGGTTGATATATTAGTTTATCAGTGTTTCACGTGTGTCCCACCCACTCGGCGGGAAAGGAGAGGTAAACGGGACAATTTCGTGGGAATACCGGAAAAAAGCGACCAGCGAAATAAGCGACCATCTCGGAATGTGTGAAATAAACGGCCAAACTATCCTGAGTCTCACCCACCCCCTCGTTCGAGGTCATTCAACCATGGTATGCGCGAAATAAGCGGCCAAAATACCCTTACCTCTTCCCTATTAAGGGTTTGACAACACTGTTTATGCATTGAGGCGTAGTACTTACCTACATTTCAAATTGCATGTTTCTAGTTTATCAGAAAGTAGAATAATACAAAACAGTAACTTCCTAGGCAATTATCGTCTAATGTTAAGGGAGAAAATTTGTGTAAGTTTCCGGGTAAGATTGACTAAACAAGGATACATTAAAAAGCTAGACATAATGTTTTCAAGAATATCTTCATAGGGTTTTTATACTGCATTATATTTGCTAAAGGAAACAGCTGATTTCTCAAGTTAAAAACAAAACAGCTGATCTTTTATTATCTTTAAATTAGACTGCACGGTTCTGTTCTACAGTTCGCTTTTTAGGTACTCTTCCTACTGTTTGCCGTTTATCATGAAAACTGTATGAGATACAAAAAAACTGTAAATTACAAACTTGTAGGAAAATAAATTCTAAACTAACATTTTTCATCAAAACGTAATTCAGACCAACCGTTTAGCCTGTATATTTATCGAAAGCCAAGGTTATGTAGTATTATTTTCATTTAAACTTTCCATAGTGTTTACGCATTTTACATGAAAACCGTAGAAGACACAAAGAAATTATTAATTGTAAAGTTGTAGGAAATTAAATGTTTTATTTAATTTTATTGTCAAATTTAAGATGGAACCCACATTTTTGCGTCTATAAATAACGAAACTTTGAGTAGTACAGACCGTTTTCTTTTAAATACGCCATGTTAAATTTGTTTTGCATTTTAAAACAAAACCCAACAAAGATATGAAAATTTAAAAGCTATTACTTTGTAGAAAATGTTATTGTCAATAAAAACGCTATTTTATAGCTGATTTTAAACACGCCTAAATGATAGAAATGTCCTACCTCTTTAGCGCAGGTAAAATTCCGTGATGGTCGCTTATTTCGCTTATCACTAACTTCACTGAAGTGTTAACCACACAGGTGCAGATACAATTTCGTGATGGTCGCTTATTTCGCTGGTCGCTTTTTTCCCGACACCTTTCGTGGTCTGATAGGTAGGTCCTGGTTACCTGGAAAAACGGTGCGGGGCCCCGGCTTATCCCCACCCTGAGACCCTTCATAACGAAAGAGCTTCTAAGAAAAGTGTAAGTGTGTGTAAACTAGTATGTGGCATCCACGTGGAGCCATATTTCAAAGAATCTGATTAATTCTGACAAGTTCCCCATGGCCAAACCTCTGGAAGGTTCCACAACACACAGAAGTATCCAATACTAGGAAATTCTTGTGATTGCTCTTTTGTGTGGCAGCCAGTCCTCCTCGCTTTCTCTCGAACCAAATAGCAACACGTGTTGTTCTGGCGCTGCTCTTGAAACTCAATTTCGAAGAACTTGGCAGTCATGCGCAGTTACAGAAGGGGTGTCAGCTGTACTAGAAATTTTTCCCCAGTCTTCGACAACCGTGGCTGTGTGTTAGGTCGTTCTGTGGTCGTCCGCCTGGATGCTGGCTTTGCCCCAACATGAAGATTCCAATCCACTGCAGCTTTGGCACCGGTTCATTGGTGATATTGCTTCGTACTCGGTACGCGTTTCCGCGATCGGCTGTGTAGGAAAAAGGCAATCGTTAACGTATTGAAGTGTTTCATTGTGTTAGTGTCGTGTTTCATATCATCAGCACAAACTCACCTGCGGCTCGACTTCAGTATTCATCAACATCCATTTCCAAGGTACCTGCATGCCGCATGAATGCATGATCATATTGTGACTATGTAGGTACTTACGACTGAAAGGTTTCTTTTAATGTAGGCACCTACCTGTATTATTTCTTTTTTTGGTACCTAGGTAGATAAGTAAGGAAGGTTGGTAGATACCAGCGTCTACTTTGAAGGGCTATTTTGATATTTTTGTGTCAATGTACCTCTCGTATGATGCTTACCTACTTCCTACCTACCGATGACTGGATGTCCCGCATAAGGTGGTCAGTAAGTAGGTACTTCAGGGGTCGATTCAGAGCTCATTTCTGATCGAAAGTTCCTTTTAAGAGATTTTTTTACGCTAAGTTTTTGAGCAATTCAATATTTGAGATTTTTTCGTATATTCGACCTTTTGTCAATTAAACGACCCTTAATTTGCAGTGTAAATTCGAATCTGAGGACACCTTGGAAAGAGCATTAAATTTTCTATCAGATAAATTCCTGAGCTTTTTTACGGTTCAAGATTTAAGACATGAAAAAGCCCTCTGAAAAGCAAATTGTACGTAATTTGGGAAACCTTGAGTTTTTTCAATCGGAAATTGAACTATGAGAACCAATATTTTTCAAGACAAGAACGGTAAAAACCACCGAAATGAGAGCTTACATTTCCAACGGTGTATTCAATGTTAATTTTCTAATTAGAGGAGGAAACTACTCATGTTTTAATGTTGAACAACATCGTTTTTCTCTGAAAAAGGGTTTTCTTGAAAAATTACCTTCTATGAAAATACGAGTTCGGGATCGGTTTCTACGTATTTTTTCACGCTGTATCGAATAGCACTTGCATATCTCCCCAAACCGAGACAAAAGCGTGAAGTCCTTCGACTATTTAATCAGTGTTCTACGAGCCGGGAACCTTTTGGCGGTGGGCCCAGTGTTACCAACATAACATTCCCCCCCTTAGAAAGAACATACTACACAATGTACATAATACTTACAAAGAACATAATATACAAGGTACACCACTCTACACATAAACTTCTTACTATTAATTGTATTTAGAGGGTGAAAAACGATTAGGTGGGCGGCGCTCTGACGCCGTCCTTAACCCTGCTCTGGTCTGAGGCTGCGCGATCGGCGAGCCAACTTCTGGTCTAGGATGGGGCACAGAATCGTTCTGAACCCTTGATGGCTGGGTAGGGGAAATAGGAGGACCTGGGGAGGTCTCCGGGTACCAGCACCTGGCAGGAGGATGGTCAGAATCCGGTAACAAACTGAAACGCAACTGATTAAGGTGCACCTTTCTGATTTCCCCACCAGCAAATCTCAATAGATATACAACCAGACCAATTTGTTTCATAACCCTTGCACGTTCCCACTTGAACATACCTTTAACAGGATTTTTTACTAATATTTTATCATTTACCTGAAAACCTCTCTTAGGCTGATCACACACGTTCCCTTTCAGGTCCACTTTATCCGTGGGCAGCAACATGCTAAGTTGGTTACGACCTCTGAAACCAAGCATCCAATCAGCAGGAGACTTCTTACTGGTAGCTAAATTTGAGCTTCTTGAGAGCAAGGAAATTGCTAACTGTTAATTTCGTGGCAATAACGTATTTCTAATAGTAATCTGCTATTCAAAAAGAGGTTTAGAATTTTTAGCTTTTTTGCAGTTTTATCGATTTCAGCAAATTTTTGTAGAAAATGAAGCAATTGCAATGGCTCAAAAATTTCCTTACCTAATTGAAATCCGTTTTGAGACATTCTGAAACGAATTCTAGAGTTTAAAATCTATTCATATGTTTATGCATATAAATATGACCTTCCAGACGATAACCCTCCTTAGGATTGAGATAAAAATGCCGTTCTTGCGCCAAAAAATTAAGCTTTCCAAACGAAAGGACGAGTTCGTTGTCCAGCATTTTTTGAGCGCATTAAATTGGTCAAATTTCGAAAAAAAAGTGCTGAAAAAATCACTAAAAATAGCAAAAAAACGGCTAAAAATCGTTGAATTTATATTTTTTAGCGATATATTGCTGAAATGGAGTTTATTATGTATAAAATAGAACATTAAAAAATGTATGTGCAAAATTATGCTAAAACATGTATTTATATTTCATTGAAATGTGGTAAAAAAATCGATGAAAACAGCAAAACAGTTAAAAATCCAAAATCTGTTTTTGAATCGCAGAATATTAATTTAAAACGATTTTTTCGTCATAAAATATTAGTTAACATTTTCTTTTACCTTTTTTCAAAGTCCTTAGTTTTCAAAACAATGCAACAAAACGCAATGCGATAATTTACGAAAATTCGCTCATGATCATGCAGCATGACTGTAACTTTTTTAGCAAATTTTTATGTATGGTAAGCACATTTTTACGCATAATTTTATACATGAATTTTTGACTTATTTATGACATAAATAATTTATTTGTAAAGGCTTTCCGGCGTTACAAGATTGATATATTAGTTTATCAGTGTTTCACGTGTGTCCCACCCACTCGGCGGGAAAAGAGAGGTAAACGGGACAATTTCGTGGTCTGATAGGTAGGTCCTGGTTACCTGGAAAAACGGTGCGGGCCCCGGCTTATCCCCACCTTTCCACCCTGAGACCCTTCATAACGAAAGAGCTTCTAAGAAAAGTGTAAGTGTGTGTAAACTAGTATGTGGCATCCACGTGGAGCCATATTTCAAAGAATCTGATTGGTTCTGACAAGTTCCCCATGGCCAAACCTCTGGAAGGTTCCACAACACACAGAAGTATCCAATACTAGGAAATTCTTTTGATTGCTCTTTTGTGTGGCAGCCAGTCCTTCTCGCTTTCTCGGAACCAAATAGCAACACGTGTTGTTCTGGCGCTGCTCTTGGAACTCAATTTCGAAGAACTTGGCAGTCATGCGCAGTTACAGAAGGGGTGTCGGCTGTACTAGAAATTTTTCCCCAGTCTTCACAACCGTGGCTGTGTGTTAGGTCGTTCTGTGGTCGTCCGCCTGGATGCTGGCTTTGCCCCAACATGAAGATTCCAATCCACTGCAGCTTTGGCACCGGTTCATTGGTGATTTTGCTTCGTACTCGGTACGCGTTTCCGCGATCGCTGTGTAGGAAAAAGGCAATCGTTACGTATTGAAGTGTTTCATTGTGTTAGTGTCGTGTTTCATATCATCAGCACAAACTCACCTGCGGCTCGACTTCAGTATTCATCAACATCCATTTCCAAGGTACCTGCATGAATGCATGATCATATCATCGACTTCATGTACCTACTTCATTATACACGGATTTGCGTAAAGGCCGTATCACACTTGCATTTTTTTTCGCATTTTTTCTGCGTTTTAAAACGCTGAAACGTGAAGAAGGCAAACTGCGTTTTTTCAAGTTCAGTAGTGAATGTTGAAGAGGAATAACTACAAAAACCGCGCATTCTGGCGGAATGCGTTTTTATTAAATCTGTCAGGTTAAGGCTCCTAGGGGTTTTTCATTGAATTGTAACCTCCCCAAGGGTTATGTTTAGCATTTTTCTTGCGTCAAGGTAAAAATTAGAACGTGTTCTAACTTTCCCAAGTGAGTTTAAAAACGCTCCGCCAGGATGCGCAATGGTCGAAAAAGCTGACCTTGGAAAAACGCACTTCTTCTTCTTCACGTTTTTGCGTTAAAAACGCAGAAAAAATGCGGAAAAAATGCTAGTGTGATACGGCCTTAAAACTTATTGGGTACTCAATCCATTTTATAAACACAGGTTTATATATGATTGCTGTTGACCGTGCTGGAGAATAAAATATTGTGGCCCAGCACGGAATAGTTATATCTTTGCTACTGATTATTGAGACTCTTGAAATTGTAAAGTTGTATCGAATTTGGGTAGGTAGGTACCTAATAAAAAGGACGGATTTCCGTATTTGCCGCCCGTAGGCAATATTCTGAGCAGGCTGCAAATGTATATAAACCTTCTATGAAAATACGAGTTCGGGATCGGTTTCTACGTATTTTTTCACGCTGTATCGAATAGCACTTGCATCTCCCCAAACCGAGACAAAAGCGTGAAGTCCTTCGACTATTTAATCAGTGTTCTACAGTCTCCTCTCCTCTAGACAGGTACCTACTCCCAGCCACAGGTTTATGGGCCAGATAAATGGCTGTAGATGCAGATTCAGAAAATTTTTTTTTTTTTTTTTGAAAATCCCATTTTGCTTGTTAGAGTAAGTACCTACCTACCTTGGTACCTAGTTAAATGGAGGCAGGTATGGAGGCACTTATTATGTTGGTAGCATTTTATGATGCTGTGAAATTGCAATAAGAATGCCTTCAGGAAGTGAATAAATTTTTCATCTTACCAACTTCTATTCAAAACTTTTAGTCAAAATTAAATTGGTACGCGATTCGCTCTAAAATGAATTTACCATTTCCATCATTGATTATTGCTTTTTCTTTCAATCGGGTGTGTATGCAAGGTAGGTACGTACACCTGATATATCAGAAAAATATGCCAACACACCGAAATGAGTGGATGGAGGCCATAAGGGAAGGAAATAGCGAAGGACAAAAACGTTTTGAAACTGTGTTTATTAATTATCGTAGGAATAGGTAAAAAGATACCTAGGTAAAACGATCACTCCATCACTTACAACTAATGATATTATGAAGCATATTATAGGTAACTCAAATAAAATGCAGGAAAAATATGAGTAATATTAATCACAAAAGGTATCACTCAAATGGAAGACGGGAAAAATACTTAGGTATACTTGACTGACTGCATAGGGCTTCCGTAGAAAGAAATCTCAGGCCTAATGGCTTATATTTCCCATAGGTATACTTAGGTATATTTATCTGCTCGGGGTTTGATTGTGAAAAAGCGTAATGGAAACTGATAAGAGTGATAGGAAGTTCGAGCTGCTCGACATCGAGTTCAAAAGGCTTCCGAAGAACTAGTTCGGAGCCGTTCCGGTCAGGGAACTGAAAGCTATGGGAGCTGTTTGGAAACAACTGCGACCAGGCGCCTATGGTGGGGGGACAAGCTTGCTACTGAACGTCAAGTCCACTAGACGTTCGGTCTCATCACTGCGTGAATATCACAGTACACAGCGACTAACTAATCAATAAATTGCAAAAAGGTACTAAAAAAGTTCCAGTCATGCAGCATGATCGTAAGAGCGAATTTTCATAAATGGTCGTATTACATTTATGTTAAATTCTGTTGAAATTTGAGCACTTTGGGGACAAATAAAAATTTTATTATACCTACATTTTATAGCAATCTAACTTTTTGTCAGTAATATTCCAATGAAAAAACGATTTATTGGATTTTTACAACTTTTCAAGTGTTCCTATCGATTTTTAGCTTATTTTAATGAAATTTAAGTACATTTTTCAGTACAATTTTGTGCTTAAATTTTTAAATGTCTTAGTTCATGTTCGATTAATTTTTTTCGAGTAGCAATCTGCTAAAAAATAGAAATTTGTTAATTTTTAGCGGTTTTTTGCCTTTTTTAGTGATTTTTAGCGAATTTTCTTAGAAAATAAAGCTATTGCAATGGCTCCAAAAATTTTAAAATAAAAATTTTCAAAAATTTTCTTCATCGAAATCTGTTTTGAGGCATTCTGAAATGATTGCTGGATTTTAACGCTTTTTTATATGTATATATATATATATATATATTTATATATGTATGTGTCATTCCAGACGATAACTCTCAATAGAATTGAGATAAAAACTTCGTTCTTTCGCCAAAAAATCAAGCATTTCAAAAGAAAGGATGAGATCGTTGGACAACACTTTTTGAGCACATTAAATTGGTCAAATTTCAAAAAATGTACTTAAAAAATCACTAAAAAAGGCAAAAAACCGCTAAAAATTAACTAATTTCTATTTTTTAGCAGAATGCTACTCGAAAAAAATTAATCGAACATGAACTAGGACATTTAAAAATTTAAGCACAAAATTGTACTGAAAAATGTACTTAAATTTCATTAAAATAAGCTAAAAATCGATAGGAACACTTGAAAAGTTGTAAAAATCCAATAAATCGTTTTTTCATTGGAATATTACTGACAAAAAGTTAGATTGCTATAAAATGTAGGTATAATAAAATTTTTATTTGTCCCCAAAGTGCTCAAATTTCAACAGAATTTAACATAAATGTAATACGATCATTTATGAAAATTCGCTCATACGATCATGCTGCATGACTGGAACTTTTTTAAGTACATTTTTGAAATTTGACCAATTTAATGTGCTCAAAAAGAGTTGTCCAACGAACCTCATCCTTTCTTTTGAAATGCTTGATTTTTTGGCGAAAGAACGAAGTTTTTATCTCAATTCTATCGAGAGTTATCGTCTGGAATGACACATACATATATATACTTATATATAAGTATATATATATATATATATATATATATATATATATATATATATATATATATATATATATATATATATGTACTTGATTGTGGACACTGTGCTACTGCACTATATAATATTTAAAGTTAAAGAAATTTTTACAGAAATAAAGAGGAAAATGTTTTTGATATTTCGAATTAGTCTTTGTCAAAATTAGAAGAAGAAAGAGTGTTTTTGGAATATTCCCTGGAACCAATCTTGTATCCAACGTTTCAAAAGCGTTAAAATCCAGGAACCATTTCAGAATGCCTCAAAACAGATTTCGATAAAGAAAATTTTTATTTTAAAATTTTTGGAGCCATTGTAATAGCTTTATTTTCTAAGAAAATTCGCTGATAGAAGAAGTACACAAATCAACAACTTCATATCAAGGGATGCTAATACCAATAACGGAACAAACATAACAACACCAACCAACCCAAGTTCCATTCCCGATTGAAAAAAAGTCCAGTCATGCAGCATGACCCCATGAGCGAATTTTTTAAGATGTTTCATGCAAATGTTTCATGCAAAAATATTACCGATTTTTACAACTAGCGAACGGCATTATTTCGATTTTTACTGATTTTTCAACTTTGAAATTTTTGAAAACTTGATACATATTCTTATAGGAAATTTTACGCTGATTCAGAATATACCACATGTTAGTACGCTGAAAAAATTATTTCGCACAACAAATCGCAAAAAACAGGCTATTTTGAAATTTTTGACTACATTTTTGAAAATTTCAACCCGAAGATGTAATCCGATCATGCTGGCCAACGAACTTGAACTTTCGTTTTGTGTTCTTAACATTTTAAAATTTGTTTGAAGTTTCTAGCACAATTCTACGGACAGTTATCGTCTTGAATGACACATACATACATACATCCATATGGGTTTTAAAATTTGTTTGAAGTTTCTAGCACAATTCTACGGACAGTTATCGTCTGGAATGACACATACATACATATATACATACATACATATATATACATATATACATATAAAAAAGTCCAGTCATGCAGCATGACCCCATGAGCGAATTTTTGAAGATGTTTCATGCAAATGTTTCATGCAACTATTACCGATTTTTACAACTAGCGAACGGCATTATTTCGATTTTTGACTGATTTTTCAACTTTGAAAATTTTGAAAACTTGATACATATTCTTATAGGAAATTTCACGCTGATTCCGAATATACCACATGTTAGTATGCTGAAAAAATTATTTCGCACAACAAATCGCAAAAAACAGGCTATTTTGAAATTTTTGACTACATTTTTTAAAATTTCAACCCGAAGATGTAATCCGATCATGCTGGCCAACGAACTTGAACTTTCGTTTTGTGTCCTTAACATTTTAAAATTTGTTTGAAGTTTCTAGCACAATTCTACGGACAGTTATCGTCTGGAATGACACATACATACATATATACATACATACATATATACATACATATATACATACATATATACATACATACATAAAAAAATGCGTTAAACTTCAGAATATGATTCAGAATAGCCTGAAACGGATTTCTGCATAAAATGTTTTCAAAAATTCACATTCTACAAATTTTGAGGCGAGAGCAATAGCTTAATTTTCTCCAAAAATTCATAAAAAAAATGCGTTAAACTTCAGAAGATGATTCAGAATAGCCTGAAACGGATTTCTGCATTAAATTTTTTCAAAAATTCACATTCTACAAATTTTGAGGCGAGAGCAATAGCTTAATTTTCTTCAAAAATTCGCTAAAACTCAAGGTTTTCCAAATTAAGAAAATTTGCTTGCAGGATGGCTTTTTTGTCTCAAACATTAATTCTTCAGAAAGCTCAGGCATCACTCCAATAGAAAAATTAATGCTCTTTCCAACTGTATCTTCAGATTTGAATTTACACTGCAAATTAACGAAGTTATGATCGTTTCAGTGACTAAATGTCGAAAACACGAACAAATCATGTGTCATAAAGTGACAAGTTACAAGCCAATTTTACGTACAAGTTGTAAAAAATGAGTGTACAAGCGTTTATGTTTCATAAAGGTACAAGTGAAGACTTGTAGAGCACTGTGAAAATTAACAAGTGTACCTACAGGCGAATTTGGACAAGTTAGAAGTGTTTCCCCATCATTTTTAACAAGTCACTGTTTTACAGTTGTAAAAAATGGCCGATTTTTACCCTACGTCCATTCATCTGTAAACTTCATGGAATCATCTTCTGCTGAAGAATACAGACAAGAAAGAAGCATTCAGCGTTGAAGACGCCAAAGATTTTTTCGGCCACGATTAAACGCTCATTTTTTTCAACATGCTTTATTTGTGGATTAATACGAAAGAAAAAACTGTAGGAATAACATAAGTAAACAGTCATGCAGCATGATCGTATGAGCGAATTTTCATAAACTATCTATCGTACTATAGTATGTTAAATTGCATTGAAATTGGAGCAATTTTAGTTGACAGAAATGGTCAAAAACCAATTTTATGGCAAAAAAACTTATTCTAAATAAAATTCCACTGATTCAGAAGGGATTTTTGATTTTTATTTTTTTTTTTGCAGTTTTTATAGATATTTTAGCAAATTTTAATGACATTTAAGTACGTTTTGCATCATAATTTTGAGCAAAAATTTTTAATGTCCTAGTTAATCGTTGAAAATTTAGTTTTGACAAAAATTCTACAAAAAAATAGAAATTTAACGATTTTTGGCCGTTTTTAGCCATTTTTAGTGATTTTTTGGGTACATTTTTCGAAATTTGACCAATTTAATGTGCTCAAAAATTGTTGTCCAACGAACTCATCCTTTCTTTTGAAATGCTTGATTTTTTGGTGAAAGAACGAAGTTTTTATCTCAATTCTATCGAGAGTTATCGTCTGGAATGACACATACATATATATATATATATATACATATATATATATATATATATATATACATATAAAAAAGCGTTAAAATCCAGGAATCATTTCAGAATGCCTCAAAACAGATTTCGATGAAGAAAATTTTTGAAAATTTTTATTTTTAAATTTTTAGAGCCATTGCAATAGCTTCATTTTCTAAGAAAATTCGCTAAAAAGCAACACAATTATTTTACCACAAAGCCACAAAATAACACTTGTGCGTGGGCATTTCTATTGACTTAGGTAATTATAAGCTCGTTGTCTATATTTCGTATTTATACATATTATAAATTCAAACATACTAAATCTTTGAAACATATCAACCATTTTTATAGAGTATGCATGATAAATAAACGGAATTTGAATTTAAATCTCCTTCATTATCCATGTTTTTAACTCAACTTTCTTTTTTGTTGTGAAAGGTAAGTTTTAAGTGGGATGGTATACTATTCATTAAAATTGGTCCACGATATAGTGCTTGTAGTAGACAAAGGGTATTACTTTTCCGCGGTATCATAAATAAATTTGGAGTTCTCGTACAATATGTAGAAGCGTTTTTCTCAAGTAAAGATTGTCTTTTAATGAAAAATTTTAGAGTTTGGAAACTACGAGTAATTATCTGTGAAATCGTCAACATTTCAGATTCTCTGTACAATAAAGCTGATGAGTACATGCGGTTCTGTTTATAAATTATTTTCAGGATCAATTTTTGTGATATTTCAAGCGGTTTCAAGTGTGACTTATATGTGCCACCCCAAGCAAATGCAGCATATTTGATACTTGAGTGGATTATTGAAAAATACAAAATTTTCAGGAATTTAAGAGATACAATATTTCTAGTTCTGTAAAATACATAAGAACACAGTTTTATTTTATTGGATCACAGCATTATCAGTATGCTGTGTGAATCGTGGGTATTTTTTAGTTTAACGAGAGATTTAAGATGTAACGAGACCCTTGAAAGATTCAAATGGTGCGTGACCCTGTGCAAATTTTTCCTGGTCGGGTATTGAGGATCTCCCCATCATTGAAGAACAAAGTGAAGTGTGAAGATCATCTCGAAGTTACAGATGACATTCCTAACCCAGCAGAACTGATTAATCATTTCCGCTGAATGAAGGAGAAAAATTCCATTATGCCAGCCGTCAGAATAAGTTGAAATCAAATACACAATTTCTCCACTTTTCAGTTTATCATATGACTGTCTTGCAATGATTACACCTTGTCATGTACGATAAACATCCTATCATGTACT
Organism: Adelphocoris suturalis; assembly: GCA_030762985.1. NCBI lineage: Eukaryota > Metazoa > Arthropoda > Insecta > Hemiptera > Miridae > Adelphocoris > Adelphocoris suturalis. The sequence goes on from CM061042.1 coordinate 139,408,796, forward strand.
TAACACCGTTTTTATATTATGAATCGCTGAAAAAATTTCAATTTCGGCATCCCGCTTGACGAAGTTCATTTCGTTTGTCCCCACACACCATTTTTCTTTTCTGCTGCACTTGTAAACTTAGCTTCTACAAGTGTAACTTTTCTAAACTTTAACCCTAGAATACTATCGAGGAATCAAAATGACTCCAGCGCTTTCTCCTTGTTATGGCCTCCAATTTTCATAGTGTAATGCCGTGGCTTAGGAGATACCTTCAAAGTTTGTATATTTCCAATTTGTTAGAAGGGGATTATATAGGGGGTCGCTCCCCTCTCCAGCTATGCGTATAAGGCGGTCCAATTTGCAGGATGTCCTCTCAGTCAAAATGACGCTCATGCCACCAGCTGCCTCTGACCTCACCCGTCGTTGCTATCAGGTAAATAGGTACCGAAGTCCTATACGTCAAAATGACTCCATGATAGTAATGCTGTAGATGAGGTGGAGTCAGTTTGACTCCACGATATTATTGCACGCCCCTGATGTCGAGCCAAGTTGAGTCCATGATCACATTGTATGCCCCTATTGTTCAATCAAATTTACTCCACAATATCAAAGAAGCTGTTGGGTCAAGAGCAGAACATGCATATTTGTACGAAGAAATTCGGCAGCGCTTGAGGAGATGAGCGAACCAAATGACGACTTCGCACCAAGTTCTGAAGAAGATGAACCAGATCTTGTTGACGGAATCGACTTGGAGGACGGAAACGATCCAGATTTTGTTGCTGAAGATGATGATAGGGAACTCTTGACAGTGAGGACGAGGTGAAGGGGATTTGATAAAGGATTAACTCTCTCATCGTTCTAAGATGATGCGGTTGGAGAAAAATCAGAAATTTAGAGCCACTCTAAAATCGACCATTCAAGGGAATCTCAACATGTCAGCACCGCCTCCTCGCCATACTTTTGATCCTGAAGAAACAACTCAGAGGGAACCTGTGCCAACAACACCCAAACAAAAACCAGCAGAAAGGATGTATTGCAGCATTTGTCCGTCTTCTCTGAAGCAAAGAACGTCCACAACTTGCTCAAAATGTGACAGGCTGATTTGCGGATTCCACACGGTAAAAACATTCCGTCCAAATTGTCTATATTTTCAGGGGGCTGCTCCCATCTAAACATAGTTTTATTTTATGACTGTAAACAGCCTAACATTCTTTTCAACTTTTTTCTTCTTCAATCTTAAGTAGAAAAGAAGTTCCATAGTCTTTTGCTAGAGAAAATAAGAATTTCATGACATCAATTTTCGTCATAAATTTGTCTACTTATTTGCTATTTATTTTCATTCCTATACTATTGTTTCTTGAATTTACAAAGAATTTTTACTGTGATTTGTGATTCACCTGAAACGGTAATATTGTTTTTAGTCAAACGTTTAGTCATTCAGCAATGGAACTACTTTCACATTATTTTACTAAGTAGGTGTCGAGTTATTTTGAAGTCATTGTAGTTGGAAGGATTAAAAGTTTTTGGATTTCAGGTATTGTCAAATGCATCAATATTTTTGTAATTAAGTAAGAAGGAAATGATTAAACATTTAATTTGATCATACTTTTTTTTTAATATAAGAAAAACCTTGTTTTTAAGCTGAAAGGAGCGGATATTATGTTGAATACAGCATTAATATGTTGTTCACATTTCATTGTATTATGGTTTTGATTTTTCTCCATACAAACAGTATTGGAAAACCTGTGGAAAGTGACGAACTTCAGTGGGAGTCATTTTGACTCCGATCCATAGAAATAAGGGGGTATGATTCATCGATAGTATTCTAGGGTTAACACCGTTTTTATATTTGATTCGCTGACAAAACTTCAAGTTCGGCATCCCACTTGTCGTTGTTCATTCCGTTTGTACCCACACGCATTTATCTTTTCTGCCACACTTGTAAACTTAGTGTAACAACAAGTGTAACTTTTTTACACTTGTGCTCTTTGTTTTGGTGAAACACTTCTTGTTCTAGTCTACCGTGCATTACGAGTACCTGTTTAGTACACTTGTAACTTGTTGTTTTATGAAATAGGCCCTTGATGTACACACTTACTGACCACCTTATGCGGGACTCCCTGTAGAAGACCAGTGATCTGTTTGAAAAGCTAGTAGTGCATAAATAGTAAACCTTTGTGTGATCATTTCCAAAGATATTAAAGCGTTCCACTACGAAATTATGCCGTCACACAGAACCCACGAGACGACCAGATACTTCATATTTATTTATACCCACTCAAGGGATGGCCAGACCAGAAAGGGGCGTGGGTGCCTCTGTTTACATCGGAAACAGGTCGCATTCCTGCGCTGCCGCCGGAGGTAAAATTCGTGAAGGCGGGAGAGACGTTGGCAGCACTGCCAAAGAAAAATAGAAGGGGCAACGGGAACGGGATAAAGGTTGTTTACTTCAGTTTCCAACGGAACCTTGTGTCGGTTGGTGCGTTTCATTGATTTCCAGTGCTGTCAAGTTTGGTTACTTACGTCGCAGTGCCGCGTCGTTTGTTTTATACGAGCTTCGCTTGTTTTGGGTGGTTTATGCAGTGATTCCTCAGTGACGCTTCTTAAATTTCCCCGTGTCTTGGTGGGACGTCAAGTTTATTGCGGAGAGGAGGAGTGGTGAGTTTACCTGTGTACTTGTTCATGATGTCTTTTACTGCCTAATTCGTTTACCTTTCAGGTTGGTTGACAGGTTAGGTATCCACTGTACGACGTTCATAAATCTTAACATCTACTATGTATAGGTAATCGGCTTGCAGATGACGTGATTACCATACAATAAACACCTACCTACCATTTACCGAATTTTTGCCGAAAATGAAGCTTGCCGTTGCACCCACGTACCTTTAAAATAACAATTTTTCCAAATTTGTTAAATTTTAAGCCGTTCTGTGGCATTCTAAAACGATTCCTAGATTTCATATGTAAATACATAATATCATGTGACTCATTCCAGACAATAACTCTCCTTAAAATTGAGATAAAATTTCCCTTCTCGCGCCAAAACTCACGCATTCCAGAAAAAAGTTGACCACCTCTTTTATGAGCACATTAAATTGGTCAAATTAAAAAATATATATTTTTAAAAAATCATCAATGGTTTAAAACGGCTAAACATCGTTATTTTTTAGTTTTTTAAATTATATGTAATATAATTTGTTTAGCGGAATAAGTATTACCTACTCAAATAAAGTTTATCAATTAAGAATTTAAACACTTGACAATTAAAGCACAAAATGTGCTGAAAATTTTACATAACTTTCATTGATATGTGCTATAAAATCGATAAAAATGCTACAAATCCAAAATCTCTGAATAATAGAACGAATTCGATGCCATACAATTGATGATTTACAATTTATTTGCACTCAAAGTGCTCAAATTCAACAAATATAAAACTATAATTATCGAAAATTCGCTTCATCAATTTTTTTATTTATCAATTACATGTTTATAGTGAAAAATACCTGCCTAGGTGTCCCTCGTATTGTCACCATCAAACACCTTTTATGCGGAAGTCTCTTATCTTGGCTGCTAAACTGCGTGCCACTCGATACCTATCAAATTGGTCGTGTCCCAAAATATTAATCGGGTTGGCTTCTGGTAGTTCACCTTGGGTTGCCTTCGCATTAAGAACAATGCAGTAGGTGTAGGGAGTAGTACAGTAGTTACAGTACAAGTACAGTAGTTAAAGTACAAGTACAGTAGTTAAAGGGTATTCAACACATATACAGATCTACTACTCAAGTCTACACAGTATAGATACACGTAGGTCACTATCTATCATAAAGCTCTATGACGAGGATATGAAATAAGCAATACAGTTTTCCAATGTAAATTAACTGTGTATATATATATATATATATATTATTACTAAGTTAGTTATATATACAAAAACCAGTTTTTCATCTTGTCTGTTCATATTTACTCGCATCCACATTAAGAAGATTCCAATTGTTATTTACCCCTCGTCTGTTATCAGCCCTGAAGATGAAACATAAACATTTCGAAACGTCGGCCTAGAATGTAGACTTTTCATTGACCAACCTTCGAGAAACCCGAAACATTTTACATACACATAGGTCTTTGTGTTTTATGAATACATTCACAAGTTTTCGTCGAAATCCGCCGCATTGAAGTTGTATCAGACGAGAAATTCTTGGGTTTTTCTTCGTACTTATTTCTACCTACTCAAGTCTACACAGTATAGATACACATAGGTAGGTCTTTATGTGCTATATGAATAAATTCACAAGCTTTTGCCGAAATGCACCGCATTGAAGTTGTATTAGACGAGAAATTCTTGGGTTTTTCTTCGTACTAATTTCTACCTACTCAAGTCTACACAGTATAGATACACATAGGTCTTTATGTGCTATATGAATAAATTCACAAGCTTTTGCCGAAATGCGCCGCATTGAAGTTGTATCAGACGAGAAATTCTTGGGTTTTTCTTCGTACTAATTTCTTCCTACTCAAGTCTACACAGTATAGATACACATAGGTCTTTATGTGCTATATGAATAAATTCACAAGCTTTTGCCGAAATGCGCCGCATTGAAGTTGTATCAGACGAGAAATTCTTGGGTTTTTCTTCGTACTAATTTCTACCTACTCAAGTCTACACAGTATAGATACACATAGGTAGGTCTTTATGTGCTATATGAATAAATTCACAAGCTTTTGCCGAAATGCACCGCATTGAAGTTGTATTAGACGAGAAATTCTTGGGTTTTTCTTCGTACTAATTTCTTCCTACTCAAGTCTACACAGTATAGATGCACATCTACCTATAGGTAGGTCTTTATGTGCTATATTAATAAATTCACAAGCTTTACCCGAAATGCGCCGCATTGAAGTTGTATCAGAAGAGAAATTCTTGGGGTTTTCTTCGTACTAATTTCTACCTACTCAAGTCTGCACAGTATAGATACACATAGGTAGGTCTTTATGTGCTACATGAATAAATTCACAAGCTTTTGCCGAAATGCGCCGCATTGAAGTTGTATAAGACGAGAAATTCTGGGGTTTTTCTTCGCACTAATTCGGAGTTCCAACTGGTAGTGGCGGGAGGGGGGCTTCTACGTCGCGGTGGTTTTATGAATGAACTCGCGAAATGATCGCCGGTTCCCCCACCACGCTGGCCGCGGGCTCTATCAAGTGTGAATGAAGTTGAGTAGGGGGTTGTTATTGTCTCCGTTTATTACGTTCTTTAGTATTACCAACCGTCAATACTACGCAGTTACTCTCTTAAAATCGAACTCCAATCAATACCGTAGAAAAATGGAACTGATAAAAAGTTATATATAACTTGTTATAAGTTAATTTTTCTAGGCGTTAGTTATAAGTATGTATAAATGGTGTCCCACGGAAAGGTTGCACCAGTTGTGTAAACCTGTACACTTACGTTGGAACGCTCATTAAAATTGACGTCATCATCCTGGAGCTGTTTTTTGACATTGAAAATGTCTTAGTCGACGGGTCAACCGGAAATTTTGTTACGCAAAGAAAAAAACGTCACGCAACCTATAAACAAATTAGGTGTTGTTATGATTGTGTATTCTAGCAATGAAATTACTGAGCAACCTACGAACAAGTTAGGTTTGTTGTGATTGTGTATACCTACTAGCATTGAAATTACTGAGACATTTTCAATGCTCAAAGCTCTTCTCTCATAAGCGACTTGGAAACACACACACAGTAAAATTACATGGTGCCTGCTTTTTAGTTAGTTAAAAAAAAAAAAAAAAAAAACCATGGTCGGGAGCTGGAAAATGCATTGATTTGGCGCGCACTGGTGGTGTGGCCGCCAGCAAACAGGCGTATAAAAATCTCATAGTAGTGTAAACCTGTACACTTACATCCGAACGCTCATTAAAATTGACGTCATCATCCTGGAGCTGTTTTTTCGCATAAAAACGCACGAAAATAACTGAGATATGGTTGATTTAAAGCTCCAAACCGGCCTATCCTGAAGTTTTTTCACTTGGAAACGCACACACACAGTAAAGTTGCACTATACGTAGATCTCAGGAAAAATGCGTCAAAAGTGGCGAAAACGTAAACTCCCATTTTTAATTGTAGATTCGAATTCTACGCGAAATTCCATGAAGAAATTACCCATTACACGATTTTTTAAGTGCGCGTAAACGGGCGCGATTCCGCTCCAAAAGTGCACTATTCCGGTCTAAAAGTGCAAAATTTGATAAATACTTAGTTTTTGAGATATTCATTTGCTACGTGTCATACTTGATTTTGGGGTATTTTTTCTTGTTGAACGTCGTAATGATGTTCATTTATTGATATTTGCAACTCATGAAATTTCAGGTAGAATTCGAATCTACAATTAAAAATGGGGGTTCCATTTGAAAAACAAAGTTTACGTGGTTTTCGCCACTTCTCGCGCAAGTGGCGTGCGCAAAAGCATTTTTTCTGAGATCTACGATAAAAAAGTTATGAAGACTGGCGTTGGTCCCAATTTTTTACTCTGAATTCAGGGGAAATTAAGGGGGTGTAACCTTTCCGTGCCTACACCCTTTATGTATGTAAGTATATAAAAAAATTAATTGTTAATTTTGACAAACTAGGAAGTGTGGGTGAGCGTATAGGAAAATTGGCCTGATGCCATTGGCAAACCAAATCTAAGCTCTGAAGAACTTTTCTCCATTGGGGAAATAGTGGATTCCCACTTTTTTGAAACTACGGTTTCACAAAGCAGTAATGAACTATGAAAAGATTCACTTTCCAGTAAAATTTTGAGGTTTCCAAAACACAGGAGACGTATCTAATATAGGGCTGCCATATCTTTTCGACGTAAGTAGGGACAGCGTAAGCTAAAAGTCGGGACATATCGGGACAGCCTAAAGTAGAAAATCGGGACCGAAATCGGGACAAGATATACTTTAAGTCACTTACAAAATACAACGACTAAGTTTTATTTTTGGAAAAAATACAATAGGTATTGAAAAGTTAAAGAAACATCATTATTTAAAAAAAAAAAAAAAAAAAAAAAAAAAAAAAAAAAAAAAAAAAAAAAAAAATCACATTTGGGTGCTTAGATCATCTATTACATAGACCTATAAATTTCAAATAGTCAAAGGTGTCCGGCTACCTACCTGCAATGAAGAGCATCTGTACCACGCATGGTTTATCCAGTTTTCATCCTGGGCTTACAAAATACTTCGGAGATTCAACTACTTTAAAAATCGGGACGAAGTCGGGACAGCAAAAAAAATAATCGGGACGCTTCAAAAATCATGACGGGACGCCCGGGACACCTCGGAAATCGGGACATGTCCCGATAAATCGGGACGGATGGCAGCCCTAACCTAATATCAAAATTCAGGCGAATCTAAATTTTGCAGCGAAAATTTAGCAGCTTAAGGGTGGGGACCTCTAGGTTTAACTATAGGTACACGTTTCATTTTCCACAAAAACTTGGGTTTTCGGTATTGGTTTTGTCTATGCATAATATCATATTATATCTATTTCCAGAGAGTTATATTCATTGAAGTTCCTAACCTTTATTAATTTTTGTCAGTCGAAAGTGATGTTCACAACACAATGTGGTGTTGCGGGTTGCCACTCGTCGCCACTATCTCGTCATGTGTACTCGCTCGCACCTATCAACCAGCAGATGTTAGCTCTCGGCGCGTTGGTCCCTCGAGGCCCGCGGTTACAAAGAAAACTGGGTCACCCCCCTTTTGATATCAATCATCTCCTCACCAGTAATCGCTCCGAAATTCAATTTTCTCTCCGGCATTCGGAGCGAGGTAAGCCGTCCTAAATGACATAAAATGCCTTGAATACTCTTCTCGTTTGAATGTACGTATATCTATGAGGTGCGTTCTTTGAGTATATTCAACGAGGTGTGGTCAAATTTACTAGACGTTAGACACCACGTCCAACCCCGCATCACCAGTGCCATCTAGATCCAATTCTTCTTCATATTCGACCTACGTAACATCATTTTAGGCGTAAATCTGATCCATTTGTCCAACTAATCTGTATTTTGCTAAAAGGACTGATTTAGGATATTTTTTATTTTTAAGATGCGAGCTTGCGAGCATCCAGACCACCAAACTATAAAAATCAGTCTTATCTATTACGTAGGCTTGTTTCATTATACAGAGGTCGGTTATGGGTTATAAGGAGGCCAGTATATTATTTGGAGGCTGGTGGTCGGGGGTATGACGGTGCTCTTGAATGCCAAATGTTAAATTTGGTTCGTCATTTGCAATAATGATCCATTGTAATTGAAATCAACCATGAGAACAGAAACACGCAGTCAAGTGTGGGCACACGTCATGTTCCTGCCAACATAGTTGGCGGGCAATGATTGTTAGCGAATTTTCGTAGTAAATGAAGCTATTGCAAAGGCTTGGAAATTTTCAAATTCAAAATGTTTGAAAAATTTCTTTGAAATCCGTCATTTGAGCATTTCTCCACTTTGCCTCATATAATTATAACTTTCAACCTCATTTTCGGTATCAGCATTAAATTTCCTATAAGAATAGTGTACTTGGGTTCTTAAAAAGTACCATCCGAAGACCCTCACATCAGCTCATTGACAATTTTGAAAAAAGAATATTTCTGAAAATTTTTAAAACTTTACTACTCTTTTAAAAAGAATCCTGGAAACTGGCAAATCTCATAAAAACTGCTTCATCTAATATGCTTTCCAACGGTATTATCAATTTTACTTTTATTTTGTTATTTAGGGGAGAAAATAATGTTTTAATATTAAAAAATGTGGGTTTTTCAATGAAATTGTTGGTTTTCTCGAAAGATGACCCTCCATGAACCAACGAGTATGGGGTCGGTTTCTATGTATTTCTTCTCGCTGGATCAAATGGAAACTCTTGCAGATCTCTCAACTACGTTATAATCGAGTTTTACACTTTAATTAACTAGTTTTACCCCATAACACACATACATTTAATCGTAACAAACAAACTAAACATTTGCGATTTTAAGTGTAAAACTTGGTTATGACGGAGTTGGAGAGATCTACAAATGTTACCATTCGATACAGCGTGAAAAAATACATAGAAACCGACCCCATACTCGTAGGTTCATGGAGGGTCATCTTTCGAGAAAACCAACAATTTCATTGAAAAACCCACATTTTTTAACATTAAAACATTATTTTCTCCCCTAAACAACAAAATAAAAGTAAAATTGATAATACCGTTGGAAAGCATATTAGATGAAGCAGTTTTCATGAGATTTGCCAGTTTCCAGGATTCGTTTTGGAAGAGTAGTAAAGTTTTAAAGATTTTCAGAAATATTCTTTTTTCAAAATCGTCAATGTTTGAGCTGATGTGAGGGCCTTTTGGATGGTACTTTTCAAGAACCCAAGTACACTATTCTTATAGTAAATTTAATGTTAGGATTGTTGCATTCCTACTCACGTAGGTAGTCTTAACTGGTGTGACGTTTCTGATGCTTGTTATACAGTGGCCAACGAAAATATCTAATTCTCTTTTCAAACAATCGATTCCATTAATTGTCTTTCTCAAATCTGTAGGTAGTTCTCTTATCATTAGATTAAATTTAGAAATCATTAAATTTTGAGGTATGAAGGAAAATCTGTTCTGGGAGGCAAAATGGTTGGTTGTACATATGCTCAAAAACTACTTAATACATTGCAACACATTGGGACATTTTATGTCTTTAGTTGCAGACTCGTATGCAAGCTCTAAGAGCCACTCAGCTGATCCGGACCCTGGACATCGTTAAGTAAATGTCCTAAAGAGGCTAGATACGAATTACAGCTTCCTAGAGTGTAATGTATCAAAAATTACCTATTAAAATGATTTAACCACCGCTCTCGCAATATTCGGATCACCTGCTATGAACCAAATCATTGAAACACCAGCTCAATGAAATCATCAGAAATTAACAAGCGGTTGCATACAATTATTCAAATGTGTACACAATTATTCAAATAACCATGCTCATAACTCAGCTTGTTGGCCATGCACTTCGTAGTAGTTAACATAATATGGTTGGATAAATCGAGAGCTTTCGAACGAATGGTCAACGAATTTTGTGGGATGAAAAACGACGAAGTACCATTTCCCTAGCAACGACTCGGTTGTAAGCGGAAATCATCAGAAAACGAACCGTAACGCTTTTTTTTAAACGCTTTTTTCGTTTATGTGCCAAAGTAAAGACATAAAATGTCAAAAGAAACATCTGCCACAATGGGTGTTGCACATAACTTCCTCGTTTATATATCATGAATGTATAGATCATTGAAAAGTTTTAAATGATCTTGAAAAATTCCATGGTGGAAAAGGGTAAATCAAGAAGTATCGGAAAATGTCATAATTGGTTAATTAAGATACGAAAAAATGATACTGAATGTAATTGACGTTTGTGGAAGCGCAGAATAAACTGATGAGTTGAAAAAAAAAAAAAAAAAAAAAAAAAAAAACTGTGGAAAGCTAAGCAACTCGTAAACGAGTTCCACTATCTGCTTCACAAGCAGATACCATGTTACATGGATATGTCTTTGATTGGGGATTTCATTATTTCATAACGGTTGTCCTCGAGAGTTGTAAACAAATCCTTTAACTTTAAACAAATCCCTAGGCCGCATGACCGCATCCCGACTAATTCCAACAAAACAACGGTTTACTTATAGAAATGTTGAAAATAACTGTGGAGAGAAGCCACTACAATGAGTTGTTGTTAACAGTCGACTGTTGTCAAGAGGATGAAAATGTTTCCTATGGAGTGGAGTAAATGATGCTATTGCTTTACGTTAAGGATATTGTAACCGGCTTATTAAAATTGTTTATAGCCCAATCAACTTAGTTTAGGAATGTAGCCAGGTACGTAAGGAGGGGGAAATTGGTAGCTTGAGATGTGAACATTTATCACATAAATCAAGCGCTTTCCAACGAGTGGCGAACGATTTATGTGCGATGAAAACTGCAGAAGTTCCATTCCCCTAGCAACGGCTGAGATGTACGTGAAAAACACTGAAATTGTGACACAAATTTTGCGTCACGGAAATTTTTGGTTGACCAAGGGTCAAAACGAAATAAACGTCCTTATCGCCGAGCTTTCGGTTTATATAAAACCATCTTCAGGGCTCAAGGATCATTCACAGTGTCGAAATATAGGACACGGTCATCGATTTAGAAGTCAGTTGTCATATAACAAAAACAAGAAATGGTTGCAGCTGAGGCAGACAACAATTGGCACATGAACAGGACTCAAAAAAGTAGAGGCTAAAATTGTAAAAAATTGGAAAAACTTTGAAAAAATACACTGCTGGCAAGCAAACAGAACTGGTCTGCTCTGTGTCTGGGTTCTGTTTGCTTGCCAGCAGTGTATTTTTTCAAAGTTTTTCCAATTTTTTACAATTTTAGCCTCTACTTTTTTGAGTCCTGTTCATGTGCCAATTGTTGTCTGCCTCAGCTGCAACCATTTCTTGTTTTTGTTATATGACAACTGACTTCTAAATCGATGACCGTGTCCTATATTTCGACACTGTGAATGATCCTTGAGCCCTGAAGATGGTTTTATATAAACCGAAAGCTCGGCGATAAGGACGTTTATTTCGTTTTGACCCTTATCCTGATAACTTGAAAACATTTGTTGGAAAGCTCTCATTTTACAGAAGATTACTAAGATACTAACTTATGTCGTCGTTTTATATTTATTTACAAGATATTAATCCAATAATGCGATGTTATAAATGGTTAGTAAACAATTTACTGTGCCGCTTGTATGTCTTGTTTTATTGTCACTTGATTGAGGTGGTAATCTTTGTTATAGTTGTGCCACATGTTGGCAGTCTAATTATATTCTAGCGTAACAGGTTAAGCTATTTTCACCTGATGACGAAGCACAATCAAAATAATAATAAGACGACAATACCTACTTCCTTTACAAGTGGTTATTAGTTATTGTTATTACGTGTTTTGACATTTTCATGTCTTTGCTTTGGCACATAAACTAAAAAAACGTCACGGAAAATAATTGCTCACGAAAATTGTCCCAAGTGGCCACAACGATGATTATGACCATCAGAAATGACGTTTTTACCTAATGATCCCACGATTCTGAGATTTGGTATGTAGCCCCTTGAGGGACTTCTGAACACAACTGACCGATCCAAGATCAGCTGAGTGGCTCTAGAATCCAGTTTTTTCCCTAATGATCCCACGATTCTGAGATTTGGTATGTGGGCCCTTGAGGGACTTCTGAACACAACTGACCGATCCAAGATCAGCTGAGTGGCTCTAGAATCCAGTTTTTTCCCTAATGATCCCACGATTCTGAGATTTGGTATGTGGGCCCTTGAGGGACTTCTGAACACAACTGACCGATCCCAGATCAGCTGAGTGGCTCTAGAATCCAGTTTTTTCCCTAATGATCCCACGATTCTGAGATTTGGTATGTGGGCCCTTAAGGGACTTCTGAACACAACTGACCGATCCCAGATCAGCTGAGTGGCTCTAGAATCCAGTTTTTTCCCTAATGATCCCACGATTCTGAGATTTGGTATGTGGCCCCTTGAGGGACTTCTGAACACAACTGACCGATCCCAGATCAGCTGAGTGGCTCTAGAATCCAGTTTTTTCCCTAATGATCCCACGATTCTGAGATTTGGTATGTGGGCCCTTGAGGGACTTCTGAACACAACTGACCGATCCCAGATCAGCTGAGTGGCTCTAGAATCCAGTTTTTTCCCTAATGATCCCAAGATTCTGAGATTTGGTATGTAGCCCCTTGAGGGACTTCTGAACACAACTGACCGATCCCAAATCAGCTGAGTGGCTCTAGAATCCAGTTTTTTCCCTAATGATCCCACGATTCTGAGATTTGGTATGTAGCCCCTTGAGGGACTTCTGAACGCAACTGACCGATCTCAGATCAGCTGAGTGGCTCTAGAATTCAGTTTTTAACCTAATGATCCAACGATTCTGAGATTTGGTATGTAGCCCCTTGAGGGACTTCTGAACACAACTGACCGATTACAGATCAGCTGAGTGGCTCTAGAATCCAGTTTTTTCCCTAATGATAAGAAAATAATAAGAAAACACACATGAAAATGTCCCAATGTGTTGCAGACTCGTATGCAAGCATTTAATATACGTTGGTTTCCCTAATGTTTAGCAGAATTTTAGTCAAAATTTTCACGTACAACCCATCCGTTGCTAGAGGAATGGAACTTCCGCAGTTTTCATCGCACAAAAATCGTTCGCCACTCGTTGGAAAGCGCTTGATTTAAGTGATAAATGTTCAAATCTCAAGCTACCAATTTCCCCCTCCTTACGTACCTGGCTAAATTCCCAAACTAAGTTGATTGGACTATAAACAATTTTAATAAGACGGTTACAATATTCTTAAGGTAAAGCAATAGCATCATTTACTCCACTCCATAGGAAACCTTTTTGATCCTTTTGACAACAGTCGAGGACAACCGTTATGAAATCCCCAATCAAAGACATATCCATGTAACATGGTATCTGCTTGTAAAGCGGATAGTGGAACTCGTTTACGAGTTTCTGACCAGTTTTTTATTCCATGTTTGTCTATCAAAATCATAAACTAAAATTTCTCTACACGATCAATAGCGACTGAAATGTCGAAGATTTCTTCAAAAATTCGCTCATGGGGTCATGCTGCATGACTGGACTTTATTAGTGTTATTGCGTTGTGCGAGGACCCGATTCCTGGTCAACAAACTATACTACGTAGTATAATTCGTTGTTCCTGGTAGGTACTATTAAGAAGTAGTAGGTAGGTACTATGTACCACGCGATTTGCTAGTAAAGGCTCCTATCGACATTTAATGTCTTTACTTTGGCACATAAACGAAAAAAGCGTTACTGTTAGATTCTGATGATGTCCGCTTACAGCCGAGTCGTTGATAGGAAATGGTACTTCGTCGTTTTTCATCCCACAAAATTCGTTCACCATTCGGTCGAAAGCTCTCGATTTATCCAACAATATTATGTTAACTACTGCGAAGTGCGTGTCCAACAAACTGAGTTATGAGCATGGTTATATAAATAATTGTTTACACACAGGTGATCATTCTCAATAATTGATAATATTGTGAACATGATTGCAACCGCTTGAAAATTTCTGATGATTTCATTGAGCTGGTGTTTCGATGATTTGATTCATAGCAGGTGATCCGAATATCGTGAGAACGGTTTGATTTGTGAAGCGGCGGTTAAATAATTTTAATAGGTAATTTCTATGCTTTACACTCTAGGAAGCTGTAATTTCGTATGCAGCCTCTTCAGGACATTTACTTGACGATGCCCAGGGTCCGGATCAGCTGAGTGGCTCTTAGAGCTTGCATACGAGTCTGCAACACATACGAGTCTGCAACTAAAGACATAAAATGTCCCAATGTGTTGCTGACTCGTATGCAAGCGTTTCTGATGATTATCTAATACAACCTTATTGTTGCTACGGAACTGTATCTTAGGCATTTTTCTTATGATTTTCACGTATAACCAAGCCGTTGGTTGGGAAATTGAACTTCCGCAGTTTTCATAATTAAAAACATCGTTCACCATTCGTTGTTTCAATTTGATTTTCGGATACTATGTATCTTGAAATGTGAACTTACATATTTAACATTACGTATATTATTTTTAACGTTAGATTTTTCTTGTTGGTCGATCATTGATTATTGAAAATAACGAACCAAACCGGTTCTCGTCTCAAAACCAAAGGACAACTCTCATTAGAAGATTCAGTATTATACACATTTCTCATTCGTACAACGATTTCAGTTTGGGTACATATTTTGGTTTATTAATTCCAATATTTTGTAGGTGTCTTAGACATTGTTTTCAGGCCGATGGCATCACTACTCCTTAACTCTTCGAGGCGTTGAGAAAGTAAAAGTGGGTTGACTACTTTGGATTTCTGAAGAGCGTAGGTGCGTAGGGTACCGATTTCTGGTCAATGAACTATACTACGTAGTATAGTTCGTTGTTCCTGGTAGGTACTATGTACGACGCGATCTGCAAGTAAAGGCTCCCATTTTCTCATGATTTTCACGTATAACCAAGCCGTTGATAGGGGAATGGAACTTCCGCAGTTTTCATCGTAAAAGAATCGTTCACCATTTGATTTTTGGATACTATGTATGTATCTTGAAATATGAACGAACATATTTAACATTACGTAATTATTTTTAACGATGGATTTTTCTTTGTTGGTCGATCATTGATTATTGAAAATAATGAACCAATCCGGTTCTCGTCTCAAAACCAAAGGTTCTCATTAGAAGATTCTGTATTATGCACATTTCTTATTCGTAAAACGATTTCAGTATGGGTTCATAGAAGTTATATTTCGGTTTATTAATTTTAATATTTTGTAGGAGTTTTAGACATTGTTTTCAGGCCGATGGCATAACTACTCCTTAACTCTTCGAGGCGTTGAGAAAGTAAAAGTGGGTTGACTACTTTTGATTTCTGAAGAGCGTAGGTGCGTAGAAAACGCCTTCACTTAAGAGCTCACTATCCGAATTGGGTGTCGTACAGGTTTGGGACCCACTCAGTGCCCCCTCGTTCTCCGGTGATAAAGACGTAGTTACTGACGTCGAGGTCAATACACTATAACTGTCTACGTTCTTCGTTCTGGTGTGTCAAGGTTTCATTCCATTCATTCTTCTTTCGGATACACGTGACTAGAAAGTGAGGGACTTCCCGATATTTCCCATCCTTTAACCCTCTGATTGCTAACTCGGTTAAATCCGTGTGGAAGAAACATTCGGAACCGAGTTTTTGATTTAAAAATTTAAAAAAAATTAATGTATACTGTGCATTATATTAACCTAATTACACCGTAGCAATATTTTACCATCTTGTTTGCACATGCGCAATGCCTGAAAACTCGGTATTACCTTCCGAAATCATCATCTCAAAACATTTGCACGAAAAGAATAGTTTACTTGGTTGAAAAAAGTAAATTGTATAGCGTAGTATAACGTCCTCACTTAGGTACCGTAACATGGGCCGTATTTTAAATCAGTAGGCCCAAATGGACGAAATTATTGAAATAAATCTATATTTTTCATATTAATCCGTGTATAGCTCGCTCTATAATAGACTGTTGGTCTGATAAAGGACTGGCAATGGACTGATGGTCCGATGGGGATGAAATTTATAAACGACTTTGCAAGAGCTACCCAACCCAATTCCTGAGAATGACGTTAGTGTTGTGCCAATCAATTTTTGGCCTCGAAACAATAAAATGATAAGGTATTAACTGTTTGAAACGGATGCTACACTCTGAGGATCTCATATCACAGAATCTGGCCGATTTAGAGCAAAAGTGATTTACAATTTGGGGTGAATACATACACTTCTTCGAGGATCCAGCCTTTTTTAGCACATTTATTCATTTTATTCTTTGAATTTGTGATTTAGTATTCTTTCATTCAAGCGACATTAGTATTCGGATTGGCTTTTATATAGTTAGGGTACTTGAGTCTGCTACTTCAGTCAGCGCATCTCGCTTATATCTTGGCCAAAGAGTGAAGTTAGGATTGGAAGCGGATGCTACACTTTCTGTTAGAGCATCTTGATTGAATTAGATACTTGAGAGTTCATAGTGGATCCGTAAACCACAATAGTCGTGCGGTATCGACAATCTGGCGCCAATGAGTTTTGGAGACGCATCTAGAGATTCGTAAACGGATTGCAATCCGTGAAAACTTGATCATCTCAAATAACCTTCTGCGACAGTAACCTCTGTTGCGTTTTCCCGTTCGTTCTCCTGTCAGTTGACACAGATGACACTTGCCCTCCCTTTCGGTTTTTGCGCTTGCAGTTTACAGTTCTTTATTCACTTTTTCAACGAAATTGAAATGGCGATGCAGAAAGTTGAGAAAAAAGGGATAATTTCCTCCTTCCATAGCGTTACAACTAGATCCATAAAGGATTTGACGTGACTTCAAGGTGCAGTCAATTTTTCTCAGTTGTGGTTACCATCCAGTTCGCTCGCCCTAAACGTCCTCATTACTACACGATGTATTGAGACCAACGGATCTACTAGCAACTCTCTAATATATATTCTGCGCATCTCACTTATTTTTGGAAAATGGGTGAAATTCAAGATTAACGATTTGCAGCGGATGCTGTACCATGAGGATCTGGACCCCGATGGATACTACAGTAGAGTACTTTTGTTAAGGCAAAAGTGAATATGAAATTTGAAGCACATACGTCACTGAGAGGATCTCGACGAATTCAGATACTCTACACAGAGTATGTTGCCTAAAAAGGCAGAAGAGTGAAAAGCAACACTCAGAGGATCTCGTTCATTGGATTAGTGTCAATTGAAAAAACAGAGAAACGGAGAGAAGAAAACTTGGTTTAGATTTTAAACACTGGTGAGTTTACTGAGAAATGCTAATGATGGCTTACTTCTGACACTTTTGGTCGCATCCGTCATTGCGCGATTGTAGTTGTTACTAGAATAACCAACTGCTGTAAAATAGCGTGGATACCACGACTTTTTCGGATGAATATTTCGTAGTGGTAGAAGTGAAGATGTTGCCCGAGCCCAGTCATGTTCAATTTTTGTGCGGAAGCGAAAAAAATCCGTTATCTATTGCGTCACTGCGCAACACCTACATGAGTTGTTTGACTTGTTTGATAGTGAGAACAAGCTCGCTCGGTGAATGAAGAACGGCGACTCTGATTTCAATTTTACTATATTGATCCGCCCACACTTCAAAGGCCAACGGCTAAACCAAGTTTTAATTCCCTCTCCTTGATGGGAACAATTTGTTACAAACGACGTGCGAAAACCAATTTGTCCACGATTAATTTGTTCTTTTATGTAACAAATAGACGAGAGAAAGAGAAACAAGTTTATTCAACTTCAATTTCACAAATGAACAAAAAAGGAATACATGTTCTTTGCTAATGTTTTGCCCTCTTTCTTTCAAATTGCTAGATAATTAAGTTATCAGTTTGTACTCGCCTCAAGCAAACTGCCAGTCTGATCTCCACTGGTATGCTCTCTCGTAGTTGAGTCGAGCGTTTCTCAATTTTTGGACCAACTACGCTCTTTGTCCTCCACCAATTCGGGCATCAAAGTTGAAAATTCGCCGTACAGGCCCCGCGTGCTGTTGATGGGATGCACCCATATCCTTGATGCTGCTGCTGCAGCACAGGCGGTTGCCATCACAGCAATTTCTTCCTCTTCCTCGTCAAGCAAGTCGAGAAGTTCCTGCATTGTCGAAGATTACACATCAACTGAACACACCTTCCACCCTCCTTTGAGCACGATATCCCAGCATCACGTCCCCCACCCTCACGTCACGTCAGCAAAGTGTGAACCTGTGGGCCCATCTCTGACGTGGTCTGTCGCTGCCTGATCATGCGTCATCCCACGTCACGTCAGCGTTGTCTGTTTTCAGCTTGATACAGTTCCGTAGCAAAACGATTTGGTTGTAAGCAATAATCGTAATAAAATAGGAGCGTAACGCACTAAATGTCACTTAACGGTAATATTGCAACATTTTTGGCCGGGTTATGATGCAAAAACATGTTCCATGTTAAAAAAAGCCTGATGGCCTGCATTGACTGGTTATCGGCTGGAGAGTATAATCGGGTGGAAATTGTGACCTCATCAATTATTGGTAAATTACTACAAAACACCGATATCTCTCGATCGAATTGTACGGTTTCAATCCAACGACCAGGGATGGTAAATAGGTCGCTAGATATCTGTACGAGAATGTTTCTAATGAATACCTACCTGATTCCAATTGTAGCTACATTTATAGCATTCATTAACTTCTCTGTGAATCATTTGTTCGCAAAAGATATAAATTACTAGTCACATCGGCTATGAAATAACAAGCTTCCCGATTATTATTGCACCGATTCGATGATAGATAACCATATTAATCTGAAAAATCAAACTGGGCAGAAAAGTGAACGAGCAAACCGATCACACTATTCATCTCAATCTCTGACTATTGAAACAATCGTACTTACGTAACAGAATTTCCTGATGGGAGGAAATGTATATTCTGCTACATTCATTAGTTAAACTCCAAGGAGTTCTCAAGAAAACGTTTGCAGCAGGAAAATGTGTGAGGTACATCAATGGGCAATTTCATCTATTCATCTATCTTATTTCTTTCCATCACCTGAAAGATCTCGCTGAAAGCTTTCTAAAAAAGTTAAATTTGGAAGGTACCTACCTACCGAATGATGGTAAATGGCCAAAGAAGCTGTGTAAATAAAGCTGAATGTCCGCCGAGGGAACCACAGTGCGGTCCACCAATTCAGTTTCTTCATACAGGCTTTTGACCAAACCAGTTGGAGTGATTCTTATATACAAAATAATGTTGAATTTCGTTGGTAAAATGTTGAATTTGATTGGTAAAATGTTGAATTTAATTGGTAAAATTTTGATTGTGGTTGGTAAACTGTTAAATTTTATTGGGAAAATGTTGAATTAGATTGAGAAAAGCTAGATCATTTGGTACACTCAATATCGTACAATTTTCTTCTTTTCGCGTCAGTATCTTGGGTGTTGTGCACTAATAATAGTTTTGGGACAGCATGATGAAATGAAGTAAATATTGGGCCATTAAATGGAATAAATAAAGTACATTTGGCAACACTGAACACTACAATTTTTGTCTTTTTCCTACGCCATTCCGTATAGCTCGATGAACTGCCGATAGACGAAAGAGATATAAATATATAAGTATATTCCTGCAGCGAACTTCCTCGTCTCTCGTCATTGGTGGAATTCAAAGGGCTGCGCTCAGCGTTTTTGTCAGTTGGGCGCCGCCTCAGTCCTATCAGCTGCCATTTTGTTCACCCTTCTTCATCACAACTCGACTTGGAAATATATCTGTATGAAATACAGCGTGTCTTTAGGGAACAGTGGTGGCTTAGTGATGTTAATACATTACTGAATTAACCGTTCTTTACTTATCCTGCTCAACAGTCTTGTTACTCAGCATTTTCTCAAGAATTAAGTTTTATGATTATGAAACACATCAAGAGTTATTTCAGGACTAATGAAAGGAATTATAACAGGGAACGAAGGGAATATTAGACCCTACTGAATTTTAATTTATGAATTAACAGAGTATGAAAATTTCCGATTACATGATCAGGGCAGACTTCAAAAGTTGAAACTATACAATAGAACCCTTTCGGCGAGCCTAAGGGCGGGTTAAAACAGATTAAATCAGGGCGGGATTAAATTTGCAAGTTGATGCAGAATAGTTATCTGGAGGAATAGTTATCATACCGTTTACTCTCTCTCGTCCTGCTACTACCTCACAGTGGTTCCATACCTTCAAAAACTGGACAAAACTGGGTTTTTTGAAGGTATGAATTAGAGAGAGAAAACTTTACATATTTCGACTTGTGCACAACTGAAGTAAGAATACCCAGAGTTGCAGGTCAATTGAAGCAATCGGACAATTTTTTTAACATGGATATGTTTTTTGGCTGGGGGTCATTCTAAAATTTGCGTAACGACACCAAAATTTGTGACGACCCGGCACTTAATATTATTATTAACTCAAAAAGTGAAGGCTAGGTAGAATTTCTATTGATTTTTCGCGTACAACCAATGAGTTTCTAGGGAAGAGTAACTCCCATAGTTTTCATAGTAGGAAAATCGTTCGCCACTTTTTGGAATGCTCTCATTTTATCACATCTCGACCTCTAAGCCATTGTTGTGTCAAGGAATGCTGATTTATTACTCTCTAAGTTATAAACTAATATTGTTTTGTAACCATAATGGAATAATCTTGTGAAAAGAAGGCACTACATGGTTGGTATACAATTGAGTAGTAGGTACCTACTGGTAAGCAGTAGGTACTAGACATATCCATGATCTTTTGTTTTTCCCACCAAGGTAGAAATTAAAATGCTTGAAAAATTTAATTTGTATGCTTGTTTGGACGTTTTGTCAAAAAAATATCCTTGTACATGGATTTCGGTGAGTCATTAAAACAGTTTGTGCTTCACAAAAAGTGTTACCACTATGAATTCCGCATTCATCCTGAACCATTTCTACGGAAATATCCTACCGGCTTTTGTAGCTTCATTTGTTTCTCAAGCTTTGCAGCAAAAAGTCGCTAAAATTGTCGTTTTCTTGTACAATAATTTTGAAATATTTTAGTTAATCCTGCCATTTATGGTGGAAATGAAATCATATTGGCGAATTTTCTTGAGATAACTGTGCCTCTCAGAAATTGATTGATTGAGTTCAATGGCTCAAAAAAATTGTTCATCAGTTAAAAATAAATGCGCTCCAGGAAAACCCCGTTTTACGCTGCATAGTTAAAGAATTAAACTTTGTCTGGTCCTTTCATTCTTTCACATTCGTGTTTGGAACGATCCGGAAGGCGAAAAGAAAACATAATTAGCTGTTAACTCCGATTATTCGGGACGTTTGTTTACATCTGGAACGCCCCTCTTAGCTCTACGCATTTGGATAAATCATAGATATTATGGTACTGTAATTTTTTAATGCTAAAATACCTGCGGATAGCAAATACCTTAATTAAGTTTACTTAATGAAAATAAGTTCACGATAGAAGATTTAGCAGTACGATCACTATCAAGCCTACAGACAGGTACAGTTGGTGAAGTCGGTGAACGGTTTACATTTTTCACTGGTCTCCTCGTCAGTTGAGTAAATAATGGATAATATTCTGGTATTTTCGTCATGCGAAATGAGCCAGAACGGCGTCAAATTGAAATCCATAGTTACGATTAAACAGATTTTAACCCAAAAATCGTCTTACTTTCAGCTGAGGATCTTCGTTTTTAAGTGACTTGATCAAGAATGGCTGAAGTTTTCCCGTCTCGTTGGTTTCATATTAGTACTCGAATCTCACGTTCGTACCCTATTATTTCTATTAGGTAGCGAGTTTTTGGCGACTTCAACTTACCGTCACCCGTTACCGTAGTCTTGAGGGAGCAAACGAAGATGCTAACCCAAAAGGAGCCGGGAGAACGGTTGCCTTAATTTTGATGTCACGTTAACGGAGGTTGGGTAACGCGATATTTTTTCCTAGCTATCTTGTTGTCTACTGGTTGTCTAATCAACTTATTTATTTCGATGGGAAATGCCGATTTTCAATCATAAATTCGAATTTCATGTTAGTCTCAGTACAAATACGGGATAGTTTCTCAGTTTTAGTTTTCAATTCGTAAACAAGGCATGGATTTAAAGCAAAGATAGTAAGCCTCAAGTGGGAAACACCGCGATTTAGTTGCACTTTTAGGTCTTTAGTCGTTACGAACTTCATGTTTTTGGGTTTTTGGTTGGTAATATATCAAGAAGTATGAAAAAGTATTCATCTCTATGATAATGAACCAGGATTTTACCTGATAATCATCATTGGAGGCAGCACTTCATGCAATGTTCACGAGAAACCAACTGAGATCAGGCTAACTAAGAACAATACTGCGAAGAAGTTGTGTCTTAAAACTCAGGTTCCTCATTTAAAATATGTGAAATTATAATAAAAACAAAGCTCTAATCGACCAAATAGAGCCTGTGCGCAAAAGAACGGATTTTTTTCGATCGAGATGAAGGCTAGTAAAGCGCGACGGCGGAGGCGGACTTCAGATGGCACATTCGGTTTCTATCTACGCGACTTGAAACGAAAAATAACCAAGTTTGAGGGGTGTTCAAAAACCTACCCGCTACATCAACAAAATTAGTTGGTAATGAGGCATTTGAAAAGAAAAACTACTATTATTTATTTCACCAGTATTCGAGTAATTTTGAGGTGCCCAGTACTGTTACATTTGCAGGAAGGTTAGGCACGTACTCTTGGGTACGTTAGGCTGACGTTAAGGGTACGTTAGTGGTCACCAAAAACTCTCTATTAGTACTCGAATCTCACGTTCGTACCCTATTGTCTCTATTGTTAAAGTCGTACGACTGAGTTATATAAATATGTGGAATTAGTACATCAACTTTGTACTTACTTTGTTATCGCCTATTCTGTCAAACTTGACATGCGAGGTGGGACATGATAGTCCTATATGTCAATAAATAACCTACATTAAGTTACATCAAACCTCCCATTAAACCACCACAGTCTGGACAGTATGATGGTTGTAGTATAAGTTAGCCTACATCCAGGAATATATATATGTATGTCACAGAAGTTAACTATCTGTGGATATCAGAAAGATGGGTTGAATTATCAATATAAAGATTATTTGGTGAAAGAGATAAGACGGAAGTTTATTAAGAGCTTGTAGCGCGAGGTTAACTGTTCTGTCAGAACTGAGTTTACTGGGACGCCTCGGGGAGCCCCTGGGCTGTGCAGGTAGGGAGAAGTAGAAGGGACGCGTACCCTTTCTCTACATCTGTCTCCAGAACTACCAACATAATCGGGAAACTCAAAATGAGAGCCCTTCAAGCTTATGCCACCGCATTTGATGATCAAGTTATGTATTAATAATGCGTGTTATTAAGGAATGAAAGTACCAAGATACTTGGCTTTGCTCTCCGATTTGTTTACAGGTCTATAACCTACATCTTAGTAAAAAGGTTTTATACGTGTTAGTGTTATACATCTATGACGTTGCCAAGGTTCTGTGCAAATCGAAAAAGTAGGTTCGGGTCTTTCTGTGGGCCCGCATCGCCCGGACTTACCCCAGAAGTGTTTTGTCCAAACTCAGCCACCTGGCTCTTTTCTTCTCTTTTGCGGCATTTCGCAAGGCCTTAGGGAGGGTTTTTACCTGCGAAGATCCCAATCGTTTCGCATGGGGTCCCATATGGCTCATAACTGCCCCTATGTTATAGCACTCGTTTCCATTATTTCTTATTCGTATTTCTCAGCTTGAGTCAAACGGGAAATTATTATACATATAAGTATCTACCTAATGGATTAAACTCTGAGCGTATTTAACGGAGTGGTGGCTTTAAAGCAAGATTGTTGAAGATATTGTGAAACATTGTGCGTATCGGTCGTAAATCGACCTTGGAAAGGCCTAAACGGCCTAGAAAATCTAAATGTTCCAACCATAAATACACTGCCAAGGAAATGGCACATGAGCTTCCTCGTGACCTTCACAGTACGTCACCATTAAATTCCAGAAAACTAGAAACGACCGGTTCTGGCATCAGGGAATTAATAAGGTGGGAAATTGGAAGCTGAATGGTACATATAATAAATGAAATTAACAAGGAAAATTTTGATTTTAATATGGTACGAATTCCCGGCATGATGGGCACAATCACTGGTAGTACCGTACGATTCGTATGACACCTCAAGGGACTCTACCGACATCACTTTCGCGCATGCGCCTAGCGTACCGCTGCTGATGATCGCGAAGAATGTGATACGGGACCTCAAGAAACCTTGCCCGCATCATCTCTGAAAATCTGACCGAAATCCGTTCACAAATGCCTGAGTTATGACCGAAACAAAAAAATTTTGTTTGCGCCTGCGCAGAGGCTACCGTTGATTCGATCATGACGGAACTGATAGGGGACCATGTAGAGCTATACCCGCACGATCCCTAAAAATTTGAAGAAAATCGCATCAAAATTGTGGAAATTACGGCTGTTGGAAGGACCGTAACAAGAATATTTCGTTCACGCATGCGCAGAGCGTACCGCTAATGCAATTATGATGATTGTCTTATGGGACCTCAAGGGACCTTACCCACATCATCCCTGAAAATCTGACCGAAATCCGTTCAACATTTACCGAGTTATGACCGTCACAAGGAATTCACGTTAGCGCCTGCGCAGAAGCTACCGTTGATTCAATCATGATGAAGTTGATAGGGGACCATCTAGAGCTTAACCCGCACGATCCCTGAAAATTTGGTTAAAATCGGATCAAAATTGTGGAAGTTATGGCTGTTACAAGGAAATGTGGACAGACAGGCACGGAACCAAATTTGTTCAGGAGGCTCTGAAACGCAAAATGCGAGTGGAAATTTTGATTTTGGAGCAAAAAAATTTTTTTTTCATTTCGAAAGTGAAAACAAAGCTTCCGCTGCCTTGCAGTCTCGGAAGCAATAATCACAATTGCCCCGAATGCAACCAACGAATTCCCCTCGCTCCTAGTATTTTCTTGGAGATGAAAATGATAGTTACTGTAAGTTTACAAACCCAGGTAGATAAAAGTACTTACCAACTATTTCTGAATTCACGTCATTACCTGATATTGAATTGAGTGGGCTTTTACACCCATTAAGCTATGTATTGTTGTACTAACACATCTTAAAAACCTAACCTGGGATCTCCAGCCAAACTATGTCTGTCTTATTTGTTGAAGTTGATTTTTGATTGCTTGTTTATTCTTTGGAGTGTGGTTTTATTTATTATACGAATGGTTGTGTACTGTGTGTCGCCCGTCCAGTTCCCCCACTTGATTGGTCGGACCATTCGGTTGATCCTGGGGGCCCCCATTTTGCGTCCTTTTGCAATGGCTCAAATCACATACAGTTGCCTTAGAGTTGGGTGAATGGGGCTCCGAATGAGAACCTGGAGATAGAGCGCAGCACGTAAACAATAGAGAGTTCCTAGTAGATCCGACAAACACAATACGTCGTGCGGTATTGACAATCCGGCACCATAACTCTGACGCAATAGAGAGTTTTTGGTAACCACTAACGTACCCTTAACGTCACCCTACCGTACCCAACAGTACGTGACCTTGAGGGGACGTTAGCAACGTCGTACGTTAGAATGGCTCATTTAACGTCACCCGTTTGGGGACCTAAAGGCACACGTCACCAGCCTAACCTTCCTATAAATGTAACACTACTGGGCACCTCAAAATTACTCGAATACTGGTGAAATAAATAATAGTAGTTTTTCTTTTCAAATGCCTCATTACCAACTAATTTTGTTGATAGCGGGTAGGTTTTTGAACACCCCTCAAACTTGGTTATTTTTCGTTTCAAGTCGCGTAGATAGAAACCGAATGTGCCATCTGAAGTCCGCCTACGCCGTCGCCTTCAAATCGATCGGAAAAAATCCGTTCTTTTGCGCACAGGCTCTATTTGGTCGATTAGAGCTTTGTTTTTATTATAATTTCACATATTTTAAAAGAGGAACCTGAGTTTTAAGACACTACTTCTTCGCAGTATTGTTCTTAGTTACCCTGATCTCAGCTGTTTTCTTGTGAACATTGCGTGAAGTGCTGCCTCCACTGATGATTATCAGGTAAAATCCTGGTTCATTGTCATAGAGATGTATACTTTTTCATACTTCTTGATATATTACCCAACCTAAAACCCAAAAACATGAAGTTTGTAACGACTAAAGACCTAAAAGTGCAACTAAATCGCGGTGTTTCCCACTTGAGGCTTACTATCTTTGCGTTAAATCCATGCCTTGTTTACGAATTGAAAACTAAAAATGAGTAACTATCCCGTATTTGTACTGAGACTAACATGAAATTCGAATTTAGGATTGAAAATCGGCATTTCACATCGAAATAAAGAAGTTGATTAGACAACCAGTAGACAACAAGATAGCTGGGAAAAAATATCGCGTTACCCAACCACTGTTAACGTGACATCAAAATTAAGGCAACCGTTGGGTTAGCATCTTCGTTTGCTCCCTCAAGACTACGGTAACGGGTGACGTTGAGTTAAAGTCGCCAAAAACTCTCTAGTTATGGTCCTTCCGTACAGATACGTTAACGGATCGCAATCCGGAAAAAACGTAATCGTCTAAAATAACCTCCTAGGGCTAATTTCCTCCTTTCATGGATTTAGCGTTACAACTAGATCCGTTAAGGACTTGACGTGACTTTAAGGTGCGGTAAAGTTTCTCGTTACCACACGCCGTATTGAGACCGACGGATCTCCAGGAATAACTTTGAAAGTAATAAATTATTGGCGCTTTCTGTCATCCATATGATGGATTATTATGTACCAAAATGTTCGAAATTGAGTGGAGAATTCAATAGAAATTCAAAAAAATTAGTTTTCGGACGATTTTTCAGGTATTTACTCCCCTTAATAACTAAGGCTTTATTCAACAAGTATGTATTCTAGTAGACTAATCAAGAATGTCTTGGAAAGCTGAGTGCCTCGGTAATGGAAATATGTGAATAGAAACGGATCATGAAGGACAACCATTTACAGCATTATGGTGGTAGAGCTATAACTTCATGATTCGATTAACTTCTTTCATGGGAATATACCGAAATTACATTTTGGGAGCTAGACTAGTGCTTTTTTTAAGGCATAATTATTACGTGTTATTGTTGTGACCTCGAACATAGGAGAGTAGGCCCAGATAGGAAATAGGCTTGGAGGAAAAGACGTAAGTGTAATGCGATTAAGTTCCTCAGAAAGAAGATGGTAGATTCGTATTAACGAAGGAAAACTTGGAAATGGATGTAATGAGTGTTTTGTAATGAACTAACCTTTTGAATTTTCGAAACCACAACCCCCTTAAACTCAAATGCTTCACTGAAATGAATTAGGTGGATATAACATTAATGGCGTCAAATCATGCAAGGACCTATCTTGCAAGCAGTAGGGTTACTATGACTTCACCAGATACCAATGTAGTTTTTAATTCATAGTTACCGATCATAAGAATTTTCAGACATGCAGCATGATCTCATGAGCGAATTTTCTTATATTATCGTATTGCATTTGTGTTAAAAATTATTTTGAAGTGTGAACACTTTCAGTACATAAAAAGTGTCTAACTGTACATTTTATGGAGAAAAAAACTTGTTCTGAATAATAATTTTCTATTCAAACAAAAATTTTGACGTTCAAGCATTTTTTTTTTCCAATTTTTATCGATTTGTAGCACATTTTAATGAAATTTAATTACTGTTTTCTGCCAATGTTGTGAAAAATTTTCGTTATGTTCTAGTTCATAGTTGATAAACTTCTTTTGTGTAATATTCTGCTAGAAAATATAAATTTGATGTTTTCTTTCTAGCCTTTTTTTCTTTCATTTTTGGTAGTTTTTGTAAGCCCAGTTATTGAAATTAGATCAATTTATAGTGCTTAGAAAGTGCTGCCCAACGAACTCATCCTTTTTTTGGAAGGCTTGATTTTTTGACGAAAATTTATCACGATCCAGGGGAGAGTTATCGTTCGGAATGACACAAACCTATATACCTACATACATTGAATATTGAATATATTTATATTGAAGAACCTATATAGTTTGGCTAGTAGGTTTGAGATTCCTGAGGCATTGTTCAGTATTGACGACATTAGTAAAAATGTTGACCAAATCGTTGGAATGGTTGAGAGCAAATACCGAGATGTATTTCGCCTTCGAGTAGCAGAGACTGAGAGATTTTCTTTATATCAGTCCCTTGAAAGATTTGGTTGTATCGACATGACTGCATCGGCTTAGAATGAATTAAAGTTGTACGTTTCGCGCTAAATGTTCAAATTGAGAGGGGACTTACTGAACCTCAATGGTGCACCGTTGTCGTTTAGGAATCGGAAGGATTGTTCGCTTTGTAACTTACAGGTTCAGGAGGATGTAATTCATTTCTTGGGGGAGTGCTCCGTTCTTTCAGAATTTAGGTTTGTTGCTTTTAAAAAAAGTCTGTGCCCAGAGATGAATTTTTAATTTTAATAAATAACCCAAGAGAATGGGATAATTTGATTAAGATTTCTAGAATGGCATGAAAATACCGATCTTTTCTGGTAGCCAAATTTAATTTTGATTGAAAATCATACATTGAATATATTTATATTGATGAACCTATTATCTACATATTGCTTCAACTGTCAATAATAGAAACTAAACATAGGTATATATAAAATAAATAATACGCGTTAAACTCTCGATTCGTTCCAGAATACCTCAAAGCGGAGTTCAGTAAAGAAATAATGGTCGACAATATGTAGAGCCATTGCAATTGCTTCTCTTTATATGAAAATTCGTCGAAAGAAATTTTCTGCTTGTAGGAAACTTGTGTAGGTGTTGAAATTCTCAATAAATGTGGAACCCCCTAATATCTAAAAATCGTCTACAACAAACAACAACACAGACAAATCGTCTTATTCGACAAGCAGCTTGTGTGAGGTCTTCCATTATTGTAGGGCTGAGGGGTTCGTTCCCTAATGGAAGGATTTCCAGTCTTCCATCGCCCATGTTGACTACGTGACTCCCGTCATGTCTTCACTAACAGAAAAGTTGGATCCTTCCCTGACCCGAAGCCCGTTTTCTCACAATCAGATGTTCGAGTTTTATGATATTATCAAGGAAGGATTTTCAATTTGTTGCTGATGGAAATTTTCTCTCATGCTCCGATCATCAAATATTGTCACGAACAAACTATTTGTCAAACATTTAAAAGATCATCCCTAATCGTAACATTAAGTTAAATTAGATATGTTGTTAAACGTATGGTTCCTTCGAACCATACCATTTCTAGGATGTGAGCGTTATAAATATTAGCAAACTAAATAATTTGTTCGAATTTGAACCTTTGAAGTAGAAAATTAAGGTAACAGAAATAAGTACAGACAGCAATTCAAGATGAAACGAATTGGTGAATGTCAAGAATTATTAAACTCATATTATGCTAGGTAAGTGCTAATGGCAACAGTTTTTTCGAATACTACGTTAACCTAGGTTTCTACATTGCAGTTTTAACTTGAAAAAGTCCAGTCATGCAGCATGACCCCATGAGCGAATTTTTGAAGAAATCTTCGATTATTTCGATTTTTGACTGATTTTTCAACTTTGAAATTTTTGAAAACGATACATATTCTTATAGGAAATTTTACGCTGATTCCGAATATACCACATGTTAGTATGCTGAAAAAATTATTTCGCACAACAAATCGCAAAAAACAGGCTATTTTGAAATTTTTGACTACATTTTTGAAAATTTCAACCCGAAGATGTA
This sequence comes from Adelphocoris suturalis, assembly GCA_030762985.1. Classification (NCBI taxonomy): domain Eukaryota; kingdom Metazoa; phylum Arthropoda; class Insecta; order Hemiptera; family Miridae; genus Adelphocoris; species Adelphocoris suturalis. Next base: position 139,438,686 of record CM061042.1, read on the forward strand.
ATCCGACCATGCTGGCCAACGAACTTGAACTTTCGTTTTGTGTCCTTAACATTTTAAAATTTGTTTGAAGTTTCTAGCACAATTCTACGGACAGTTATCGTCTGGAATGACACATACATACATACATATATACATTTTGAGGTTGAGAAATGATCCAAGATTATAAACTACAACACTAATGCTCACCACAATTTACATACATACATATATACATACATACATACATAAAAAAATGCGTTAAACTTCAGAATATGATTCAGAATAGCCTGAAACGGATTTCTGCATAAAATTTTTTCAAAAAATCACATTCTACAAATTTTGAGGCGAGAGCAATAGCTTAATTTTCTTCAAAAATTCGCTAAAAAGAAGGAAAAAAAAGAATATGTATATATATATAAGTATATATATATATATATATATATATATATAAATATATAAATGCACTGATTGTTTGGTTCTACTGAACTATATGATAGATTAACGTAGAAGAGAAATTTCACAAATAAAAGAAGGAAAGTAAGTAAATCAGATATTTCGAATAGGTATTCTTGATCACAGATAAGTAGGTACCTACAGAAAGAAATAATTCAACTTGCGTTCTTCGGGACAATCGTATCCATGGCCGAGATAATAATAATTATTTTGATAGATATATTATCATTTAATCATGGATGTTTGAAAATTGTTAAAAAACGTCCATGTACTGAAAAAAAAAGAGTCCAGTCATGCAGCATGACCCCATGAGCGAATGTTTGAAGAAATCTTCGACATTTCGAGCGGAGCGAGGCCTTGGGTCTGCGTGCTAGTACGTACATAAATAGAACTTCTTCATAATTTCATGGCTGATATTTTCTAAGCCACAGTCAGTAATAAAGCTACATCAAGTCCTAAAACAGTTGAGCGTAAAACATTAAAGAGAGCGACCGAGAGAATCGGAGGACGGAATATTTCACAGAGTAAACTCATCAGTTGTGATTACATTTTTTTTTCTTTTTTTTTTTAACAAGCACCTACTACCTACGTTTTAAACAGCATGGTTCTAGGATTGATTATACAGGGATACTTCCATAAGAGTAGTTCAATCTGAATTTGGACAATGTTTCATGCAAATATTACCGATTTTTACAACTAGCGAACGGCATTATTTCGATTTTTGACTGATTTTTCAACTTTGAAATTTTTGAAAACTTGATACATATTCTTATAGGAAATTTTACGCTGATTCCGAATACACCACATGTTAGTATGCTGAAAAAATTATTTCGCACAACAAATCGCAAAAAACAGGCTATTTATACATTTTTGACTACATTTTTGAAAATTTCAACCCGAAGATGTAATCCGATCATGCTGGCCAACGAACTTGAACTTTCGTTTTGTGACCTTAACATTTTAAAATTTGTTTGAAGTTTCTAGCACAATTCTACGGACAGTTATCGTCTGGAATGACACATACATATATACATACATATATACATACATACATATATACATACATACATACATACATACATAAAAAAATGCGTTAAACTTCAGAATATGATTCAGAATAGCCTGAAACGGATTTCTGCATAAAATTTTTTCAAAAAATCACATTCTACAAATTTTGAGACGAGAGCAATAGCTTAATTTTCTTCAAAAATTCGCTAAAAGTAATTTTTTGGCAAAATTATATTGAAAAATGCAGGGAATGAAACATAAAACGCTGGAGATATAAATCAATTCTACGTAATAACTTCAGTCCTCGGATGTAAATTATACATTTAAATTGTTAACACAGGATTAATTATTATAATACGCTCTTTATTTTTTCAATTTACTTTAGAAACAAAAACATTATTTAATAAACACTCACGATGAAATTAAATGAACAAAGTATATTTTTGATTAAAGATGAAAATACAAATAAAATATTACCTTGTTAAACATTTTTTGTCTATTACTGGTAAATGTGAAACAGTGAATAATTCACTTCAATCGGAAAACACTGGTTGCAATCAGTTAAGAAAACACGATCCGTTTCTTTCTTCGTCGAAACAGTAGGTAAGTAGATTATGTATTGATACTGTTCCCGAAAGCGGTAAACGAGAGACAAATACTCAAGATACCTACCGTAACTTGCTAAATAAATTGATGAACACAAACTTATCCCTATTAATTAAAATTGTATTCCTTACCTGTTGCCTTATGTTTTTTAAAGAGGAAAGATGTTCTCTTCCATGCTCGTTTTTCAACGGAGCTAAATTCAAACACTAAAAAAAACTCAAGTTCGCATTTAACCTGAAGTTGGTTTCTACTGCTCTTCTACACACGAAAGGGCGACGATGGACGACAGCACGAAACGAACTCAACACCATCGTTAACAACCTGATTTGATAGTTTTTCCCTCAAGCACTTCTGGAAATCTCCGAGTTTACCCTCGAAAATTCTGACACTACCCACGTAAATCCCCGATTGATACCCCATGGCACCTACGCAGTTTGTGGGCCTACTAAAATTCAAACGAACAGATTAGTAAATTGGCCGTGACAGATTCGTAAAAACTGGTACCTACCATCCCAGTTTCCCCACAGTATAAAATTCCTTCATCTATACTCGTATTTTTGTCAACCTACAAGCGCGACGGCATTCTTTTTTGGCGTTCCCTGGCAAGGATTTTGGTTTATTATTTTCAATAATAAGCCTATGTGATCGTGTAGCAAAAAATTTTTATAACCCCCCTCAAACTTTGTCTTTTTACGTTTCAAGGTGCGTAGAATCCAAATTTGAAATGTCCGTCCGCCGTTCGCCGTCTGGGCCTTAAAAGGCCTAAGAATTGACTTAAAAAACCCGTTCTTTCGCACATAAACTCCATTTGGGGTCTAGTTGGTCCTAACGTTTAACCATCCCGATCGCTTTACTCGCATGGATGATATGGGCCAAAAACGGGCGAAAAAGTGTGAAAAAGTGTCAGTGTTAGACTGACGAACGCGCGCACGCCTTATGGGTGGGAGAGGGTGGGCGGGTTATGTTATACGAAAAGAAGTTTTTACCAACGGCTGGCAATGAATCAAATGTGATTATATTATGAATTTAAAATCACCTAGAAAATGCTTTGCAAGGGTGATCAGTCTACACAAAATAAAAACACTGCATTTCAAAAGAGGTACACTCAGTTGCTGTAACATGGAATACGCTAGATAAAATTGTTTCAATTTTTTTTGCAGTATGTAGGTTACCTAACAGTGTAGACAGGTATATATATATATATGTATATATATGCCACTATTTGCAACATTCAACACTGACTACGAAAAACTGTCGAATATTAAGAGATATAATTATTTTTGAAAATCTCCATAATAAAAATGAATGGTAGGTATAATAAATTTGATTTATCCATTTGCATAATGTGATCTGTCAAGAACCAAAAGGATCACAGCGGAATAATAATTGTTTTGTTATTATACCTATATGCGCAGTGATTTCCAAAAACCTCTTGAAGAGTGAGGGTCTTTCCATATTAAAATAAACATCAAAACCTCTGCATTGGGTATCTTGGTCGGTGTGGCCGAAAAGGGTGACCATGAAACCTCTGAGAGTTTTGATGGTTACCACGGTAGAATGGTTGGTGGCCTCCTCCAAAGTTTCTGTGTTCAAATCGAGGGTCGCATAGAGGGCGAGGCGGAGGGAGTGAGGTGGAAGGGAGGGCGAGGGTGTATGGGGGAGGCGGAGGGGAGGGAGTGAGAGGGAAGGGAGGGCGAGGGAGTGTGGGGGAGGCGGAGGGAGTGAGAGGGAAGGGAGGGGAGGGGAGGGAAGGCGAGAGAGAGAGTGTGATGAAATTAATTCCAATTAGAAGAGATTGTTTATGAGTATGAAAATACTCATAATTCTATTCTACGCTTTATGATATAAAGCTTCGCTTCCTTGGGTGTCCCTAGACGGCCCCATTTATTTATTTTTTCCTCAACTTTACTATAAAGCGTAAAATTATAGGGTCCTGGAGCTCCAATGCAGTGAACGAGTGAACCAAATATTGGAAGCCCCAAGTTTCGATACCTAGTAAATATACTATAAGTGAGGCTAAATAATTTCGGTCAGTTTTCTACGTAGAAGGTCTGTATGATACAGAAATAATAAACCTTTGTGTAATAATTTGCAGCGTTTTTTTTCTGCCTCTCGGGGAGGGGGGGGGGGGGGTCCCCCACTGTACTTTATTTCATAAATTAACAAGAGTAGACAATGCAAATTGCATATTCGAAACCACACGCATCGAGCAATTTCTCCCCAATAAACGTAGGTATTAAAAGTAAACCTTTACTTTAGGTAGGTTGTTCAGCTGGTTATGTTTTAGAATTGGTCCTATATAATAATAGCTGAGTATTTAATCGATCCTCTTAATAAAATTACGATCGAACAAAATTTATTCAACTTGATGAAAATCAAGTGCACGATTAAATAATTCAATAAGAAATCAGTTCCTACTTTACAACCAACATTTTTCAATTGCTTATGAGAAAATGCTTCGAGAACGCTTTGCATTCTATCGGGTTGTGAAATTCAAGGATGAAAAACGAAGGATGATACGTTGTTTAGCTTTCGATTAACAAACATTTCAAACCCCAGCAAGTTTACTTATTTGATAATGAAGGTACTTCTATTTATATGTCTACTGACCACTTGTACTACATTTGTATGGTGAAGTTTTTACCTGAATAAAATTGGAGAGGCTCTTTTCCAAATTACGGCCTCACAGGTGGATCACAAAAGATATCATTAACTCCGACTATCTCGGTGGTCACACAGGTTTTAACATATTTTACTTGTCCTAGAGCGGCCTATTTCAAATGTCAGTCGCGTTAGTAGGTAGAATAGGAAATGTGTTCAGGGTGAGCTGAGTTCATCATTTCAGTGGTCTCTTAATGTCCCATAGAGTCTCCCTGTCAAATGTCATCTTCTTAGGGTGAACAGGAGAAAATTTAGTTCACTCAACTGACCAAGAAAAGTACATAATTCCAATCGTCTTAAGGTGGGTTCACATCCATGCGTAAATGCGGTCATGCGTTCAGCCTTCTGATTGGCTAGCGGCAGTCGGAAGAGTGGGGTGAATCTTGCTGGACAAGCACTCTTGAAACGGACTGTACACATCTGAAAAATGAGATATTTTTACCTGATAACCGCATTTACGCATGTGCGCATTTGCCCATTGCGCAGTTATCTTTTGTTTGATAAAGAAAGATAAGATAAGAAGGTAACCAAAGAAGGCAAACCTTCGTTTCTCTTTGTTGGTTTCTTTCGATAAAGTTTTGATTGTATTTGATAAAGATGAAGAGCTTGGGTATAATAATAACAATAATAAATTAATAAAACACTCAAATTAACACGGTTTTATGCAGATGAGGCGAGTTGGGTTAAATATACTTAAGTGTAGGTACCTACCGATTTTGCGATCTCACAAACAACGTACATTCCTGATGATCCCATTCCATTCGTGTTTTGAGACATTTTTTGATTATGGATTAGCGATTTCCTGCATGTCGAATGAGTAGGTATTTGGGAAGAGATGGCCAACTTGTCCTTACGAAATGGATAGATTACCTACGTTAAGTATGTAAGTACTTCTTATGGTGCATCAATGCACTTAAATGATTTGAAATGCGCCAACCTACTCATTTTTTCGGGCAGAAATACCCATAATGTTATCTTGGGAAAAGTACCTAGTTGATGAAAGGACCGAATAATTACCCAACAGTCTCATTTCAAAACGACGTCGTCGCCTTTGCAGTTTTAATGTAGGTACATACATAACAATTTCTTCTATACGCCCTCATGATTTTTTTTATGAGTTTATTATTCAACATTGTTTATGGAGCTGTAATGTCCAAGAAATGTGTGATAGTTTGAAGAAAATTCGGGAGGAAATATGTCTCTTTGGAAAGAGGCAATGGCAATGGTAATAGAAGACAACAACAATGATAACGCAATGATAACACAACCGGATGGTTATGAACGGCCTGCCGCATTTCCGCACTCCCCTCCACTACACTTCCAACCCCTCCACTAGTTAAACGCATAGCCGCATTACCGCATTTACGAATGGATGTAAACCCACCTTTACAGT
>CM061042.1:139444885-139659885 GCA_030762985.1 Adelphocoris suturalis
CATCGCAGCCGAACTTTTGTCTAGTTCCTGACCGCTGTGCAGAGTAAACTCATCAGTTGTGATTACTTTTTTTTTTTAAGCACCTACTACCTGGGTCATTCTCATTTCATTTGCCGCTTTCATGTCCCTGACGACGAATTCTCACAATTCTTGACCAAAACTAGCTGTTTTGGGGGAAAAAAGGGTAGTATAAGTTGGGGGGTCAACGAAGAAATAATTTGACTGCCCAAAATCCCCTTTAACCAATACACAGTGATGACGAATGAAACCTGAAATCCTGGTAACTCATGAGTGTTACCGTCCCCTCCTACCTAACATGTACGTAGAAGTTAGGTAGTTACGAAACAATGACAATCTAGAACTGGCCAGGGTTACTAGCTGCAGTAGGTTGGTTCCTCTTTATTTAGAGTAAGGATTTACATTTTTAAGATTTTTCCCAACCCGTGAAAAACTAGTTTTTCAGTCAGTCCCCCATATCTCTTCTCAATGGGACCACAGGAGTGTTACCATTTTTGCGATCAAGAAAACCGATGGGAAATGGTGGGAAACAGTCAGATGTGAAGGTTATATTGTCCAGTTGAAGATGTGAGACTGCAGTGGAGTGCTTGGAGTTGCAGCAGTTTTTACAGTGAAAGAAACCTAAAAACAGGAGGAGTATTTTTATTTTCAATCATGAGTGTTACACTAATTACGAGTGTTGTTAGTGCTTAAACAAAATAATCCGATATCAAGAACCATACTGCTTGGTGACAGGTTTCAAACAGTAGCCATCCCCGAGTTTTGCCACTTCATCATCCTGTGTGACGCCATTTTTACTGGAAATTCTCATGAGTGTTACCTCTCAGGAGTGTGACCAAGGATAGGTAAAAAGTATATAAAATACAACATCAATGAAAAACTCACTGTTCATCTATGGAACACAAATCTGCAATATACAATGAGTAGTATTTGCCGATCTAACCTCATTTTCGAGCACTTTCATATTTCACGTCACTGAGGTTCTCATACGACCCAAAGCGGCAAATGAAATGAGAATAACCCACCTACGTTTTAAACAGCATGGTTCTAGGATTGGTTATACAGGGATACTTCCATAAGAGTAGTTCAATCTGAATTTGGACAGTTTCATGCAAATATTAGCGATTTTTACAACTAGCGAACGGCATTATTTCGATTTTTGACTGATTTTTCAACTTTGAAATTTTTGAAAACTTGATACATATTCTTATAGGAAATTTTACGCTGATTCCGAATATACCACATGTTAGTATGCTGAAAAAATTATTTCGCACAACAAATCGCAAAAACCAGGCTATTTTTGAAATTTTTGACTACATTTTTGAAAATTTCACAACCCGAAGATGTAATCCGATCATGCTGGCCAACGAACTTGAACTTTCGTTTTGTGTCCTTAACATTTTAAAATTTGTTTGAAGTTTCTAGCACAATTCTACGGACAGTTATCGTCTGGAATGACACATACATACATATATACATACATATATACATACATACATACATACATACATACATACATACATACATACATAAAAAAATGCGTTTAACTTCAGAATATGATTCAGAATAGAAAACAATGGACACGGTCTGCAATGGGAGAGGATAGACTGAATGGTCTGCGTATGCTCAACCTTCATCGAGATTTGGTGAAAGAGGTTGTTGATCAATTTATCAGCAACCCCAGTAGACTGATACTGTCTTAATAATTGTCCATTGCTGTTTTGTAGTACCTATGTTGTATAATGAAACAATGTAAAATATATAAATAAAGATATGTCATGAAAATTATTTCTCGGAATTCAGACTTTGTACAGAACACACTGGAGAAGTTTTCAACGGCAAAACATAGCTGCCTTTTTCGAGTTAGAGGCTTACAGAACACCTGGAGAAGTTCTCCCAGGCAAATTTGGCGGCGTATCTCCACTGTGGAAAAATGTTCATATCGAAATAAAGTTACAGAACTCCCCCACATGTTCCATAGGTCCTTCGCCCCCTACCGCTCCTAGTGGTGGACCTTGTAAGTTCGGAGCCCCAATGACCGGGCATCTAACCATGGGGAGGCCGGTCATATTCTTGGCAGGTTCCTCCGGCGTTTGCCTGACCTCGGAAGCCGCCATGGCCGTGGTCGGCTGTGATGGGCAAGTTAATTCAACTGACAACCCCAACTAAATTAGTTGGTTAACCAGCAAAACTACAACTGAGAAACTTCAGTTGTTAGTTGGAGGTCCAACTATTTTCCTCCAAAGGTAATTGTAGTTGGGAAACCAACTAACCAATTTAGTTGGTTCCCAATCTAGTTGAAACTTCAACTAACAACTGTTGAATTTTTATTTGTTACTGAAAGAAGGTAGGTAATAAAGATTGCAATTATCCAACTGAATTATTTCTTGTTCCAAGGTAATCAGGACAGGATCCAGAAACGATTTTTGGCATAAAGACATCAGTCAGAGGATATTCAATAAAAAACAAATGAAAAGATGTAGTTGTTAATTTCAACAACTACATTTCCAGCTAAGTCATTAGCGTTGAGTTTCAAATACATTGAGGACCAACTAAATCAGTTAGTTGGTTTCCCAACTACGACTAATTTAGTAGGAGGAAAATAGTTAAACCTCCAACTAACTTAGTTAGAAAAATATTTGTTGCCTACTTAACTAGTAACTACGCCCATCTCTGGTGGCCGGCTGGGTTGGCTCCCGCGTCCCGCCTGGCATCGTGGGGGTGCTTTTAGGGTCTCCCAACAGAGCATAAAATGGTTCATTTTCGAAACTGGTCCTCCATAACGCCACTCCCTCTCCAATTTTGACGTACTTTGTCGACATCCCACAAACCACTTAACGTTTTGTAACGGCGAATCGAAGATTTCATTTCATCTCAATCTTGGAGATATTAGATAATTAACCTGAATCTAATAGAAGCCTGGCAATGTTAAATACACTGCCAAGGAAATGGCACACGAGCTTCCTCGTGACCTTCACAGTACGTCACCATTAAATTCCAGAAAACTAGAAACGACCGGTTCTGGCATCAGGGAATTAATAAGGTGGGAAATTGGAAGCTGAATGGTACATATAATAAATTAAATTAATAAGGAAAATTTTGATTTTAATATGGGACCATCCAGGATGTAGTCCGCATATTCCTCATAACTAAGCTGTGACCGTAACATCACTTATGAGCCTAGCGTACCGCTGCTGATGAAAAACTGAAAAATTGCTAAACATCCAAAATCTGTTTTCATTCGTAGAATATGATTTGGAACGAGTTTATTTGCCATAAAATTGGTGGTTAACAATTTCTTTGTACTCGGAATGCACAAATTTCAAAACAGTAATATAATATAATGTTACGATAACCTACGAAAATTCGCTCATACGATCATGCTGTATGACTGGAACTTTTCTTTTCTGCTGCACTTGTAAACTTAGCTTCTACAAGTGTTGCAACTTTTTTAAACTAGTACTCTTTGTTTTGGTGAAACACTTGTTCTAGTTTAAGTGGATACCACGACTTTTTCGGATGAATATTTCGTAGTGGTAGAAGTGAAGACGTTTCTTTAGCCCGGCCATGTTCAATTTTTGTGCGGAAGCGAAAAAAATTTGTTATCTATTGCGTCACTGCGCAACACCTACACGAGTTGTTTGACTTGTTTGATAGTGAGAACAAGCTCGCTCAGTGAATGAAGACCGGTGACTCTGATTTCTATTTTACTATATTGATCCGCCCACACGTCATAGGCCAACGGCTAAACCAAGTTTTAATTCACTCTCCTTGATGGAAACAGTTTGTTATAAACGACGTGCGAAAACGAATTTGTCCACGATTAATTTGATATTTTATGGAACAAAGGGACGGGAGAAAGAGAAACAACTTTATCCAACAACAAAGCGATCTGCCCTTCTTACCGGTTGCCACACGGACACAGACTACCAACCCACAGATCTGTGGTAAACGTCCTGGGGCCCATTTCAAAAAACAACAAGTTACAAGTGTACTAGTTAACAAGCAGGTACTTGTAATGCACGTTAAACTAGAACAAGTATTTCACCAAAACAAAGAGTACAAGTGTAGAAAAGTTACACTTGTAGAAGCTAAGTTTACAAGTGTATACCAAAAAAGAAAAAGCTGCAAATTATTACACAAAGGTTTATTATTTATGTATTAGACAGCCCTTCTACTTATATCTCTGGTCCATAATTATTAAACGCCGATTATAGTATATTTAGTATCGGAACTCGGAGCTTCGGACCTCACAAATGGGTTCAATCCATTACAGCAGCGGAATCTCACAATTTTACGCTTTTTAATATAGTTGATAAACAAAACAATTTATTACCAAGTCATCTTTCCAACACATAAAAGTGTTACCTATACTGTATATTGATATCATCTAATTGGTCAAATTTCAAAAAATGTGCTGACAAAATCACTGAAAATGGCTAAGAATTGTTAAATTGATATTTTTTAGCATAAGATTGGTCAAATAAAGTTCATCAACTATGAAATAGAACATTCAAAAATTTATGTACGAAATTATGCTAAAAACTTGAACTTCATTAAATTTTGTTTTAAAAAATCTATATAATTGCAAAAAATAGCCTAAAATCCAAAATCTCTTTTTGAATAGAAGAGTATCATTTAGAATAATTTTTTTCCATAAAATTAATAGCTAACATTTTCTTTTCACTCATAAATCTCCAATTTCTATACAACTTGAAATATACAAAAAAAAAGACACTTTTTCACCTATTTTTGGCTCATAGCACCCATGAGAGTGGAGCGATCGAGCTGGCGAGAAGTTAGGACCCCAAGTGGAGTCTATGTGCGAAAGAACAGATTTTTTAAGTCAATTCTAAGGCCTTTTATGGCCCGGACGGCGAACGGCGGACGGCGGACGGACATTTCAAATTTGGATTCTAAGTTCAAGGTACTCAAAGCTTCGAAAAAGACACTTTTTCGCCCGTTTTTGGCCCATAGCATCTATGCGAGTAAAGCGATCGGGATGGTTAAACGTTAGGACCAACTAGACCCCAAATGGAGTCTATGTGCGAAAGACCGGGTTTTTTAAGTCAATTCTTAGGCCTTTTATGGCCCGGACGGCGGACAGACATTTCAATTTTGGATTCTACGCACCTTGAAACGTAAAGTGACAAAGTTTGAGGGGGGGGGGGGGGGTTATAAAACTTTTTTTGCTATACGATCACATAGGCTTATTATTGGAAATAATAAACCAAAATGGCGTGTGAGAACTAACGAAATGAAGAACATCGTCAAGCGGGATGCCGGAATTGAAGTTTTGTCAGTGAATCATAATGTAAAAAGTTCTAAGTACACGATAGGATGTTTATCGTACATGACAATGTGTAATGATTGGAAGACAGTCAAATTATAAACTGAAAATTGAAGAAGTGTGTACCTATTTGATTTCAACTCATTCTAATGGCTGGCATAATCGGATTTATCTCCTTCGTTCAGCGGAAATTATTAATCAATTCATCAAGTCTTAATGCTGCTGGGTTAGGAATGTCATGTGTAACTTCGAAATTATCTTCACTTTGTTCTTCAATGATAGAGAGATCCTCAATGCCCGATCAGGAAAAATTGCACAGGGTATTTGAATCATTCAAGGGTCTGGGTCTTCCTCCTGGGAGATCCTAAATCTCTTGCTAAACTCGAAAATACCCACGAAAAAAGCCTCTATTCATGACCGGAAAAATCGAAGGCGTCTGTTACGCTGAATGCTTCTCTCTTGTCTGTATTCTTCAGCAGATTATTCCCACATATTAAACACCGAAAAATGGTCAACTCACAATGCTGGAAAATAACAAGTTTACAGGTGAATGGACGTAGGTTAAAAATCGGCCATTTTTTACAACTGTAGAACAATGAATTGTACAGAATGAAGGGGAAACACTTGTAACTTGTCCAAATTCGCCTGTACACTTGTTAATTTTCACTGTGCATTACAAGTCTACACTTGTACCTTTATGAAAGACTCATTTCTTACAACTTGAACATAAAATTGGCTTGTAACTTGTCACTTTATGAAATAGGCCCCAGGACAGTTACCACAAATCTGTGGGTTGGCAATCTGGGTCCGTGAGGCAACCCGTAAGACGGGCAGATCGCTTTGTTGTTGAATAAACTTGTTTCTCTTTCTCTCGTCTCTTTGTTTCATAATAGAACAAATTAATCGTGGACAAATTCCTTTTCGCACGTCGTTTATAACAAATTGTTTCCATCAAGGAGAGGGAATTAAAACTTGGTTTAGCCGTTGGCCTTTGAAGTGTGGGCGGATCAATATAGTAAAATTGAAATCAGAGTCACCGGTCTTCATTCACTGAGCGAGCTTGTTCTCACTATCAAACAAGTCAAACAACTCATGTAGGTGTTGCGTAGTGACGCAATAGATAACGGTTTTTTTTCGCTTCCGCACAAAAATTGAACATGACCGGGCTCGGGAAACATCTTCACTTCTACCACTACGGAATATATTCATCCGAAAAAGTCGTGGTATCCACATTATATTACAGCAGTTGAAGTTGATTATTCTAGTAACAACTACTTAGAGTAATGACGGATGCGACCAAAAGTGTCAGAAGTAAGCTATCATTAGCATTCCTCAGTGTTTAAAATCTAACCCAAGTCTTCTTCTCTCCGTTTCTCGGCTTTTTCAATTGACACTAATCCAACTTCTATGAACGAGATCCTCTGAGTGCAGCATCTGATGCAAATCTTAATTTTCACTCTTCTGCCTAAATATAGGGTACATACTCTGTGTATATTATCTGAATTCGTCGAGATCCTCTCAGTGACGTATGTCCTTCAAATTTCATGTTCACTTTTGCCTTAACAAAAGTACTCTACTGTAGTATCCATCGTGGTCCAGATCCTCAGAGTACAGCATCCGCTGTAAACCGATAATCTCAAATTTCACCTTTTTTCCAAAAATAAGTGAGATGCCCAGAATATATAATAAAGAGTTCCTAGTAGATACTCTGTCTCAATACCTCGTGCAGTAACGAGGACGGTTAGGGCGAGCAAACTGGCTAACCATTGCTGAGAAAAATTTACTGCTCCTTAAAGTCACGTCAAGTCCTTTATGGATTTAGTTGTAATGCTAAATCCATGGAAGGAGGAAATTATCCCTTTTTTCTATGCTTTCTACATCGCCATTTCAATTTCGTTGAAAAAATGAATAAAGAACTGTAAACTGCAAGCGTAAAAACCGAGCGGGAGGGCAAGTGTCAACTGTCAACTGTCGTCCATTTGGGCCTACTGATTTAAAGTACATGACTAAGTGTAATGATTGGAAGACAGACAAAATATGAACTGAAAAGTGGAAAAAGTGTGTATTCTGATGGCTGGCATAGTCGGATTTTTCATCTTCATTCAGCGGAAATTATTAATCAATTCATCAAGTCTTAATGCTGCTAGGTTAGGAATGTCATGTGTAACTTCGAAATTATCTTCACTTTGTTCTTCAATGATAGGGAGATCCTCAATACCCGATCAGGAAAAATTGCACAGGGTCACGCAGCATTTGAATCATTCAAGGGTCTGGGTCTTCCTCCTGGGAGATCCTAAATCTCTCGTTAAACTCGAAAATACCCACGAAAAAAGCCTTTATTCATGACCGAAAAAATCGAAGGCGTCTTTTACGCTGAATGCTTCTCTCATGCCTGTATTCTTCAGCAGATGATTCCCACATATTAAACACTGAAAAATGGTCAACTCACAATGCTGGTAAATAAGTTTACAGGTGAATCGACGTAGGTTAAAAATCCGCCATTTTTTACTACTGTAAAACAATGACTTGTACAGAATGATGGGGAAACACAATACATGTAACTTGTCCAAATTCGCCTATACACTTATTAATTTTCACAGTGCATTACGAGTCTACACTTGTACCTTTATGAAACGCTTGCAAACTCATTTTTTACAATTTTTACGTATAAAATCGGCTCGTAACTTGTCAGTTGTTGTTTTACGAAATAGGCCTGTTTTGCTGGAATAGGACGTTTTGAGATTAGGATTTTCGAGAAGTAATACCGAGTTTTCAGGCATTCCGCATGCGCAAACAAGATGGTAAAATATTGCTAAGGTGTAATTAGGTTAATATAATGCACATTATACAATATTTTTTATATATTTTTTTATTTTTTAATCACAAACTCGGTTCCGAATGTTTCTTCCATATGGATTTAACCGAGTTAGCAATCAGAAGGTTAAAGGACGGGAAATATCGGGAAGTCCCTCACTTTCTAGTCACGTGTATCCGAAAGAAGAATGAATGGAATGAAACCTTGACACACCAGAACGAAGAACGTAGACAGTTATAGTGTATTGACCTCGACGTCAGTAACTACGTCTTTATCACCGGAGAACGAGGGGGCACTGAGTGGGTCCCAAACCTGTAAGACACCCAATTCGGATAGTGAGCTCTTAAGTGAAGGAGTTTCTACGCACCTACGCTCTTCAGAAATCAAAAGTAGTCAACCCACTTTTACTTTCTCAACGCCTCGAAGAGTTAAGGAGTAGTTATGCCATCGGCCTGAAAACAATGTCTAAAACTCCTACAAAATATTGGAATTAATAAACCAAAATTTAACTTCTATGTACCCAAACTGAAATCGTTGTACGAATAAGAAATGTGTATAATACTGAGTCTTCTAATGAGAGTTGTCCTTTGGTTTTGAGACGGGAACCGGTTTGGTTCTTTATTTTCAACAATCAATGATCGACTAACAAGAAAAATCTAACGTTAAAAATAATTACGTAATGTTGAATAATATATGTAAGTTCACATTTCTAGATACATAGTATACGAAAATCAAATTAAAACAACGAATGGTGAACGATTTTTTTAATGATGAAAACTGCGGAAGTTCCATTTCCCAACCAACGGCTTGGTTATAGGTACGTGAAAATCATAAGAAAAATGCCTAAGATACAGTTCTGTAACAACGATAAGTTGTATTCGATAATCATCAGAAACGCTTGCATACGAGTCAGCAACACATTGGGACATTTCATGTCTTTAGTTGCAGACTCGTATGCAAGCTCTAAGAGCCACTCAGCTGATCCGGACCCTGGGCATCGTTAAGTGAATGTCCTAAAGAGGCTACATACGAAATTACAGCTTCCTAGAGTGTAGAGTATAGAAATTACCTATTAAAATGATTTAACCACCGCTTCACAAATCAAACCGTTCTCGCAATATTCGGATCACCTGCTATGAATCAAATCATCGAAACACCAGCTCAATTAAATCATCAGAAATTAACAAGTGGTTACAATCATATTCACAATATTATCAATTATTGAGAATGATCACCTGCGTGTACACAATTATTCAAATAACCATGCTCATAACTCAGCTTGTTGGCCACGCACTTCGCAGTAATTAACATAATATGGTTGGATAAATCGAGAGCTTTCGAAGGAAATGTCAACGAATATCGTGTGATGAAAAACGACGAAGTACCTACCATTTCCCTAGCAACTACTCGGCTGTAAGCGGAAATCATCAGAAACCAACAGTAACGATTTTTTCGTTTATGTGCCAAAGTAAAGAGATAAAATCTCAATAGGAGCCTTTACTAGCCGATCGCGTGGTACATAGTATCTACCTACTACTTAATTAGGACCTCCCAGGAACAACGAATATACTTCGTGGTATAGTTCGTTGACCAGGAATCGGGTCCTCGCACAACGCAATAACACTAATAAAAACACGTAATAACAATAACTAAAAACCACTTGTAAAGGAAGTAGGTATTGTCGTCTTATTATTATTTTGATTGCGCTTCGTCACCAGGTGAGAATAGCTTACTTAACCTGGTACCCTAGAATCTAATTAGCCTGCCACCAAGCGGCACAACTACCGAAATTACCACCTCAATCAAGTGAAAAAAAACAAGGCTTACAAGCGGCACAATAAATTGTTTAATAACCATTTATAACATCGCATTATTGGATTAATATCTTGTAAATAAATATAAAACTACGACATAAATATCTTACTAATCTTCTGTAAAATGAGAGCTTTCCAACGAATGGTGACGATTTCTGTGCGATGAACACTGCGGAAGTTTCATTTACCTACCAACGGCTTGGTTGTACGTGAAACTCATAAGAAAATTTGTGTGACAGTTTTCCGTGATATGAAAACGGGTCACTTTTGGCCAGTTAGGTGATGGCTAAAGCATGTTCCATGCTAAAATCCTAAAGTCCGTCGTACCTATCAGCGCCGTCCTCCGTCCGGAGCTTTTTAACCTAACTACAGCACCGATCATTTGAGAAATTCGACTAAAAAACTCAGATCGGCCGATGTGCCTGCAATCTCAGCGTTAATACCCAAGAGTACAATAAGGTTGAAATGTTAGAAATCCATTATGTATCTCAATAACTTTCTAAATAAAATGGTAATTTTTCGTTCAATTTTGATTAAATTCACTTCAATGAATCAACTCAGAGCCACCAACCGTTCGCACTATGCTACCAACCAAAGATCGCAAATCCATGAAGTTCGACTGATTTGGGTTGATCATATTGGATTTTCTATATTCAATCACCTGTGCTGATAAATTGCCACTACGTTAGCTAAAAGGGTAAAACCATTAACGGAATTATCTCCAGTTCATTCATTAACTAACTACCGAAATCGAAATAGCTTGTTATTAGGATATTGAACAAGGAGAAGGCTACGCGTAAGGTTATCTACACAGGAAAAAAGTAAACCTTTGAAGTGTAATAATTTGCAGCATTTGATACTTTGGAACTAATAAAAAGATTCCAATTCATTGGACAAACTAATGCAATTTCATTGGTTTCCAAAGTTACCAGTTGTCAACAGAAGAAAACACGTGAGCAAGGTTCTCGCACTATGCCTTTTATCAGAAGTTGCCCGGAACATGACTCTAAGAAAGATTACACCACAGAACATAGGAGAACAACTAGTTGTTTCTATGTGCTGTGGATTACACCTACAACCTTCATCATTCTTGAAGGTTTTGGAATCAGGGTCTGGAATGGTTCAAATACGATGTGTTCCAGAACACAAAACAGAACCAGAAGTAAAGGTATCGTTGCGAATTTTTTGAATCTACCTAGTATCTACCATAGTATGAATGGTGCCTGAGTAATGGTCCGATCTTGAGCCCACTTAAAAGTCAGGCCATTATCACCTATAAGAACCCAATAGCAACTTCTTCAATCCTGCAACTAAACACATAAAATGTCCCATGTGTTGCAGACTCGTATGCAAGCGTTTCTTATGATTAGTTCCTTCATTTCTTCTTTTACGATTAAGTAGTTTTTGAGTATATGTATGTACAACCAACAATTTGCCTCCCAGAACAGATTTTCCTTCATACCTCGAAATTTAATGATTTCTAAATTTAATCTAATGATAAGAGAACTACCTACAGATTTGAGAAAGACAAATAATGGAATCGATAGTTTTCAAGAGAATTGGATATTTTTGTTGGCCACAACAAGCATCAGAAACGTCACACCAGTTATGAGTACCTACGTGATTAGGAATGCAACAATGCTTAGATTCCGAGGGTATTGCTTTATTTATTTGGTCACTTAACTTCAAGTCCCTCAAACGCCTAAGAACGGAATTTGATTCTTGTATTCGTAACGTTTTTCACCTTGAATCTCATGGGCACACATCTCTTTAGTGACAAATTATTTAGGGATGGACCTCATACCTTAATATTCACTGCCTTTGTACAACAAATATATCGTGCTACTAAAAGAGGTTTGCTTGACCAGTCGCCTGTTTAGTTTTAGCCGAGTGAATAATTTGGCTATTTCCCGCCACAAAAGCAAAGCTATGAGCAATAATTCCATTTCGGGTGCAGGAGCGAGGTTATGTAACTCCCCTCCTGTGGTGATTTGTCGTGCTCCCTCCCTCGGTACGTTCAGGGGTGCGATTCTGCGCCACTTCCTTGTCGAGCTCTCTTCCCTCTTTCTCTGTTTCTTCCCTTCCCTCTGTCTTTCTCTTTAGTAAAGACTGGTTTTTATTTTTGTCGTTTGAATTGTTTTAAGGGGCCTACACGCGCTCAGTTTAATTGCGCAGTTTTCATGAGGACAAAACTGAACGGTTATCTGAACTGAAGGTGTGGAGGCACCTGTCAGTTTATGCAGTTATCCCCTCGTTTTTAGCTCAGTTTGCTCAGTTTTTTCTAGTATACCAAGAGAGACTCAGCTCTCCGTTCTGAATTTGTACGTGAACTCTTCGGGATTGTTTTTGTCTATATAACGGAATATTGTCAAGTAACTGTGATCGACCGGGAAAGAAGAGCAGCCTTATGCTCTCCTGCTGCTGGGATTGAGCAACTGCTAGAGAATAAGAGAAAAAGCCGCGAACGCTGGAGCAAGGAGTGCTATCTTCAAAGAAGTGTCTTTCCAAGTGATATAAATTAGCTCATTTGGTCATTTTGGAATTCAACTTAATTTACATGAATACAAGGGACGGGTGGCACGCGACTGGTACCAAGACGTCACGAGTGAAAAACTGACCGAACTGAGCGATTAACTGAGGAAACTACGGTTTATCGGAAGAAACTATAAACTATTGCGCAGTACATCGGCCGGAGCAAAAACCTGCGAGAACTGTGCAGTACCATCAGTTTACTCAGTTAAATCGCTCAGACATGACGTCATACGTCATAAACTGCGCAGTAAACTGATCATGTGTAGGCCCCTTTACGTTCCGTTCCGCTTTCGATGCAAAGACATTATCATCAGGCCATCGAAACAGTACTGAAGTAAGTCAGTCGGTCTGTCTCTTTATATAGAAGGGTGAGTGACTACTACGTCAATTAAAAAAAAAAAAGTTAAATTGTACATAAATTTGAGCAATAAACGGTAGAGAGAAATGGTTAAAACCCAATTTTATAGCAAAAAACTGATGCTAAAAAAAATTTGACGATTCAAAAAACTTCATTCATTCAGCGATTCATTCCAACATCCACCCTTATCAATATTTCCAGTTCCAAGTGTTAATGTTGACTATCAACAAACTTGAATGCAATCACCACTTTATTGCTAATGAAGAACTAAATTGTAAGAACAATCATTAATAGCCATAAAAACGATACACCATAAATTACTTAGTATATGTATTACCTTACTTCACTAGCTGTCATTTATAATTTTGAAAAAAATCGATGTAGGTATTTCAATTTCTTAATTTGTTTTTGTATAGGAAAACTACATGAATAGGGTCCTGCTCCAGGACCGAAACGTCATAGTAAAATAAACAACTCTACACAAAGACTAGCATTTGAAATTTTCCGAGCCATTGCAATAGCTTCATTTTTACGAAAATTCGCTGAAAATCATTGCCCACCGACGATGTTGGCAGGAACATGACGTGTGCCTGCACATAACTGCGTGTTTCGGTTCTGTCATGGATCACCTGTTCCAGGTTCCATGCACTTCCTTCAAACCTAGCCTTCTTTGTAACCTAGTGGTGTCTTAATTAGATTTTTTCTGTTGCGCGGTTGGCTATATTGTTATTAGGCAATATTTTTCTGGATATATTTCCAGTGGTAGCAGAACTCTGCTGGGGCATTGGGTGTCAATTTCTTCAAAATTGGTCACCCATAGTCACAGTTCTCATGGTTGATTACAATTACAATGGATCATTATTCCAAACGATGAACCAAATTTTACCACACCTCGTTGAAAATGCTCATAGAACGCACCTCACAGACATACGTACATACAAATGAGAAGGGTATTCACGGCATTTTATGTCATTTAGGACGGCTTACCTCGCTCCGAATGCCGGAGAGAAAATTGAATTTCGGAGCGATTACTGGTGAGGAGATGATTGATATCAAAAGGGGGGTGACCCAGTTTTCTTTGTAACCGCGGGCCCCGAGGGACCAACGCGCCGAGAGCTAACATCTGCCGGTTGATAGGTGCGAGCGAGTACACATGACGAGATAGTGGCGACGAGTGGCAACCCGCAACACCACATTGTGTTGTGAACATCTTTCGACTGACGAAAATTAATAAACTCCAAGCGGTTAGCAACTTCAGTGAATATAACTTACTAGAAATAGATGTAATATGATATTATGCATAGACAAAACCATTAATTGCAGAAAAAGATTCGCCTAAATTTTGATATTGGATACCTCCTATGTTTTGGAAACCTCAAAATTTTACTGGAAAGTGAATCTTTTCATAGTCCATTAATGCTTTGTGAAACCTTAGTTTCAAAAAAGTGGGAATCCACTGTTTCCCCGATGGAGAAATTTGGAATGGAGGCCCCTAAGGGCCTCTTGAAACGAATCATTTAGAGCCCTCTAGATCAGCTGAAGAGATTAAATTCATATACATTACATAAATTTATTGGTACAAAAGGTGCAAGAAAGTTATCTTCCGTTCATAGTTGGCTGAAGCTGAGCTGACAATAGCATTTTCCATGTTTTTTGCATTTTGGCTGAATGCTCAAAACATTAATAATCGGATGGTCCATGAGGGCCGAGTTTTTCAAACATACTTTTATATTTGAGCCTAATTTTTTGCACAAAAATTGCTGCCCTCCGACATCAAATGTAGGTTAGGCACTTCCATTTCGGGTGCTTGATTTTGTCAAAAGAACGGTTATTTAAATTATAAGGAGATATTATGTGGAATGATTCATTTATTATAATAGGTACCTTTACCTGCACAGGTAAACCTATCAAGAATATATTATACGAAAAATTGTTGGAATTAAGAATATTTAATGTCCCAAAAGATAATTTCTATAATTTTGGATCCTTGAAATGGTGTAAACAGTAATTTTATTTGACAATTTCTTAAAATGAAGAAAACTTTTTCTATTTAATAACTCTTTGTCTTAATCAGTATATTACGTCACTAAATCTCCATCATTATTAGTAGGTTAGGTTGGGTAATTTCTTGACCACTTGTGGATTCCTTGGAACTTTGTGGATTTTTGAAGATTGGTCTGAATGAAAATTGCCTTCTCTACGCCAACGTTTCGTTATATTTATTCAAGTTCTTCAGAGCTTAGATTTGGTTGTAACCTAGCAATGGCATTAGGCCAATTTACCTATACGCTCACCCACACTTCCTAGTTTGTCAAAATTAACAATTAATTGATATACATAAAGGGTGTCCCACGGAAAGTTTACACCCTATTAATTTCCCCTGAATTCAGAGAAAAAATGCAACGACATTTTTCATAATTTTCTACGTAGATCTCAGGAAAAAAACTTTCGCGCGCACCACTTGCGCCAGAAGTGGCTCAAATGACATAATCGTTGTTTATTCAAGTGGGAACCCCCATTTTTTATTGCAGATTCTAATTCTGCGTGAGGTTTCATGAAGAAATGACCCATCACACGATGTTTTTTAAGTGCGCGTAAACCGGTGCGATTCCGCTCCAAAAGCGCGCAAATTTTAAAATACTGAGTTTTTGAAGAAATTCAACTGCCACATGTTATGTACATGATATTGGGATATTTTTTCTTGCTGGACCTTTTAATGATGTTCATTTCTTTGTATTTGTAACACCAACTTGGGGTAAATCCGAAGAATCTTCGTTTTAGTACGCTTTGTGCTGAGTGGAAATGAGTAAGTGCAATTCCAGTCGATTTGTCGGTGTTTTCCTAAGTTGGAGTTGCAAATATCAATAAATGAACATCATTACGACGTTCAACAAGAAAAAATACCCCAAAATCAAGTATGACACGTAGCAAATGAATATCTCAAAAACTCTGTAATTTACAATTTTTGCACTTTTAGACCGGAATAGCGCACTTTTGGAGCGGGATCGCGCACTTGAAAAATCGTGTGATGGGTAATTTCGTCATGGAATTTCACGTAGAATTCAAATCTACAATTAAAAATGGGAGTTCCATTTGAAAAAAAAAGTCCAGTCATGCAGCATGACCCCATGAGCGAATTTTTGAAGAATATTACCGATTTTTACAACCAGCGAACGGCATTATTTCGATTTTTGACTGATTTTTCAACTTTGAAATTTTGAAAACTTGATACATATTCTTATAGGAAATTTTACGCTGATTCCGAATATACCACATGTTAGTATGCTGAAAAAATTATTTCGCACGACAAATCGCAAAAAACAGGCTATTTTGAAATTTTTGACTACATTTTTGAAAATTTCAACCCGAAGATGTAATCCGATCAAGCTGGCCAACGAACTTGAACTTTCGTTTTGTGCCCTTAACATTTTAAAATTTGTTTGAAGTTTCTAGCACAATTCTACGGACAGTTATCGTCTGGAATGACACATACATACATATATACATACATATATACATACATACATACATACATATATACATACATAAAAAAATGCGTTAAACTTCAGAATATGATTCAGAATAGCCTGAAACGGATTTCTGCATAATTTTTTTTCAAAAATTCACATTCTAAAAATTTTGAGGCGAGAGCAATAGCTTAATTTTCTTCAAAAATTCGCTAAAAACAAAGCTTACGTCGTTTTCGCCACTTCTGACGGAAGTGGCGTACGCGAAAGCATTTTTCCTGAGATCTACGTAATGATGAAATTTTACTGTGTGTGCGTTTCCAAGTGAAAAAGCTTCAGGATAGGCCGGTTCGGAGCTTAAAATCAACCATATCTCAGTTATTTTCATGCGATTTTATGCGAAAAAACAGCTCCAGGATGATGACGTCAATTTTAATGAGCGTTCGAATGTAAGTGTACAGTTTTACACTACTATGAGATTTTCATATGCCTGGTTGCTGGCGGCCACACCACCAGTGCGCTCCAAATTAATGCATTTTTCAGCTCCTGACCATTTTTTTCTTTTTTTTTTGTTCCTTTTTTACTAACTAAAAAGCATCATGTACCTAATTTTACTGTGTGTGTGCGTTTCCAAGTGAAAAAACTTCAGGATAGGCCGGTTTGGAGCTTAAAATCAACCATATCTCAGATATTTTCGTGCGATTTTATGCGAAAGAACAGTTCCAGAATGATGACGTCAATTTTAATGAGCGTTCGAATGTAAGTCTACCGGTTTACACCACTAGAAGATTTCTATACGCGTGTTTTCAGGCGGCCACACCACCAGTGCGCGCCAAATCGATGCATTTTTCAGCTCCCGACGAAAGCAGGCATCATGTAATTTTACTGTGTGTGTGTGTGTGTGTTTCCAAGTGAAATTATGAGAGAAGAGCTATGAGCATTGAAAATGTCTCAGTAATTGCAATGTTTTTTATTGTTTTAAATAAATATAACAATTAGAAAACATAAAATAATTATTGACACACAGTTACTGAACGATGCCCAATTCTTCCACGAATATGAATTCACAGGTAGATAATTTTCTGTTATGGTGCGCGTCTACAATTACTATAACCAAGATTAACTTCTCAACCAAGTGACTACAAAACAAGCGGCATTGTTTACTATATCCATTTATAACATAAATAAATATAAAACTACGATATGAATAGAAGAACAAGTACGAAAGAAATGCGTGATAAATCGCGAGCTTTGTAACGAGTGGAGAACGATTTTTGTCCTGTGAAAACTAAAGATGTTCAATTTCCCCAGCAAACGGCTTGGTTGTTCGTGAAAATCAAAAGAAAGCAACACCTAACTTGTTTATAGGTTGCGTGACGTTTTTTTCTTTGCGTAACAAAATTTCCGGTTGACCCGTCCACTAAGACATTTTCAATGTCAAAAGCTTTAGGATAGGCCGGTTTGGAGCTTAAAATCAACCACATCAAAGTTATTTTCGTGAAATTTTATGCGAAAAATCGAATTTAAACTACCAAATACGCGGCAGGCCGCTCTTACTTTCTCTCTTATGAGGGTCATTCTCATTTCATTTGCCGCTTTCATGTCCCCGACGACGAATTCTCACAATTCTTGACCAAAACTAGTGATTTTGGGGAAAAAAGGTAGTATAAGTTGGGAGATCAACGAAGTAATAATTTGACTGCCCAAAATCCCCTTTAACCAATACACAGTGATGACGAATGAAACCTTAAATCCTGGAAACTCATGAGTGTTAATGTCCCCTCCTACCTAACACCAAAGTAGAAGTTAGGTAGTTACGAAACAATGACAATCTAGAACTGGCCACGGTTACTAGCTGAAGTAAGTTGGTCCCTATTTATTAAGAGTAAGGATTTACATTTTTAAGATTTTCCCCAACCCGTGAAAAACTAGTTTTTCAGTCAGTCCCACATATCTCTTCACAATGGGACCTCAGGACTGTTATCATTTTTGCGATCAAGAAAGCTGATGGAAAATGGCGGGAAACAGTCAGATGTGAAGGTTATATTGTCCAGTTGAAGATGTGAGACTGTAGTGGAGTGCTTGGAGTTGCAGCAGTTTTTACAGCGAAATAAGCCTAAAAACATGTTGAGTATTTTTATTTTCAATCATGAGTGTTACACAAATTACGAGTGTTGTTGGTGCTTAAACAAAAAAATCCTATATCAACAACCATACTGCTTGGTGACAGGTTTCAAACAGTAGCCATCCCCGAGTTTTGTCACTTCATCATCCTGTGTGACACCATTTTTATCGGAAATTCTCATGAGTGTTACCTACTGATATTACGGTAACACTAATAGGGTAACACTTCTGAGATTCAAGCTCAATTACACTGCCTTCAACATGAATTCGGTAAAATCTGAATATTACGTTTTGAACGTGATTCTTTTGTACTTACTTGAGCCCTGAAAACAATTTTGCCAAATCATCCATTTTACAGAAATCAATTTTTGAAATCTGGTAACACTCTGAGTTGGATATCCTGTTTTTTAATACAAAAAAAAAAACAACATATTAACTACATCAATGAAAAACTCACTGTTCATCTATGGAACACAAATTTGCAATGTACAATGAGTAGTATTTGCTGTTCTAATCTCATTTTCGAGCACTTTCATATTTCACGTCACTGAGGTTCTCAAACGCCCCAAAGCCGCAAATGAAATGAGAATGACCCATGAGAGAAGAGATATGAGCATTGAAAATGTCTCAGTGATTTCAATGCTAGTAGGTATACACAATCATAACAACACCTAATTTGATTATAGGTTGCGTGACGTTTTTTTTCTTTGCGTGAAAAATTTACAGTTGACTCGTCGACTAAGACATTTTCAATGTCAAAAAACAGCTCCAGGATGATGACGTCAATTTTAATGAGCGTTCGAACGTAAGTGTACAGGTTTACACAACTGGTGTAACCTTTCCGTGGGACACCATTTATACATACTTATAACTAACGCCTAGAAAAATTAACTTATAACAAGTTATATATACCTTTTTATCAGTTCATTTTTCTACGGTATTGATTAGAGTTCGATTTTAAGAGAGTAACTGCGTAGTATTGACGGTTGGTAATATAAAGAACGTAATAAACGGAGACAATAACAACCCCCTACTCAACTTCATTCACACTTGATAGAGCCCGCGGCCAGCGTGGTGGGGGAACCGGCGATCATTTCGCGAGTTCATTCATAAAACCACCGCGACGTAGAAGCCCCCCTCCCGCCACTACTACTACCGCGTCGTTGGAACTCCGAATTAGTGCGAAGAAAAACCCAAGAATTTCTCGTCTGATACAACTTCAATGCGGTGGATTTCGGCGAAAACTTGTGAATTTATTCATATTTAACACATAAAGACCTATGTATATTGTTGCCGCTATTTACGTAAAAGTTACACAATAATTATCTTTCAAGATTCACAGTAAATGCACGTGTTGATTATTAGTTCAGTTCTCCATACATGTTTGATCCGTGTGATTTTTTTTTTTTTTTTTTTTAATTAATTAGATAACTTTATTGTTTAAAAACATTACAGTTTTGCTCGAAATTAAATATAGTAGGATAAAGATCCTAATTCACGTGGCACATGTAGTGAGGTGTAGCCCAGTGGCTACCCTTCATCCAGTTTATTCCATATTTTCAAACTCTATATCTCCTAACAGAGCGTCTTGAAGGCGACGTTTTTTTAGGCGACGGCTCGGTGGGAGTTCAGGTGAATTGATGGGAATGGATGCTATTAAGGGATTAGTATGGTCCACCATTTTGCTGCTCATTCTCACATATGTGTCCTTGATCACAGTCTTCACCATCGGGATTCCAAGATCATTGTGGAGAACTGAATTTCGAACAAACCAGTCCGCTCCAGTTATCATGCGCAATACCCGGTTTTGCAACACTTGGATTTTATTAATGTGACATGTTGCAGCTGCTCCCCACAGTCCACATGAATAAGTCCATATTGGTGTGATTTATTAGGAAAATATATAGTCGAATTTGTGTTCTCATGAACTACACGTCTTTTTCATTTCTAAAGAATAATATTGTATAGAAAGTAATTCGGTAAGAATTAAAATTGCCTAGGCCTACAGGTTCACTTAAACTTGCTTCTCGAGCCAGCTCCAAAAGTGTATCTTTACTGTGTAGACTTGAGTAGGTAGAAATTAGTACAAAGAAAAACCCAAGAATTTCTTGTCTGATACAACTTCAATGCGGCGCATTTCGGCGAAAGCTTGTGAATTTATTCATATAGCACATAAAGACCTACCTATGTGTATCTATACTGTGTAGACTTGAGTAGGTAGAAATTAGTGCGAAGAAAAACTCAAGAATTTCTCGTCTGATACAACTCCAATGCGGCGCATTTCGGCAAAAGCTTGTGAATTTATTCATATAGCACATAAAGACCTACCTATGTGTATCTATACTGTGTAGACTTGAGTAGGTAGAAATTAGTACGAAGAAAAACCCAAGAATTTCTCGTCTGATACAACTCCAATGCGGCGCATTTCGGCAAAAGCTTGTGAATTTATTCATATAGCACATAAAGACCTACCTATGTGTATATATACTGTGTAGACTTGAGTAGGTAGAAATTAGTACGAAGAAAAACCCAAGAATTTCTTGTCTGATACAACTTCAATGCGGCGCATTTTGGCGAAAGTTTGTGAATTTATTCATACAACATAAAGCCTATGTGTATGTAAAACGTTTCGGGTTTCTCGAGGGTTGATCAATGAAAAGTCTACATTCTAGGCCGACGTTTCGAAATGTTGATATTTCCTCTTCAGGGCTGATAACAGACGAGGGGTAAATAACAATTGGAATCTTCTTAATGTGGATGCGAGTAAATATGAACAGACAAGATGAAAAACTATGGTTTTTGTATATATAACTAACTTAGTAATAAATATATATACAGTTAATTTACCTTGGAAAACTGTATTGCTTATTTCATATCCTCGTCATAGAGCTTTATGATAAATAGTGACCTATGTGTAGACTTGAGTAGGTAGACCTGTATATGTGTTGAATACCTACCTTTAACTACTGTACTTGTACTGTAACTTCTGTACCAATACCTACACCTACTGTATTGTTCTTAATGCGAAGACAACCCAAGGTGAACTACCAGAAGCCAACCCGATTAATATTTTGGGACACGACCAATTTGATAGGTATCGAGTGGCACGCAGTTTAGCAGCCAAGATAAGAGACTTCCGCATAAAAGGTGTTTGATGGTGACAATACGAGTGACACCTAGGCAGGTATTTTCCACTATAAACATGTAATTGATAAAATAAAACAGTACAAGTCAAGCAGCATGATTATATGAGCGAATTTTCGATAATCGAAAATTATAGTTTTATATTTGTTGAATTTGAGTGAATGAATTATAATGAATTATAGTTTTATATTTGTTGAAAAGAAATTTTAAATCATCAATTTATGGCATCTAATTCGTTCTATCGCTCTATTATTCAAAGACTTTGGAATATGTATTATCAGCATATTTTGTGCATAAATTGTTGTGTTATCTTAACTTAATAAATTTCTTAATTGATAAACTTTGAGTAAGTAATATTCTGCTAAAGAAATTATATTACATATAATTGAAATAGATAGAAAATAACGATGTTTAGCCATTTTAAGCCATTCATGATTTTTTAAAATATATATATCTTTTAATTTTACCAATTTAATGCTCAAAAATGTGCTGGTCAACTTTCTTTTGGAATGCGTGAGTTTTGGCGCAAGAACGGAATTTTTATCTCTCTCAATCTTAAGGAGAGTTATCGTCTGGAATGAGACACATAGTATTATGTATTTACATGTGAAATCTAGGAATCGTTTCAGAATAACACAAAACAGGTTAAAATTTAACAAATTTGGAAAAATTGTTATTTTAAAGGTACGTGGGTGCAACGGCAAGCTTCATTTTCGGCAAAAATTCGGTAAAGGGTAGGTAGACGTGTTTATTGTATGGCAATCACGTCATCTGCAAGCCGATTACCTATACATACATAGTAGATGTTAAGATTTATGAACGTCGTACAGTGGAAACCTAACCTGTCAAACCAACCTGAAAGGTAAACGAATTAGGCAGTAAAAGACATCATGAACAAGTACACAGGTAAACTCACCACTCCTCCTCTCCGCAATAAACTTGACGTCCCACCAAGACACGGGGAAATTTAAGAAGCGTCACTGAGGAATCACTGCATAAACCACCCAAAACAAGCGAAGCTCGTATATAACAAACGACGCGGCACTGCGACGTAAGTAACCAAACTTGACAGCACTGGAAATCAATGAAACGCACCAACCGACACAAGGTTCCGTTGGAAACTGAAGTAAACAACCTTTATCCCGTTCCCGTTGCCCCTTCTATTTTTCTTTGGCAGTGCTGCCAACGTCTCTCCCGCCTTCACGAATTTTACCTCCGGCGGCAGCGCAGGAATGCGACCTGTTTCCGATGTAAACAGAGGCACCCACGCCCCTTTCTGGTCTGGCCATCCCTTGAGTGGGTATAAATAAATATGAAGTATCTGGTCGTCTCGTGGGTTCTGTGTGACGGCATAATTTCGTAGTGGAACGCTTTAATATCTTTGGAAATGATTACACAAAGGTTTATTGTTTATGTACTACTAGCTTTTCTAAACAGATCACTGGTCTTCTACAGGGTGTCCTGCATAAGGTTAAGGTGGTCAGTAAGTATGTACATCAAGGGCCTATTTCATAAAACAACAAGTTACAAGTGTACTAAACAGGTACTCGTAATGCACGGTAGACTAGAACAAGAAGTGTTTCACCAAAACAAAGAGCACAAGTGTAAAAAAGTTACACTTGTTGTTACACTAAGTTTACAAGTGTGGCAGAAAAGATAAATGCGTGTGGGTACAAACGGAATGAACAACGACAAGTGGGATGCCGAAATTGAAGTTTTGTCAGCGAATCATAATATAAAAAAGTCCAGTCATGCAGCATGACCCCATGAGCGAATTTTTGAAGAAATCTTCGACGTTTCAGTCGCTATTGATCGTGTAGAGAAATTTTAGTTTATGATTTTGATAGACAAACATGGAATCAAATTCTATCTACAGCATGGTTCTAGCCTTAAACAGCATGGTTCTAGGATTGTTTATACAGGTATACTTCCATAAGAATAGTTCAATCTGAATTTGGACAATGTTTCATGCAAATATTACCGATTTTTACAACTAGCGAACGGCATTATTTCGATTTTTGACTGATTTTTCAACTTTGAAATTTTTGAAAACTTGATACATATTCTTGTAGGAAATTTTACGCTGATTCCGAATATACCACATGTTAGTATGCTGAAAAAATTATTTCGCACAACAAATCGCAAAAAACAGGCTATTTTGACATTTTTGACTACATTTTTGAAAATTTCAACCCGAAGATGTAATCCGATCATGCTGGCCAACGAACTTGAACTTTCGTTTTGTGTCCTTAACATTTTAAAATTTGTTTGAAGTTTCTAGCACAATTCTACAGACAGTTATCGTCTGCAATGACACATACATACATATACATACATACTGCATACATTAAAAAATGCGTTAAACTTCAGAATATGATTCAGAATAGCCTGAAACGGATTTCTGCATAAAATGTTTTCAAAAATTCACATTCTACAAATTTTGAGGCGAGAGCAATAGCTTAATTTTCTTCAAAAATTCGCTAAAATACCCACGAAATGAGCGTTTCATCGTGGCCGAAAAAATATTTGGCGTCTTCTACGCTGAATTCTTCGTTCTTGTCTGTATTCTTCATCAGATCATGATTCCCACATATTGAACACCAAAAAATTGTCAACTCACAGTGCTGAAAAACAACAAGTTCACAGATGAATGGACGTAGGTTAAAAGTCGGCCATTTTTTACAACTGTAAAACAGCGACTTATCCAAAATGGTGGGGGAAACACTTCTTTATCCAAATTCGCCTGTACACTGTTAATTTGTTAATTTCCACAGTGAATTACAAGTCTACACTTGTACCTTTATGAAACGCTTGCACACTCATTTTTTACAACTTGTACATAAAATTGGCTTGTAACTTGTCACTTTATGAAATATGATTTGTTCGCGTTTTCGACATTTAGTCACTGAAACGATCATAACTTCCTTAATTTGCAGTG
Source organism: Adelphocoris suturalis (assembly GCA_030762985.1). Classification (NCBI taxonomy): domain Eukaryota; kingdom Metazoa; phylum Arthropoda; class Insecta; order Hemiptera; family Miridae; genus Adelphocoris; species Adelphocoris suturalis. The sequence goes on from CM061042.1 coordinate 139,469,386, forward strand.
TAAATTCAACTTTGAGGATACAGTTGGAAAGAGTATTACATTTTCTATTGGAGTGATGCCTGAGCTTTCTGAAGAATTAATGTTTGAGATAAAAAAGCCATCTTGCAAGCAAATTTTCTCAATTTGGAAAACCTTGAGTTTTAGCGAATTTTTGAAGAAAATTAAGCTATTGCTCTCGCCTCAAAATTTGTATAATGTGAATTTTTGAAAACATTTTATGCAGAAATCCGTTTCAGGCTATTCTCAATCATATTCTGAAGTTTAATGCATTTTTTTATGTATGTATGTATGTATATATGTGTCATTCCAGACGATAACTGTCCGTAGAATCGTGCTAGAAACTTCAAATAAATTTTAAAATGTTAAGGACACAAAACGAAAGTTCAAGTTCTTTGGCCAGCATGATCGGATTACATCTTCGGGTTGAAATTTTCAAAAATGTAGTCAACAATTTCAAAATAGCCTGTTTTTTTGCGATTTGTTGTGCGAAATAATTTTTTCAGCATACTAACATGGGGTATATTCGGAATCAGCGTAAAATTTCCTATAAGAATATGTATCAAGTTTTCAAAAATTTCAATGTTGAAAAATCAGTCAAAAATCGAAATAATGCCGTTCCCCTCCCTCCTTCTCCTCCCTTCTCCTCCTCCCTCACTCCTCCGCCCTACAATACACAACACGTGTAAGGTGTCCCATATTAAATTTCAAATTTTCGAAAATTTATATTATAACTAACTTTTTCTTCGCGAAAATTTGATAGATTAAAATGTACGCCAGCATGAACTCGTGTGCAAAATTTCAGATCGATTGGATATCGGGAAGTGGGTTAAAAATCGATCTGAAATTTTGTCTCAAGAAAGAAAGAAAGAAAGAAAGCAAGCAAGCAAGCAAGAAGAGAATCGAAGTTAATAGAAAGAGTTAAAAAAAAAATGAACCCATAAAAACAAGTTTTTAATGTAACTCTTTCTTTTTCTCATGTTCTCAGTTAATTTTATTGTTGTTTCAATATTTGGTAGTTTCTTGGCAACAGTAAATTGAAACAAAATCACATTGATAATAACTTAAATTAAATTGACAAGGAAAATCATTTAATATTTTATTGACCCTGGATTCGTTGTCATTTTATGCAGACGTTCAATAGTATCCTTCTCCTCCCTCCTCCTCCTCCTCCTCCGTCACTCCTCCTCCTCCCTACAATACACAACACGTGTAAGGTGTCCCATATTAAATTTCAAATTTTCGAAAATGTATAGTATAACTAACTTTTTCTTCGCGAAAATTTGATAGATTAAAATGTACGCCAGCATGAACTCGTGTGCAAAATTTCAGATCGATTGGATATCGGGAAGTGGGTTAAAAATCGATCTGAAATTTTGTCTCAAGCAAGCAAGCAAGAAGAGAATCGAAGTTAAAAGAAAGAGTTAAAAAAAAGGAACCCATAAAAACAAGTTTTTAATGTAACTCTTTCTTTTTCTCATGTTCTCGGTTAATTTTATTGTTGTTTCAATATTTGGTAGTTTCTTGGCAACAGTAAATTGAAACAAAATCACATTGATAATAACTTAAATTAAATTGACAAGGAAAATCATTTAATATTTTATTGACCCTGGATTCGTTGTCATTTTATGCAGACGTTCAATAGTATCCTTCTCCTCCCTCCTCCTCCTCCCTACAATACACAACACTTGTAAGGTGTCCCATATTAAATTTCAAATTTTCGAAAATTTATAGTATAACTAACTTTTTCTTCGCGAAAATTTGATAGATTAAAATGTACGCCAGCATGAACTGTGTGCCAAATTTCAGATCGATTGGATATCGGGAAGTGGGTTAAAAATCGATCTGAAATTTTGTTTTAAGCAAGCAAGCATCAAGAAGAGAATCGAAGTTAAAATAAAGTGTTAAAAAATAGTAGGTACTCTAGCGTTCAGTTATTCTGGACTGGTCAAGAGCTCATTTAAATGGCATGCTCTTTCCAATTGTATCCTTATTTTTAATTTTTGATTGTAGTTTAAGGGTTTAAGGGTAAGTTTACTTTCACATATAAAAAAATCCCTAACTTCAAATGCTCCGTTTTAGAAACTGAAATCGATTTTGAACAATTTTGTTTTCCATTTTTGTATCCCATACTCGCAAACCCGACACGTTAAATCCTTAACTAAAAAAATTAAGATCCACTTACCAACGATAAATATTGAAGAATTTAAAACCAAGTTGGTAAAGTCCATTAACGTCAAACTAGAGTTCTCCACAGTAGGACGTTGTTTACTTAAAATCATATAGAAGAAACTATTATTATTTTTGAGTGTAAAATTGAAATTATCATGGCAGCAATTCAAGAGCGAGCCAAGACCAGCTTTGCTAAAGGCTCGCACTCTTTTCAACCACTATTGTTTACTTTTTATTCATTACCATTGCTACTAGTAATAGGTGCCTACTACTTTTAGAATGAAGTATAGGGGAGAGTGGGGGTAATACCGCCACCCCATACAGTTATTTAACCACCAGAGTTATAAATCTTGTAGCCGAATATCGCCATCTTCAGATCAGCAGTAATGTTGGAAAAGTTGGTCTGAGGCCATCAATTTGTTTTTATCAAAGATAAGCGAGTTCACAGGTTTTGAAGCTTGGCGTTCTAGTTTTACTGTTGTCGAATTTTTGTGGTAACAGTTTTTCGTACGTTTATGTAAATTGTTGAGTACGACGACGTCGAAAAATAATCTAGCTTCAATTTCCACCCATTACTTCATGTTTTTTTACGAAAACTGCAGTTCTTAATGATTTTTTATCTCGAAAAGTGTACTGGGGCAATATCGCCCACCTAAATCAGGTCCATCCCGCCATGGGGCCATGGGCCCCATGCTTCGATCATCAGTCATGTTGGATTTTTTCAAAGTTTTTTGTTGTAATAGTCACCTGTTTCTATTGATTCTGAGTAATTAAAATATAAATTGATGTTTAAAAGACGAATTATATTGTGATAGCTTAGGTATCTCAATAAGCACCTCTATCTTTACCTACTCGTGATTTATTAGATATTTACCTACCTAAGGTAAGTATGGGTACCTGGGCCAATGGGGTATTTGGGCCATACCCTCCCCAGTCGTCTCTAAATGGAAAGAGAAATTTTCGGCTGATGCGTTGACATCACTGGCCAGACGGAGCTTCCAGAACAACAGGTCATTTTAGCGAATTTTTGAAGAAAATTAAGCTATTGCTCTCGCCTCAAAATTTGTAGAATGTGAATTTTTGAAAAATTTTTATGCAGAAATCCGTTTCAGGCTATTCTGAATCATATTCTGAAGTTTAACGCATTTTTTTATGTATGTATATATGTATGTATATATGTATGTATGTATGTGTCATTCCAGACGATAACTGTCCGTAGTATTGTGCTAGAAACTTCAAACAAATTTTAAAATGTTAAGGACACAAAACGAAAGTTCAAGTTCGTTGGCCAGCATGATCGGATTATATCTTCGGGTTGAAATTTTCAAAAATGTAGTCAAAAATTTCAAAATAGCCTGTTTTTTGCGATTTGTTGTGCGAAATAATTTTTTCAGCATACTAACATGTGGTATATTCGGAATCAGCGTAAAATTTCCTATAAGAATACGTATCAAGTTTTCAAAAATTTCAAAGTTGAAAAATCAGTCAAAAATCGAAATAATGCCGTTCGCTAGTTGTAAAAATTGGTAATATTTGCATGAAACATTGTCCAAATTCAGATTGAACTACTCTTACGGAAGAATCCCTGTATAACCAATCCTAGAACCATGCTGTTTAAAACGTAGGTAGTAGGTGGTTGTTAAAAAAAAAAAAAAAAAAAAAAATGTAATCACAACTGATGAGTTTACTCTGTGAAATATTCCGTCCTCCGATTCTCTCGGTCGCTTTCTTTAATGTTTTACGCTCAACTGTTTTAGGACTTGATGTAGCTTTAATACTGACTGTGGCTTAGAAAATATCAGCCATGAAATTATGAAGAAGTTCTATTTATGTACGTACTAGCACGTAGACCCAAGGCCTTGCTCCGCTCGGCCGTCAGTAACGTTAATCTCAAGGCCTCCCTTCATCGAAATCTATGAATTTTTACCTACATTTGTCTTTAAATCTACAAGACTAGTTTAATAATAATAAAGTATGAGTACCTCCTAATTATTTTTAATAATTTGATTCCATGTTTGTCTATCAAAATCATAAACTAAAATTTCTCCACACGATCAATAGCGACTGAAATGTCGAAGATTTCTTCAAAAATTCGCTCATGGGGTCATGCTGCATGACTGGACTTTTTGATTTAGCCATCTCCAACACTCCAACAACCTCAGTTCTGCACAGCCTTGTAAATACATTTTTGAATTATTGAAGATGTGAGTGTTTGAATTATCTAAGGAGACACTGTTGTTTGTGTGCAGATGAGTATTTTTGCTAAACCACTTGATGCATGAATTTTGGAGGGGGGGTCCCGGATACCCAATGTTTTTGTCTCGTTTGGGGAACTGGGCCGTATCCTTTGGGTAACTGGACCCACCCCAGGGCCCAGTTACCCAAAGGACGGTGTTCCAACCACCAGTAACCTGAGCAAAACCCAGAAGACATCTAAGGATTGAAGATCAAGATTCCTGCTGGTACCTCTAGAAGGAACACTTTACTGGATGATGAAACCGATTCAGATAGCAACTCTGGTGAAAATTACAGTTTTACCAGATCCGACTCTGACACTAATGTTGTAGGGTCCATCACTGTCATTCCTGGAGATTTTGTTGCTGTTGAATATGACGGCAATACATATCCAGGACAGGTATTGGAGGTAGAAAATGATAGAGTTCGGGTGAAACACATGAAATGTGCTGGGCTAAAAAGCTGGAAGTGGCCAGAAGTTGAGGATATCTTATGGTATAATGACTACAAGATACTGAAGATAATAAAACCCCCGGTTCCTATAAATAAAAGAGGAATGTTTAGTGTCTCTGACTTAGGTACATGGTTTATTATTTGGCTAATACATTCAAAAACCAAATGATGCTACTTAGTCAAGTACCTACCTATGTAGTTAGGTACCAACTATATTAAACTAGCTATGATTGGATTTTCTCCAAACAACGTGCCTACTTTTAGTACTAATTTTTTTAAACTACTTATCAAATATTTACCTATTAACATAGTACATTTGTTCCTTCTTACTTAGGTACCTCATATGTACTTGTTCATTTGACAGGGTAATGTTGAGGGAATTTCGTTTCAACTCCTTTTCTTATAACCTAAGAACTCCTTTTCTTATAAACTAAGAACAGTTTTTTCTAGTTTTTGCATTCAGTCCTCCTTTTTATATGATTGTTTTTAGTCAACTTGAAACATATTGTGATTTTTCTAATGGCACATCCATTAAATATTATCAATTTTTTTCTTAAAAAATACATATTTCATTGTTTTTGGAATTTTTTCATTAATTTTGAAGATATTTGATTTACATACAAAGTTTAATGCACTTTAATTCATACTTTTTTTCTTCAGAATCCCTCATGGCTGTATGCCAGGATTGGTTACATCTCTTGTTTCCCTGCTTTAATTTCAAGGAAAAAATTTAAAAAAATAAAAAAACCTTGATAGTTGATGAATGGGCCCAGATGCCTAAACAGTTTGAATTAAGATTCATAAGGAAAATGAAGGGGGATGGCCCAGATACCTCAAGAGCCTCGGGTAACTGGGCCCACTGAACTTAGAAAAAAAAAAAATTTTTTTATAAATAATATTTATCATATTAAAAAAAGTTTTGATGTAGAAACCTATTCTATATAAACCCCATTAACAAACCAAAATGCAATTTTGAATTTTCATTCAAGTAGAAAAATTCTACGGGTAGAAAAACATTAATTCTTTTTTGAATGTTTTATCCCGGTCCCAGTTACAAATACTAACCTTATCTACTGAATAATAATTGTGCAGTACCTACCGATCTATCTAACTTCGTTCCTATATTAACATAATTGTTGAAAGATTACACCCTTCATGCTCCCGTTTTGGTTTGAACAACGGACGTCAGTCTTGTGAATTTTGCTGCGACCTGAAGAAGAGCACGAATTTAAAACTATAAAAGCCGGTAAGATGGAATGCTATATACGAGTATTTCTTTTTTTTTAATCGTTAATGTATGTTAGGCACTTTTATACTCATAATTTAATACAAAAATTTTTCAATGTTCTATTTTATGCTTGATAAACTTTATTTAAGCAATATTCTGCTAAAAAATATAAATTTAACAATTTTCAGCCGATTTGCCATTTTTAGCGATTTTTTTTTTTTTTTTTTGACCTAATTTTGACAAACTCATCCTTTCGTCTGGAAAGCTTGATTTTTTGGTGCAAGAACGGAATTTTTATCTCTATCCTAAGGAGAGTTATCGTCTGGAATGACACATACATATATACATTTGCAGCCTGCTCAGAATATTGCCTACGGGCGGCAAATACGGAAATCCGTCCTTTTTATTAGGTACCTACCTACCCAAATTCGATACAACTTTACAATTTCAAGAGTCTCAATAATCAGTAGCAAAGATATAACTATTCCGTGCTGGGCCACAATATTTTATTCTCCAGCACGGTCAACAGCAATCATATATAAACTTGTGTTTATAAAATGGATTGAGTACCTACCCAATAAGTTTTACGCAAATCCGTGTATAATGAAGTAGGTACATGAAGTCGATGATATGATCATGCACAGTGGCGCACTCAGAAAATAATTATGGGGGGGGGGGGGGGGGGGGCTGACTGAGGGTCCCTGGGCCAACCAACGGAAAACTTTTTAAAACTTCTTTAGAATAACCGGTATTTTAAGGAATTACTTTAAGTTTATTTTAGTAAATACACCTATTGGCTGGGCTATCAGTGAATAAATGAAAATCACATGAAATTAATTTCTGAGTTCAATCTAAGGTATAACGGTAAGAGATAAGATAAAAACTCATAGGAGCAAAGTTGTAGATCTTTTAAAATCAGTAGGTGCTGGCACCATCAGTTTTTTGATAGGACCTATAGTTTTGCCACAATCATCCACCGAACGGAAATAACAGATGTGACCTCCATTTTGAATTTTTTTCGAACAAAAATTAAAAATTTTCAATATCTTTTAGTTTGCTGTTAGTTAAGCCATATAAGCTATAAGTGTACCAAATTTCAAGTTTCTAACTCGTCCAGAAGTACTTTAGATTCGGTAAACGTGCATCAGTCAGTTATACATATGGGTACACGGTGAAACAAGCTGCCACTGAGTAGGTGTATATTACCGATTTTCAAAACTGTTGTACTTTTTCAAAAGAAAATTAGATTTGCTACAACTTTTGTTTGAAACATTTTTCCATGTTTTTATTCGTTAATTAGCTGTTGTTAGATAAATTTCATTGTTAGTCGGAAAAAATTTTTTTTGATAAAAATTATCGATTTTCGATCCATCATATCTTCTACATTTAATGTCCGAAATTCAAAAACCAAAGGGTTATTTGTACACAATTTAATGCTCTTTCATATTGGTTGGAATAATTATTTCCCTCAGATGCTTAGTTTTTGAGCAATTACAAGAAAACTGAAAAATGTCGGAAAATTTCATGTTTTTTTGCAATTTTCACTGTGAAGCCGTCATTTTTTTTGTTGGCAAACTTCAGATTCGGATTCAGCACACCAAAAAACATAAGAATCCGTCGAGAAACCTTCTACCCTAATTTTTTCTTGAAACAGGCACTTTTTAACACCATTTGACTGGGCTAAAATATGAAATACGTTTTATTTATTTTTTAGTGCATTTCTTAGGAATAGAAATGCAGCAATGCAGCTATTTTTTTCGTAGCTGTAGTGAAATGTAACTCCCGCAAACCAGTATTCAGTATGCGATGTGTCCACTATTGGCGGATTTAAAAACAGAATGTAATTTTTTTCTTGAGGGGTGGGCTATAGCCCCTTTAGCCCCCCCCCCCCCCCCCCTGGGTGCGCACCTGATCATGCATTCATGCGGCATGCAGGTACCTTGGAAATGGATGTTGATGAATACTGAAGTCGAGCCGCAGGTGAGTTTGTGCTGATGATATGAAACACGACACTAACACAATGAAACACTTCAATACGTTAACGATTGCCTTTTTCCTACACAGCCGATCGCGGAAACGCGTACCGAGTACGAAGCAAAATCACCAATGAACCGGTGCCAAAGCTGCAGTGGATTGGAATCTTCATGTTGGGGCAAAGCCAGCATCCAGGCGGACGACCACAGAACGACCTAACACACAGCCACGGTTGTCGAAGACTGGGGAAAAATTTCTAGTACAGCCGACACCCCTTCTGTAACTGCGCATGACTGCCAAGTTCTTCGAAATTGAGTTCCAAGAGCAGCGCCAGAACAACACGTGTTGCTATTTGGTTCCGAGAAAGCGAGAAGGACTGGCTGCCACACAAAAGAGCAATCAAAAGAATTTCCTAGTATTGGATACTTCTGTGTGTTGTGGAACCTTCCAGAGGTTTGGCCATGGGGAACTTGTCAGAACCAATCAGATTCTTTGAAATATGGCTCCACGTGGATGCCACAAGGAGAGTCTCGCGTCAGCCCACCTAAAGGCACAACTAGCGCAGCCTTCTGGCATTCCGGGCTACTAGTCAGCTGATCGGGTGCCTGATGTGTGTATTCGCCGGCTTCCCGCTTACACTTGAATCTCGTTGCTTTTTAGTGAAGCTGGGAGAATTCGTGAGTTAGGTATCGAAATGGATCCAATACGAGTAATTTTGTTAAGCGGTTGGCAACCATCTCAAAATAGGTTTAGGTAGCATCAGAGATTGAATTAGTGTTTAGCGTTTGAAGAAGTAGGTACCTAGTTTGTGTAGGTAGGGTTCATACCTAGTTTGTATAGGTAGGTAGTAGGTACTACTAATAATAACTAGGTACACTAGTAAGTGATGAGTGTACATACATCTTGATGTTTCATTTTTTTGCAGCTCTCCTCGCTTACACTCATGTCAAGCGTCTAGGGCAGATATCTCTTTTTGCCTCCATGCTATCAGTACTTTGCTCTTTGCGGAACAAAAAGTGGAAGCTTTGAGTTCGCGACGATTCTTGCATAATTCCTACGTATTCGTATATAATTGACCAATAATTTGTTCCGAAAAGAAGAGAGAAAAATAACGAAAATTCGCTCTTTTAGTTCTCAGTTTAGTTTTAGTTACGTAGCATCGCTGGAAAAGCTCATCTTCTAAGGAATGTTTCTAGGTAATTTCCTTTTTGTTAGGTAGGTACCTATGTAAGTTTTTGTTAGGTAGGTACCTATGTAAGTTTTCCGAGAGTTAATAATAAGTAATTCAACCGTCTCTGTGTGCTTGCTAGGATCTCTGGGTGTGATTGGGACAGTTTTTAACCACGCTCAACAGACTCAGCGTTAAAAAGGTGATGAAATAATTGTCGACCAAAAATGCTTTTTTGGTTTTGTGGCCTACGTCATTTTCCGAAATTCGACCCACAGCATTAATCTGATCGGTGCCGGGACTGTGGAACCTAGTCTCACCACGGAACGGGTCCGAGCAGTGACAATAATCCAGAACATCCTGTGGGACACACAGTGGACACACGTGGACACACGGGACAGATCCTGTGGGACACACGTGAAACACTGATAAACTAATATATCAATCTTGTAACGCCGGAAAGCCTTTACAAATAAATTATTTATGTCATAAATAAGTCAAAAATTCATGTATAAAATTATGCGTAAAAATGTGCTTACCATACATTAAAATTTGCTAAAAAAGTTACAGTCATGCTGCATGATCATGAGCGAATTTTCGTAAATTATCACATTGCGTTTTGTTGCATTGTTTTGAAAACTAAGGACTTTGAAAAAAGGTAAAAGAAAATGTTAACTAATATTTTATGACGAAAAAATCGTTCTAAATTAATATTCTGCGATTCAAAAACAGATTTTGGATTTTTAACTGTTTTGCTGTTTTCATCGATTTTTTTACCACATTTCAATGAAATATAAATACATGTTTTAGCATAATTTTGCACATACATTTTTTAATGTTCTATTTTATACATAATAAACTCCATTTCAGCAATATATCGCTAAAAAATATAAATTCAACGATTTTTAGCCGTTTTTTGCTATTTTTAGTGATTTTTTCAGCACTTTTTTCGAAATTTGACCAATTTAATGCGCTCAAAAAATGCTGGACAACGAACTCGTCCTTTCGTTTGGAAAGCTTAATTTTTTGGCGCAAGAACGGCATTTTTATCTCAATCCTAAGGAGGGTTATCGTGTGGAAGGTCATATTTATATGCATAAACATATGAATAGATTTTAAACTCTAGAATTCGTTTCAGAATGTCTCAAAACGGATTTCAATTAAGGAAGTTACTGACGGCCGAGCGGAGCGAGGCCTTGGGCTGCGTGCTAGTACGTACATAAATAGAACTTCTTCATAATTTCATGGCTGATATTTTCTAAGCCACAGTCAGTATTAAAGCTGCATCAAGTCCTAAAACAGTTGTGCGTAAAACATTAAAGAGAGCGACAGAGAGAATCGGAGGACGGAATATTTCACAGAGTAAACTCATCAGTTGTGATTAGGTAGGTACCTCCTTTTTTTTTTTTTTTTTTTAAACAAGCACCTAATACCTAGGTTTTAAACAGCATGGTTCTAGGATTGGTTATACAGGGATACTTCCATAAGAGTAGTTCAATCTGAGTTTGGACAATGTTTCATGCAAATATTACCGATTTTTACAACTAGCGAACGGCATTATTTCGATTTTGACTGATTTTTTAACTTTGAAATTTTTGAAAACTTGATACATATTCTTATAGGAAATTTTACGTTGATTCCGAATATACCACATGTTAGTATGCTGAAAAAATTATTTCGCACAACAAATCGCAAAAAACAGACTATTTTGAAATTTTTGACTACATTTTTGAAAATTTCAACCCGAAGAACCCGAATCCGATCATGCTGGCCAACAAACTTGAACTTTCGTTTTGTGTCCTTAACATTTTAAAATTTGTTTGAAGTTTCTAGCACAATTCTACGGACAGTTATCGTCTGGAATGACACATACATATATACATACATATATACATACATACATACATTAAAAAATGCGTTAAACTTCAGAATATGATTCAGAATGGCCTGAAACGGATTTCTGCATAAAATGTTTTCAAAAATTCATATTCTACAAATTTTGAGGCGAGAGCAATAGCTTAATTTTCTTCAAAATTCGCTAAAATCGTTCATAATACGAGTATAAATCAGCAAAACAAAATCATAATATCAAATCAATATCTAAAATATTAAATCATAATATACGTCAACATAATATAAAATACTAGTTACATCCAATTCAATCTGTTAACTTGAATCAAATTCACACAATCAGACTGTTTTCTTCAATAAATTTGACCAAATCATCCCATACATCAATATTTCGACTTAACAGTAAGAAGCAGTAGGTAATTGAATGGGCTGGTTATTTTTGCCCTGATATTATTGATCATAGTATCCCTCGATCGTTGGTACAACGGGCAATCCATAAAAATGTGCTCTGAATCACCTCTCAAATAACCACAATTACAATCTGCAGCATCTCGACGGTTAATTCCATGTAAATATATTGGGCAGTGTTACCATTCGATTCAGCTTAAAAAAAATATGTAGAAACCGAAATCAAACTCGTATTTTCATAGGTCATTTTTCAAGAATACCCTCGATTTCAGTGGAAAAACGTTGTTTTTCAACATTAAAACATAGTTTTATCACCTAATTAGCTATGTAAAAGTAAAATTGACTACACCGTTGGAACGGTGAGATCTTGGAGCAGTTTTAACCGGTCTTGTGTCTTGAATAAATATTGGTTCTCATTGTTCAATTCCTGATTAAAAAAACTCAAGGTTTCTCAAATTAAGCAAAATTTTCTTTTCAGAGGGCTTTTTCATGTCTTAAACCTTAATTCCTAAGAAATCTCAGGCTTATCTATCCCTTAAAAAGTTGAATGCTCTTTTCAACGGCACATATCCTCAAATTTGAGTTTACAGAGCACATTAAGGGAGTTATGATCGTTTTAGTAAAACTCGGCGCTTTGCGCCTCGGCGGGGGGCTCCGCCCCCCTGCACCCCCGGTTTATTTCTTTTTCCATACTCTGTATGAAATCATAGGAACACAGAATGTGTTTTTGCGATGATTCTATTTCCTTACCAACGGCTTGGTTGCACGTGAATAATAACAATATTTGGCAATAATAAAATAAATAATTGTTAGACATTTAATTTGGTCTAAAACCCTATAAATATTATATAAATAAATATGTAACTACAAGAAAAATACTATATAAATTGAGAGCTTTCCAACGAATGGTGAACGATTTCTGTGCGATTAAAATTGCGGAAGTTCCATTCATGTTGACAATATCAATTATTGAGAATGATCATCTGTGTGTAAACAATTGATTCAAATAACCATGCTCATAACTCAGGTTGATGGCCACGCACTTCGCAGTAGTTAACATAATATGGTTGGATAAATCAGGAGCTTTCCAACGAATGGTGAACGATTTCTGTGCGATTAAAATTGCGGAAGTTCCATTTCCCTACCAACGGCTTGGTTGTACGTGAAAATCATTATAAAAGGCGCATAACGGTTTTTAACACAGAATGTGTTTTTGCGATGACCTACCGAAAAAAAATCGTCACAAAAAACCGACAGAAAAAACCGTTTTTTTCTGACGCTGTCGGTTTTTTGTGACGATTTTTTTTCGGTAGGTCATCGCAAAAACACATTCTGTGTTAAAAGGTTGAAAACACGAAAAAAATCTTGAAAGTTAAATTACTAGAAAACTAAGCGTTTAAAAAAATCTCGATCTGAAATGAACTCTAGGATCGACTCCTCAAGTATCGACCACCTCAAGCGGGACACTCTGTAGATGCTAAATTATAAAACAGAGCCTACGGCTATGGTATACATACATATGGTATACATATATATGGTATACGGTTTTTTTTTTTATACATACATAATTATCTATAGAAATATAGATAAAGCGTAACAATGAAGGGTTCGTTTCAGAATGCCTCAAAACGGATTTATATGAATAAAATTTTCAAAAATTTTGATTTTAAATATTTTGGAGCCATTGCAATAGCTTTATTTTCTCCAAAAATTCGCTTAAAAAAAAAAAAAAACTAGAATTTAGGCCAGTTTTTACACTCATTTTTCACCCAAAGACACCTTAGGTGTGAGTAAATAATTTTGTGACCCACCTCAATCGATTCTGTGTGCCAGAAAACATAGGAAACTATCCTATTAGATAGATTTATAAATTCAATCGGTTAGGGGTTTTGTTCCAAAATCGGCCATTTGGCACCAGAGTTGGGCGAAATCGTTATCATAATTACAATTACAATCATTGGTTACAAGAGTTTTGATTACAATTACGATTACACTTATGATTACGATTATGATTACATTCGTAATCACAGTTTTTCTGTAATTGTATCCTAATGCGTGGGTATTTTGGGAAGCCGGTCAGGTGGTTGTTTGTAGATTAGTTTGGTTGTGCGTATGGGTTTGGGGAACCTTGATCACCTGTATCAACCAACAAGGGGAAAGTCGTGTCAACCACCACGTTCCTAAGGTCCTTCGCTCCTTAGCGCTCCTAGCGGCGGACCTTGTTAATTCGGAGCAGAGTTGGGAAAAATGCACTTACATGTACAAAGCACAGGTACAATACTCGAAAAATTGCAAATACAATTACAAGTACCTGATGTACTTGTACTTGTAATAAAATTAGTAAACAGTACCTACTTAAGTACCTACTTGTAATTGAAGTTCTGAGTTCAAGTACGCAAGTATTTGTACTTATTAGGTAATCTTAGTACAAGTAGAAGTACATCAGGATTTGTACTTGTCCTAGTGGAAGGTACAAGTACGTGTACTTAGTAAGCTACTTATTACTATAGTAAGTATTATTTAAGGTTGGTATATGGAGCAGTACTTGTGAAAGAATAAATGCGGTAATTTTTTTAAGTTTTTATTGCATGAACCAATCAACTTAAATCCATGTACGTTAGGTTTAGATCTCTGCAGCATTAACAAAAGCTGATCCTTTGACATTCAGGACAATTGGACATTCTTCATACTCGCGTGCATGCTCAATCCATGGGTCGTCGTTCATTTCCCAATCTTGAATACCTCCTTCGCCAGCGTAGCGGTAGACAAGGTCACCCTGCTATTCGTTAGGTATAGTGAAATCCAGCACTGCAGAGGTCGTCAACTAGATGGTGAAGTACTTTGGGCCATCTTCTAAAAGTTGCATACCTCCCATCAAAGGTATTACGCTTAGCAGGCATCATGAAATTTTACTGTGTGCGTTTCCAAGCAAATAAGCTTCAGGATAGGCCAGTTTGGAGCTTTAAATAAACCATATCTCTGTTATTTTCGTGAGTTTTTATGAGAAAAAACAGCTCTAGGATTATGACGTCAATTTTAATGACCGTTCGAATGCAACTGTACAGTTTTACCCTACTTACCCAAGTATTTGTACTTATTAATCTTAGTACAAGTAGAAGTACATAAGGATTTGTACTTGTCCAAATGGCAGGTACAAGTACTTGTACTTCAAGTACAACAAGCACATTCTCTATTTTAACCTAGAATACTATGGAGAATGATGGGGAGGAATTACACCCCCTTCCACCCAATCTCCCTCTCATTACGAGAATCGTGGGGCGGACGGGTGTCCGAACCCCCCCCCCCCCCCCCTGATTCTCCATACACGGTGGTCCTCGATCGGATTTGACCTCAAAGTGCTTGCCCTTCAAATTTTCTTTCGAAGTATGATTTGGGAATATGTTAGGATTATAATTCAGCAAAAACTGAAATCAAACATTGAGCCGTTTTTTTAATTCAGTTTTTGAATATTTAATTGATACTTTAATCATGAAAATACGCTATAATCGCCAAAATTCAGAAAAAAAAATTATTTATGTGCCATTATACAATAGAATCTTCATCTAGTTTCATAGTTCTGACCTATTTTGTGATCAAATATAACAAGAAAAACAAAAATAACAACATTTTATTGAACAAAATAATGATTATATTTGCATGAAGCCCTCAATAAATGCCTGTGAGTATGCGCGTGTGCGTCTATGTGTACTCTTGTGTGTGTTTACAATGATTCATTATATAAATGTTAACATAAAATGTACATTTAAATTGAATAGAAAAATAAAAATAATGGCATTTTAACATTTTACATATGCAGAGAATTATATTCGCATACAGCTCTTAATAAACGTTGTCCATGCTCAGAATTGATTCGCGATATATATTTGGCCCACGTCCCAGAAAAATCATGACCCACGGCCTCCATAGCCTGTTCAACGAATTCGTTCAAAGGAAATAGTTGCCGCATTTTGCTACAGAAACTTGATTTGTTGCGTTCAAACTGTAGCATGGGTTGTTTAAAATACGTTGATGCTTTCCAAAAGTTGAATGAAGTTGTCAAACCAAAATTCATTGAATACATCAATGAATTCAAAGCATCATATTTATCTTTGGATATTCCAGTCACTCCAAAAGTTCACGCGGTTTTCTTTCATGTGAAGAATTTTGTACCAAACACGGGAATGGCCTCGGCTTTTACAGTGAACAGGCTATAGAGGCCGTGCATCATGATTTTTCTGCGACGTGGGCCAAATATAAAGTATCGCGAATCAATTCTGAGTATGTACATCGTTGATTAAGAGCTGTATGCGAATATAATTCTCTGCATATGTAAAAATGTTAAAATGCCATTATTTTTATTTTCTATTCAATTTAGATATATATTTTATGTTAACATTTATATAATGAATCATTTTAAACTCACACAAGCGTACACATAGACACACACGCGCATACTCACAGGCATTTATTGAGAGCTTCATGCACATATAATCATTATTTTATTCAATAAAAAGTTATTATTTTTGTTTTTCTAATTATATTTGATCACAAAATAGGTCAGAACTATGAAACTAGATGAAGATTCTATTGTATAATGACACATAAATAATATTTTTTTCTGAATTTTGGGGATTATTGCGTTTTTTCATGATTAAAGTATCAATTAAAAATTCAAAAACTGAATTTAAAAAAAAACGGCTCAATGTTTGATTTCAGTTTTTGCTGAATTATAATCCTAACATATTCTCAAATCATATTTCGAAAGAAAATTTGGAGGGCAAGCACTTTGAGGTCAAATCCGATCGAGGACCACCGTGCATAGTATTCTAGGTTAAAAAATATAAAATTGGCTCGTTGTAATTGTACTCACTAAAAAGTGGAATTGCAAGTAAATGTAATTGTACTTGGCAAGTACTTTTGGATTACTGGCGTCTTGTGCAGCTATACCTACCTCTTCATTCTTATCACTGATTTTCGTCGACTGCTGTAAAATATCAGTAGATTGTATCAAGGAGGTACTTAAAGAAAGTACTTTAAGTACCAATGTACTTGGGTATCCCATCACTAGATCGGAGCCCCATTGTATTCTATGTCCAAACGGAGCTACATTTCAGGTTTCAGCAATATAAGTGGATTAAGAAACAAATTTGGCACAGAGGCACCTCAGCTGATCAATGTGCACTGTTAAATACCTACATTGAATTCTAGATATCACGAAGGAATATTGCAGATCCATTTCAAATTGCAGATCGGTAGATTGTCGTCAATAAGCCGTAGATATTGGAAACTGTAGAGGGAAAATAAATGCAATACAGGTACGAGTATAACGACATTTTGGTATGTTGGGTACCTACCTAATTACCTAGGGGATAGTTAATAATCTCGATTTAAGATAGAATACTATTCCATTGGAATTTTATCAGCTGATAGGTACTTACAATGCAAGTTTTATGTGTTCCAATCCCAATCTATAACGTTCATTAATAATAGAATTTAACGATTGACTCGTCAATTCAAAGATTCGCTACCAGCGCATGATTTTTCTATGTTCCAAAGACTTTCAGCGAATTTCAGCGAATGATGCTATTGCAATAGCTCCAAAAATTTAAAATCACAATTTTCAAAAAATTTCAATTGAAATCCGTTTTGAGGCATTATGAAATGATTTCTGAAGTTTGCGCTTTTTATATGTACACAGAATGTCTACAGAAATTATGGAACAAACTCAAGGAATCCAGTCTAGAACTCATTTCTGATCGAAAGTTGCCCTTAGATATTTCTTTTTGAACGCTTTGTTTTCAAGTTATTCAATTTTTAAGATTTTTTTCGTGTTTTGTACCTTATGACATTAAAACGGCCATTTTATTTCTATTAAGAATCAGAGTAAACTCAAACTTAAGAACACTTTTGGAAAGACCGTTAAATTTCCTGTAGCCCTGATATAAAGTAAAGTTGTTTTAGTTAGTTTTAATTGGTAAAAAAAATCCAAAGTACAAAATTAGAAAAAATATTTAAAATCGACTTTTTTCTCCCGTTTTTCTGCTACCGGTTTGAAGAGTTTTCGACGTGCACTGTTCGGAAAAAATTTCTTAAAATTGTCAGCTTTTGAACGGTATAGATAATTTTACTTTTACTTTGCTATTTGGGGGAAAAAACTATGTTCGTACGTTGAAAAACATGGTTTTTTTTCTACGAAATCGAGGGTTTTAGTGAGAAATGACTGACCATCCATGAAAATACGAGTTCGGAGCCGGTTTACTCCATGACCAAATTACTCCATTTAACCCCCCCCCCCCCCCCTTCCTCTTTGTTCCTTACCACAAACACCTCCCTATGGTTGAGGCTAGAAAAAATAAAAAAATAGCCCGTGATTGAGGTTGACGTAATCTAAACATAAATATTCGCCCAATCATATAACCAGTTTGTTCAGTGATGTCAAAGATACCCCTTTCCGAACCCCCTCCCCCAAAAACACCCCTATGGGTAGGGATGTGTTTTTCTGGTGTTATCTAAACATATTTTATCAATCAGGTCCTCAGGTTATTCAGCGATGTTCAAGATTCCTCCACCCCTCCCTCAAAATACCAGTTATGGTTCAGATTTGAAAATTTCAACTAGTTTGTGATTCTCCCTCCCAAGAAAACACCCCCTTTGGGTCAGATTTGAAAAATTTCAAGTAGCTTGTGATTTGAGTTAGTGTAATTCAAACATATTTCAGCAACTAGCCTAGTTTTCTCGCTCGCTTGGCTCGCTCAGTATGGCTGTATAGATCCGATGGTCTTTACTGTTGAGTGGGACATGCAGAATGATTGGAAACTTATGGTTTCTTATTTCTACCCTTATTTTTCTTATTCTACCCCCCACTCCCCCACCACACCACTCATAACCACCCCTTACTTATTTCTTATTTATGTTAGCTGGAATTGAAACCCCCTAGTCGTGGACTTTCGTTTGAGCCCACGCGCGGATTTTCCAGTTTTCTTCCCCCACCCATCACAACCACCCCTTACTAAGCACGGGTTGCGCAATTTTGATGTGGCCTATAATTTGCGCCGGAAGTGGCTAGTCATATTAAAAGAGGAATCGCGCAAATCGGTCAATCCGTTCAAAAGTTATGGAGGTACCCACATACATACAGACACTTTACTTTATTAATATAAAGAAAAATATCAGGTCCCCAGTTTATTCAGTGATGTCCATGCAACCTCCTCCCCCAGATTAGATTGGGAAACTTGAAGTAGTCTGCGGTTCAAGTAAGAGTAGGTATGTCAAACATTTCTTACCAATCAGCTCCACTTTATTTAGTGACGTCCAAGATAACTCCCCCCCCCCCCCCCCCCCAAACACTAATGGTTTTAACAATTTCAACTACCTAGTCTGCGATTTAAGTTGGAGTAACTCGAACATATTTCAACAATCATGTCTCCAGTTTATTTATTGATGTCAATGATACCCCATTTCACCCCCCTCCTCCCCCAAAACACCCCGTATGGGTCAGATTTGGAAAATTTCAAGTCTCTTGTGGTTCAAGTTGGAGTAATCCAAACATATTCCGCCACTCGAATCCCCAGTTTGTATCAGTGATGACAAAGATACCCCATTCCTCCCCCCCCCCTCCTCACCTAAAACACCCCATATGGGGGGGGGGGGGGGGCAGTTCTGAAAAATTTCAAGTAGCCTCTGATTTAAGTTAAAATAATCCAAACATATTCGCCCGAGCAGATCCCCAGTTCATTCAATGTTGTCTAAAGGTGCCTACAGACCGGACGATAACATTGTTGAAAACATTGTTATTAACATTTTTCAGTAAGATTTCTTTCAGACCGGAGGCAACACTGTTGACGACAATGTTATCGACATCGGGCGAGTGGAATTGTTAATAACATTGTTACGGCGCACGAAAAATGCTGACAACAATTCCTCCTTCGAAATGTTACCAAAAACATTGTTGGCAACATTTTCGGTAACAAAGTTATTTTTTCCGTCAACATTGTTAGTAACACTGTTGTCAACACTGAGTTTTGTTATCGAGCCATGAGCGATAACAAACCGGGATTTCTGGTAACATTGTGTTTCACAGGATTTTGAGCCTTTGAATTGGTGGGAGAAGGGTAGACTGTGATTCACACTGTTGCACTGACGACGAACTGTGGAGGACATTTTGGTTTCTTTGATTAATTATGTGCAGTAGTGACAAGGGAAGTAGTGAAGTGGGAATAATGAATTGGGAAAAGGACGAAGTAGTAAGGTTGATTGAGGAATATAGAAAGCAGAGATGCTTATGGGACGTGCAGCTGCCTCAGTACAAAGACAAACAGAAAAAGTGTGATGCTTGGAAAGTGCTTGGGATTGCCGTAAATCGTACTTGAGTGGAGGTGGAGAAGAAAATGAAAAGCCTAATCGGACAGTTTCAACGTGAAATGAAAGAGTACTGGAGAACACCTACTTGTTCACACCCAAATGTTATTACTTTGAATGTTAACAACATTGTGGATAACATTGTTAGAAAACTAGACCCAAAAAAGCAGATGGATGAATTTTTGGCAACAAAAAAGTTGACGACATTGTTGCCAACAATGTTGGTAACTAATTTTCCAGATCATCACTTTTTGTTTCCAACATTTTTGTTATCTACAATGTTATGTTAATAACAATGTTTTCCGCTAACATTTGGTCTGTAAAGGCCTTAAGATATCCCATTTCACCCCCTCTCCCTCCCATAAAACACCCCCTCTGGCTCAAATTTTAAAAACTTCAAATAGCCTATAATTTAAGTTGGACTGATACAGACATTTCCCCTCACTCATATCAGTTGTCCAATGACCCCTGTATTTATTTTAAGGTTTAAGCCGCACCTCAACTAGATGGGTCATTAGCGGCGTTGAACAAAGTGTCTAAAGGGACACTGGAAGTGGCACGATTCTAAGGGGAGCTATGTAGCCATCCTTGAATAAAAAGGAGCGCCATCTTTCACAACGGTTGTCCTCGAGAGTTGTAAAAAAAATCCTTTAACTTTGGACTGTAGGCGACGAAATGTAGGTAGGATAAAGAGTTTATTCTATTATTCTTGGAGACACAATAAGCATACTATACATACTATTAGAGTTATTTCCCCAATACAGGCGCTATCATTTTTTCATTAATAAATGAAATTTATTGTTCTATTTGATAACGTTTCGTTCTCTTACTGAGGACATCTTCAGATCTTGCTTTCTTGACATTGAGTTGACTTGGTGAGCCACTGTTTTATTTGACAAATCCGTTATATTCGGATGTTTATACATTTTTTCCTGGACATACCAAGATCTGAAGATGTCCTCAGTAAGAGGAGGAAACGTTATCAAATAAAACAATAAATGAAATAATTTCATTCATTTTCCCTGGGCCGCATCCCGACTAATTCCAATAAAACAACGGTTTACTTATAGAAATGTTGAAAATAACTGTGGAGAGAAGCCACTACAATGAGTTGTTGTTTACAGTCGACTGTTGTCAAGAGGATGATAATGTTTCCTATGGAGTGGAGTAAATGATGCTATTGCTTTACGTTAAGAATATTGTAACCGGCTTATTAAAATTGTTTATAGTCCAATCAACTTAGTTTAGGAATGTAGCCAGGTACGTAAGGAGGGGGAAATTGGTAGCTTGAGATGTGAACATTTATCACATAAATCAAGCGCTTTCCAACGAGTGGCGAACGATTTCTGTGCGATGAAAACTACGGAAGTTCCATTTCCCTAGCAACGGATTGGTTGTACGTGAACATCATTAGAAATTGTGTCATATTTTTTGCGTCACGAAAATGTTTGGTTGACCCCCTAGAGCAAAGACATATCCATGTCAAAAAATGAGGGGTGCAGTGATGACCTTAACCCCCAAAGTGGATTTAAAAAACCCCCAAAAATAAGGTAATACAACTAAGACTAGATGTTAAATAGGCTAATAACTATATTCATGCTACTATATAAAATCAGCAAAGTGAAATAAAACTACGACTAGATGTATATAAATGTATCACAGACCAGATATCACAGTTCCTCAGCGGCTCTCAGTTACAGCAACAGGGATCGGACCTTGTCTGGTCCAGATAAAACGTCAACCCACTGAGGGGGCTGATGCTGGACTCGGAGGTCCACAAGGGCTGGGCAGTCCTCCACAAAGTGGCGGATGGACGGATCACCCCCACACACAACATCTCGAGCTCCTGCACTAAGCAGGTGTTTGTGAGTAAGACGAGTATGACCAGTGGCAACCCGGTTGACCACCATTCGATCCCTCCTTGGAAGTAGGGTTACGAAGGGGCCCACCGGGCTCAAGTCCTCAAGGACACCACGCAGACCAGTGACCTCACCCTGCCATTGCTCATGCCAGATGGAATTGGCTTTATGTTGGATGAAGGAGATTTGATCCTCTATGCGTATAGGCAACATATCTATGGAGTTATCACCAATGACTCTCCTTGCTAGGGCATCTGCACACTCACTGCCACAAATACCCACATGAAAGTTATGGGTGAGCCCAATGTCGCGGCTTTATTATTATTATTATTTATTTATTTTTTGCCATTCCCTTGGGATTGTCTATAGAAAGGGATTGTTAGCAATTTTCAAAATTTCTACCCCCACCCGAACCATAGGCTGTAGGGCTCGATGGTATGGAGACTATATCCAGTCGCATCTATACATCCCCCAGGGAGCGAGCGAGAAAACCCACCCCCAGCGAGCAACATCCCCTACACTACCCCCACACTAGGCTTGTTTTGAAATAATCATCCAAATAGATATATATATATTCCTATATATATATTAATTGCTATGCAATTCTTAGGCCGACCCCCAACAACTTTTTGTAACGTCCGTAACGAAAAATGTCCGTAACGCGAAGCGCGAATTCGTGGGTTCGAATCCCAGCCAGGATTGAAAAAAAAAAAAAAAAAAAAAAAAATATATATATATATATATATATATAGGTATATATATATATATATATATATATATATTAATTACTATGCAATTCTTAGGCCGACCCCCAATAATTTTTTTTAAATGTCCACTTTTTTTGTGTAACGTTAACGTTAACGTTATATATATATATATATATATATATATATATATATATATATATATATATATATATATATATATATATATATATATATATATATATTCTTGTCTTTCATTCCTTCTTGAGCATTTCAGTCACGTCCTAAACAATTTCACCTTCGCAAAACGAATATCTCCTCCCCTTCTTTTGAAAGCCTAATTTTAGCTCTCAATCTATTTCCATATTTATGGCTTCTAAGCGTTTTTTAGTTTATTTCTATCGTTGAGTCTATATCGAACCAAACTTTATATTTATATATAAAAAAAAAAAATATATATGTGTGTGTGTGTGTGTGTGTGTATCTATGTGTGCGGGTTGACTGAGTACCTACCTAATTGCCCAAAACATGCCCAAGAAGAGACATAAAACTAATATAAGTGCATTGATGCAATATTTAAGAAAACTCTAGTAGAAGTTAGTGCTGCAGAAGAATTAAACAGGAAGAATATCAATGCCATTTCGTCTGGATTTTTATTATGGTTGTTTTCGAAGTTTAGCACATTTTACACTTTACGACGTCGTAAACTCTCTGAGCATGAATACCCCTATTATTTCAACTTCTTGCACGAAGAGAATGCACAGTTTTCCTATTATTATTCTTCGGTAATGATGAAGTAATATTATAAGTGTGAGGTACCTATCATATAATACGGTTTGTTTTACATTTTAAACCTCAGATAGTTTAAAAGCGTTTCGGCGGGATCCAACCCTCCATCATATGACACCGCAATGCGAACACCATCCAGCGAGCGTCTCTCGAACTAAGCGACCGTCTCTTTAGTTCCGACCGAATCCCCACAGAGCTCGACAGTTTACAACATGGCGCTCTTCAGTCAACTCCAGGCTTTTGGTTCCAATTTTTGACTTTGTCTGCTCTGTTTGAACTACCGAGTTCGCGTCGTTACAACGTAATTTCCTATCGACTAGCGGGGGGCTTCAGTGCGGAAAGTCATCATGGACTGTCAAGAGTCGCCGTCGTGCAGCGACGACGTTGGGAGACTCAACCAGGACGTAACTAAGAATCGTTGCGGACGGGACTCTTTGAAAATCGTCGACGAGTTCGAAGACCTGTACAAAACACGGCTGGATAACGCTGGGAACAGCGCTGAGGTACGAATCTGGCTAATGTATTTTGCAATATGCAAAAAAAGTAGTTATCATAAATTGTCAAGGGCTGTTTCCCCACTTGGGTGGCCTAGTTTGCGATTCGCAAGGTTACATTCCATATCTAGCGCTATATTTCATTATGCTCGTCTTGATTAGGCTTTGAATCAAGGCTACCTCCTTCGACGAGAAGGAAAAAAGAAACATAGCGACTCCGAATATGGTTTCGTTGGAAGGGTCGCCGCGGACGTCACAGTGAAGTCACGTGGGTTTCCGCAACATTTTGACAACCTGTTGCTCGGGTGTCCCCCTCAGGCTTGTTGCCGAGCTTCGCGATTATCTCCCAGGGCGATCCGATTTCCCTTTTGCGTCACGGGACGACCGCGCGCGTCATGCTGGCCATTATTTTGAATCCGAGGGGTGATGTAACCGACAACAAAAATATCTCCGACTGTAAACTCGGACGTGACAAGCGATGATAACCTCTTATCACTACAATAACCTTTCCGTATCCGGGTGATACGGAAAAGAAAACATATCGGCAGTAATGCATGCATGGATTGTAGCTATAAATGGATTGTACCTGTAGGTATAATTTTGTTGAGAGTTAAAATAAGAGAAGAAACAAAAATATGATGGCCTCTAGGAATTACCTACCCTTCCGCCCATTAGCCACTGACAGTAAATTTCCACCATAAAATTTCGGTACTTTTCCATTATATCCCTGTCAGTTTGTCTTCAACACGCCCGCCCGATGTTTTAGGCATTCCTTCTTACTTAGATTACATATTTACGTAGAATTGGTGACAATGTCAAGCTGTGGGAAGAAATTATGTTATTTAAAAAACGCTGCAAATTATTTCACAAAGCTATTTTTTCAATTGTGTATGATCGTAGTTTTAGTTGGCTTGCGTACGTCATAAGGCCCGTCCAGACTCCTCGGCGTGTCCTATTTCGAGTTGCCACATTCTATATTTCTTTAATTATATACGTATGTTTATATTTTTCGATTTGAGCTCCTATCTATTCAAATTATCATTGCCTTAACAATATCATTATCTAAGTACGTACGAAAAGTCGAGAGGATATGTTATTAAATATGCGTAGGCAATGCATTGGTTTAACACACAAATATGACCTAGAAAAAAACGTATATTCATGCCTCGAAGGAACATGAAATTCGAGAGCAATACAAGTGTAGGAAGTTTTCCACGCCACCCTGAAGGTACCTACTCCCTAGGTCTCGTTACCTCACAACCGGAGGTTCACCGCCCTATTAGGCCTATACTTTCATATCACTCATATTTTTCCATCAACATTCATTTGAAAGTTGTGCATTTTGAGATGAGTGAATTTTGTCCTAACATGAGAATAATAATTATTAGATCGTGCAGTTGTGGTCGTGCATGATCTGATCCTAAAGTGTTCTGTTGCGAAGTCCTACTGCCCATTGTTATCCTAACCGTGGAATATTAGCTTGTGCAGTTGTGGTTGAGCAGGTTGGAGTTTTAATACGTCAGTCTAACAAAGTCAATCTCAAAGCCTCGAAAAAGACACTTTTTCGCCCGTTTTTGGTCCATAGCATCTATGCGAGTAAAGCGATCGGGATGGTTAAACGTTAGGACCAACTAGACCCCAAATGGAGTCTATGTGCGAAAGAACGGGTTTTTTAAGTCAATTCTTAGGCCTTTTATGGCCCGGACGGCGAACGGCGGACAGACATTTCAAATTTGGATTCTACGCACCTTGAAACGTAAAGTGACAAAGTTTGAGGGTGGTGGGGGGGGGGGGGGGGGGGGGGGGGGTTTATAAACATTTTTTGCTGTACGATCACATAGGCTTATTATTGGAAATAATAAACCAATTTTGAGTTAAAGTGTAAACTTGGTTACAGCGGAGATGGAGAGATCTACTTAAATGTTATCATTCGATTCAACGTACAAATGCGTAGAAACCGATCCCTACCTAAATCGTAGGTTCAAAGATGGTCATTTTCGTAGAAAATCCTCGATTTCATTAAAAAAACAATGTATTTTACTATTAAAGCATGATTTTCTTCCCCCAATAAGTAGAGTAAAAGAAAATCGACTACACCGTTGGAAAGCTGAGAAAGTTTTGAAGTGTAAACTTCTATAGGCGCACCGAGTCGAAAAATTTAGCGGGGTGTGAATACGATTTTACCGTCACGTTTTTTTCCGTCACGCTGTTTTTTTCTTTTGATTTTCACGTACAA
Organism: Adelphocoris suturalis; assembly: GCA_030762985.1. NCBI lineage: Eukaryota > Metazoa > Arthropoda > Insecta > Hemiptera > Miridae > Adelphocoris > Adelphocoris suturalis. The sequence goes on from CM061042.1 coordinate 139,495,312, forward strand.
CCAAGCCGTTGCTGGGGAAATGAAACTTCTTTATTTTTCACCGGTCAAAAATCATTCTCCACTCGTTGGAAAGCTCTCGATTTATCACTCATTTCTTTCGTACTTGTTCTTCTATTCATGTCGTGGTTTTATAGGTATTTATTTATGTTATAAATGGATATAGTAAACAATGCCGCTTGTTTTGTTGTCTCTTGGTTGAGAAGTTAATCTTGCTTATAGTAATTGTAGACGCGCACCATAACTTATTTCAGTTACCATGAGCCAATAATTTCTTTTCTAGAGTCGTCAGATGATTGTATTGACACTATTGTTGACGGTTAATGAATAAAGAATAAAATAATAATGCAAACAGAAAATATAGAAACAATGTTGTGACTAGTTTATGTGTAAGAAAAGTTTAATAATGTTTGAATAAAAATTTTGTATACTTTAAAATTGGTCTTTACAAGATTTTTTCGGCAACCAAAATCATTTCCATAATATATTTTATAGTTATTATATTTAGCAGAAAATCGTCATAGAAGTTTACACTTTTCCCGTCTGGTTTTTTTTCCGTGGAATGTTTTTTTAATTTAATAATCTGCATTAGGAGCGGAATTACAAATGGGAGGAAAAAATCTATAAATTCAGAACAATTTGATTTAGAGCGCTACAAACGGATTACTATGGATCAACTTGTGTTTAAAAAGCTTTTAAAAAGTTTAGTGCTTTTTCGAATTGGTGTGGTGAACTAAATATGAGTGGGGAAGCTTTTACAAGAAAAATCTAACCCTCGATTCCAGGGTCGTAAATGCATTGAATGGATCACCGAACATCCCACAGTGCCATTTAAAGGCCAAGAATACAGTTGGTGTCATTAAAAAGTCTCGAAATAATCTGTTATCGAGACGCAAGATAATTGTATTTATAATATTAGAAATCGGGAAGCCTGAATAAATACCGAGAAAGAATAACTCAATACAGCGATTTTCTCCGCTATCACGGAAAAACACTGAAAGTTACATCGCCAGGAAGACCACAGACCCCTATTTGTTTTCTCCTTGAGCCTCGAGCTAAACATTGGAGGAACGTGGAACGCGCTCAATTTCTAATCATTTTCCAGACGTCCCAAGGGTGTTCTATACATTTTAGATTCATAGGTTGAATTGCAAAGCAATTAAGTCCGGAGCTCACTCAGCTGATCTAGGTGGCTTCAGACTTTATAATTTCTAGATGTTCCATGAGGCTTCCATTTTAAAAACGCTGCAAATTATTTCACAAAGGTTTATTATTTTTTCAATTGAGTATGATCGTAGTTTTAGTTGGCTTGCGTATGTCATAAGACCCGTCCAGACTCCTCGGCGTGTCCTCTTTCGAGTTGCCACAACCTATACTTCTATATTTATATACGCATGTTTATATTTCTCGATTTGAGCTCCTATCTATTCAAATAGTTATTAGAGAGTTTTTGTTCTTCCCGTAAGATTTTTTCCCGTTGACGCGTAGAGCAGCGTCTAGAGCAAGCAGCTGGAGATGCTAGCTCTTCACGTGATTTTTACGCGTATTTCTACACGTGTACGTGAAAAACCAAACGCTAACGTCACGTTAACGTCTCTATAAGTGTTTCAGAAGCTGTTTCGTATTCTTTTCGTACAACCTATTCTTATTTAAATAATTAATTGCTTTATAATTATTTATAAATACATAAATTATAAATTCATTTATTGCTTAGGTACCTTAAATGACTGAATTTTGTAGCGGAGCATTTCACTATAACCTCTCGACTTGTGGACCAACCAACGTGTTGTTGGCAACCACACAGTAGTTACATACTGCGGTTACCTTGGTCACACTGATTACCGGCAACTGTTGTTACCTTTGCGTCAGGCTATGATGACTTCCCGTAGGCCGAAATTCCAACGAATGCATTTTCCCGTGCACGTGTAGATAGGCCTTTTTCCCGTACACGCGTAGTTCTACACGTTGACGAAGATTCGCGCATGCGCAGTTGGTATTTCAGTCTTTTCACGTACACGGGTAGAAAATTACGGGAAGAACAAAAACTCTCTATTGCCTTAATAATATCATTATCTAAGTACGTACGAAAAGTCGAGAGGATATGTTATTAAATATGCGCAGGAAAAGCATTGGTATTAACACACAAATATGACCTAGAAAAAAAACATATATTCATGCCTCGAAGGAACGCCGTACCCACCTCATGGTGCCGCGGTGTATTATATGGGTATAACACGTAAAAGTAATAAATATCCATTCTCCTACACCCCTCTGCTATGTCCCTGGTCACCCCAGACACCACAAGGTGCCGCGGTGCCTCCTCTCACTCCAACCCCCGATCCCCCCCCCCCCCAACCACCGTAACCCCCTGCCAAGCGTGCCAGGCATGCGTGCGTGCGTAAGTCTAACACCCAAAGTCTCGAAAAAGACACTTTTTCTCCCGTTTTTGGCACATAGCATCTATGCGAGTAAAGCGATCGGGATAGTTAAACGTTAGGACCAACTAGACCCCAAATGGAGTCTATGTGCGAAAGAACGGGGTTTTTAAGTCAATTCTTAGGCCTTTTATGGCCCGGACGGCGGACGGACATTTCATCATTTGGATTCTACGCACCTTGAAACGTAAAGTGACAAAGTTTGAGGGGGGTTATAAAATGTTTTTGCTACACGATCACATAAGGCTTATTATTGGAAATAATAAACCAAAAAGTAAAGTAAACAACCTTTCCAGGTTGGGGCTTTTCGTCCGACTGTCTCGGTCGTCGTGGATGTCATCAGCTGTCCTCCGAATCGAGGATCAGAATTCGTTCTGATGATTTCGCTTAAAGCTACTCATTGACTCGCCCCCTTGAGTGGAGAGGGGGGTTCACCGTACAGAAACGTGAAAATTACTTGGACGTCTGACCCTTACTTGGGCGGTCACCCATCCAAGTACTCACCACGCTTGACGTTGCTCAACTTTGCTGATTGCTTGATGTGGTGAAAACCACCCCCTCTTTTCAACAGCCCTTTTCAGGGCTACCAAAAAGAGGTAGACACAACACAAAAATATTTACAAGACGTCGAGTTATAACTCCGTCAAACAAAATATTTCACCAGAGAGAAAATACGAAACTCTCTCTCAAAAGTGAAATATTAACTAATAACATACAAGGCGACCTCCCTAGACACTTACTGGGCGAGAGAGATGCGACAAGTATCTCGAACCAAGTCGCCTTGAACGAGAAAACTCAAACAGAAAATCAAACGTCCTCTAAAACTAACAAGGACAATTCGAACAAGCCTACTCGCCAATCAGAAACACTGATTACACGAGAGACAATAGGCGAACCAACCAAGAGGCGGCAAGCAACCACCTCTGGTCCAGCAGCCACCCCGGGGACCCCGTCTGAACAACGGACGCAGGGAAACCACCCGAGGTCCCCGTCTAAACTCAAGGTCGTCGGATCCGCGACAGACGCTCGTAAGCCACCCCCGGGGACCCCGTCGCAGCGACGGACGTGGGGAAACCACCCCGGAGGACCAGCTCAGCTATCATACTCGCAGATACTGAGAAAACAATGTGCGAGCCAATGAGATTACACAGTTGAATTAACGAAATTAAGCGGACCAATCAGGAGGCGGCAGGAGGCGGCCACCTCCCTATAATTACCCCGCTCGGAGCCCTCCGGATTCATTCCACTCTCCGCTCTCGACGACTACACTCCGAAGTACGAAGATTTCTACACGCTCTACGCTGACGATCCTTCTGCTCCCGAGTTCATCTCAAGAACGGCTTCCTACTGCTTTCTACAAGGGATACCTTCTGTCCACACAGATCTCACATTGGCATCTACGAGTCCAGTGATTATTCATCCTGCTCATTGCCCAACGTAGTTCTTCAGTCAGGACGCCACCCGGTACATCTATTGATATTCTCATTAGATCGTACGCCCGCTGGGACGTTCCGAGACGTGTCGCCCGGGTTTCGTAGCACTAGGCTCGTCACCGACCGCTGTGGGCACGCCGATAAATTACACAGCTCATCCGCTCTAATTTATCGTCCAAGGAAGTCTTTTTCAAGACTACAAGGTAGGACCCTGACATCCGAGCAAAGGAAAGAAGCTCTGTCAAGCGAGTCCACCTTCCAAACCCTCTATTCCTATACGTAGAGGTATCGAAAACGAGTTAATAAACTCGGATATTTCGATGGAGCGCCGCCCGTCCTATTTCCTCATGCAAGGGGAGGCGGAACACGGCGCGGCCGGGCCTCTTAGCCCACGCAGCGCTGCCTACCGGCCGCTCGACCAGTCCGCTGTTCCTAGCGACGGCCCAAGGCTCGATCCTCGCGACGAGATCGCCTTCTCACCTAACGTATTCATGAAGGAAACGTTAGATCAAGCCTCACCTACACAAAAGTTCGAGGATACCTTTCAGACCCGCTCTGAAGTCAATCATTATGATTCGACAAAGATTTCCGAATATCCACGATATTCTACACAAGGCTACCCGGCCGATCCGAGTGTCAAATACACTCTAAATGTACAAAAAACAAAGGATACTTTTCAGTACCTCAACCAAGCTCAACATATTCCTCCTACAGATATAAATCTTAGGCCGGAATATTACAAAACGGCTCAGTACCAAACTGATCGAACCCAGCACCCACTATGCGAGCCCAGTGCTCCACGCAGCTGCGACACGAACTATCCCTCAGTTCATCCCGCTAAGCGAGCTGACCTTGGCGATTTCGCTCACATTCCTTACAGGAATACCTCAGGGACTAACCCGCATAATCAGAATATAAATGTCCCACTTGGTCTACCTACACCAAGTAAAACATATTTAAATCCACTACAAATGGTGACCCCGCCTTTGAACAGGCTCAACACGGAGCATTTCGTTCCCTCTTATGAAGCTAGTGGATTTCAGGGAACCACTGCGGGCGTACGACCCCCGCCGGGCCTATACGCCCCACATCTCACTCAACAACCCTCTACACATTGTGGCTTTCGAGCACTTTTGGAGGAAATGGGAGATTATCAAAGACCAATCTTCCAAAAGAAGAATATCGATCGTGCACTCGCCGAGTTCGATCAATACTGCGTGCGAAAACACCTGAGAACGCAGAACGAATGCTTCTCAGCTATATACAAGTGGGTACCGGAAGAAATGAGGGAAGCTATCGACTCAGCTTACCTCACGGCACCCCACGCACCCTATGAAGAGGCCAAACAGCGCCTACAACGAGAATACGGGTTGTCCTTACAGGACAGGCTCCTCGCACTCGAGGACCCCGCATCTCTCGCCAAAAAACCCAGCACCAAGTACCATGAAATGTACTCTAAAGCTGTTGGGTACTTCTCAGAGGCTCTGATCACTCAAAAGTGGATCGAAACTCTACCTATCGAAGCCCGAGGTATGGTCGCAGCACAGCCTACCACGACCGCCCGGCTCGACCTAGCTGATACACTACACGCGTACAAAACAGAGAACCCCTCTCTCAACATACGAGGAGTAGAATCTACTCCGAAACCCACGAAGACTGGTTTCAAAAAGGCCCTCTCACAAAAAGCTGAGTTCAAACCCCAGCAAGTAGAGAGTAAGCCTCACAAACCGACAGCCTATGTCTGTCGAAACCACGCACGTTTCGGTAACGAAACTCGCAAGTGTGCAGACCCAGAACACTGCACTTGGAAGGCAAACACTGCCTCCAAACCTAGCAAAAAGGCAGCGCCTATAAGCCAGCCTAAAACCTGGTTTTCAAGCGAAAATACTCAGAGATCGGTACAAGAAAGTACCGTTCCAACCTCCGACGTAGAGAGTTCGGAAAACGAATAACTGCCAGTGTATCTGAGCCTATACACCGGCAGACTAATGATTATAAAAGGCTTTTTTTCAAGTGCAAACTAAATGGCACTGAATTTCTCATCGACACGGGAGCAGAAGTGAACATTCTGCCCCACAATGTCACCAAAAAATTGGGCTTAAAAATTCGTAAGTCCAACGTCAAGCTCACAGCAGCTAACGGAGCCCCTATAGACACACTAGGGCGTGCTGACACGACAATTAACATCGGCCTCGGAGACATGACCACCGATTTTATGATCACGAAAGTTGATCTAGCGATCCTAGGTATACCATTCCTCGAGTCTTGGGATATCGGAATACGGGTCAAACACAAATACATTTATAAAGACAAAATAAAAAGCTATGCCGATCAAAAAATAGCTGCAGTCATGAACAAAAAATTCACTGACGAACAAATAGCAGCTACTATCCCTCATCGTGACAACAGCCCTCAACCAGAGGACGTGCAAATCACGGAGGACGAAAACATTCGCTCTATCATTGAAAAATACAATGATAAAATGAGCAAACTTCAAGGAAAGTGGAAAAACAACGGGGTTTACCACCGTATAACCACGGAAGGAACACCAGTACACTTCCGTGCAAGACCCATGGCGGGCGAAAAACGGGCTCAAGTCAAAAGTACTTTTGACAAAATGCTCTCCGAAGGCATAATTGCACCATCAGATTCCGAATGGGCATCCCCGTTACACTGTGTGCCAAAAAAAGACGGGTCATGGAGGATCACCGGCGACTACCGTTTCCTGAACGCGAAAACGAAGAAAGACGCCTACCCTCCTCCTCACATTCGCTCTTTCCAAGCGAATTTACATGATACACAAATCTATTTGACAATAGATTTAAAATCGGCATATTACCATATTCCGATGCACCCAGATGACGCTCATAAAACTGCAATTATTACACCTTTCGGTCTTTATGAGTTTAAGAAAATGAGCATGGGTTTGGCCGGAGCGGCTCAAACATGGCAAAGATACATGGACAGCATCATGCGAAAATTTGATTTCGCATTTGTATACCTAGATGACATACTGGTGGCTTCTAAAAATTATAAAGAACACATGAACCACCTCAAACAAATTTTCGACAAGCTAGGAGAACACGGACTTCGAGTAGGTTTTGATAAATGCATTTTTTCAAAACCTACCGTCGATTTCCTAGGTTTCACTATCTCGAAAGAAGGGATAATTCCTAAACGAGATAAAATAGAAGCCATAGAACAATTTCCTAGGCCAATAGACGTACGAAGTCTACGCAGATTCCTAGGTATGTGTGGTTTTTACCGAGCTTGCTCAAGTAAATTCGCTCACACGGCACAACCTCTGTATGACTCCATCCAGTCAAACAAAAAAAATGACAAAACACCTATCGAATGGACATCAGAGAGAGAAAAAGCTTTCAACAGCTTAAAACAAGCAATGATAAAAGCTACATTGCATAATATTGCTCATCCACACCCTACAGCAGAGTGGAGAATAGTCTGCGACGCATCCGACACACACATCGGAGCGGCACTGGAGCAGGAAATTACAGACAAACACGGCTCGAAATCTTACCAACCATTGGGATTTTTCAGTAAAGAAATTCCGGAACAATGGAAGAATAAAGCATCATTCGACAAAGAGATGTTCGCCGTTTACCAAGCTTGCATTCACTGGCACAATGACTTGGACGGCCGATCTTTTCATATTTGTTCAGATCACAAGCCTCTGCTAGGCACGATGCTTAAGAAAAATGCACATTTTTCTAAAATGAGATTGAGATGGCTAACATACATCTCTCAAATGACAAGTGACATTCGACATATACCCGGAGAGAACAACGTCGTCGCCGACGCACTCTCCAGACCCTTCGATCCAGTTGAAATTCAAACAAAATCGATTTCAACACAAACTGACGAGGGTCCACCCATAGCCGAAATTTCGCAAATTACGGCTGCAATAGAGTGCAATCTTCTACTGCACATTTCAAATGCACAAATTCGTTCTCCTCCTAACGCAGAGGACAAATTGAAACTCACACGAGTTGAATTCCCTCAAGGAGAAATTTGGTGTAACCTAGACCTAGGACACCCAAGACCTTATATTCCAAACGAAATAAGGCACGAAATAATCAGCCAAATTCACAATTTGGGACACCCAGGTATACACTCTACAGTGTATAAAGTTAAACAAAGATATTTTTGGCACGGACTTCGTGCAGATGTCTCCAACTGGGTCCGAGCGTGCGAGACTTGCCAACGAGCAAAAATCACTCGCTCCGTGAAGCTCCCTTACTCCGAATTTGAAACGGCTAACAAATTTTCACATGTACACGTTGACATTACCGGACCCTTACCTTTAGCTAAAGGAGGGAAACGTTACATTCTAATGATGGTCGATAGAGCAACGGGTTGGCTAGAGGCAGTCCCTCTTAACAACATCGAAACAGCCACGATCACAAACGCCTTTATCAATATTTGGGTAGCTTCAAAAGGCGTACCTAAATACATCACAAGTGACCAGGGCACACAATTCGAATCAGATCTATTTAATTCCATTATGGAACGTCTCGGAGTAAAACATACTCACACGTTACCATACAAACCATCAACAAACGGAATGGTAGAACGCAGAAATAGATCTTTGAAAGAGGCTCTCAAAGCACAAAACGAAAATTGGCTCGACGCCCTTCCAAAAGTACTACTCGCCATGCGTACGGCAGTAGACCCAGCAACGGAAACTACACCGTTCCAAAAAGTTTACGGAATTGACGTACCACTCCCAGGAGACATTTTCGTAACTTCTACAAACCTTTCTGAGCCTCTCTTCTTCCGGCCTACGCATATTAAACATAACAATACGAAGTATGCCGTCAACATGCCCAAAAACTTGGATACATGTACACATGTCTATATCAGAGTGCCCACACAGCTCTCCTCCCTGCAATGTCCTTACACGGGACCATTCAAAGTTATTAAAAGAGATAAGTTTTCGGTTACAGTACAAATTGGCGAACATACGAAAAAAGTTCCCAAACAGCAAATAAAACCAGCTTACACTCTAAAAACAGACGAAGCTGTGTCACTAAACAAAAATCAGGCAGAAAATAAGGAGGAGACTCCCCGAAAATCTGCCAGAAGGCACGTCCCCTCTACCAAATTCGACGAGAGGTGGGTGACTGCGCTCGAAACACCCAAACCGGCGTCGTCGTTAATAACACGACGTCTTGGGGGGGCGCCTGTGGTGAAAACCACCCCCTCTTTTCAACAGCCCTTTTCAGGGCTACCAAAAAGAGGTAGACACAACACAAAAATATTTATAAGACGTCGAGTTATAACTCCGTCAAACAAAATATTTCACCAGAGAGAAAATACGAAACTCTCTCTCAAAAGTGAAATATTAACTAATAACATACAAGGCGACCTCCCTAGACACTTACTGGGCGAGAGAGACACGACAAGTATCTCGAACCAAGTCGCCTTGAATGAGAAAACTCAAACAGAAAATCAAACGTCCTCTAAAACTAACAAGGACAATTCAAACAAGCCTACTCGCCAATCAGAAACACTGATTACACGAGAGACAATAGGCGAACCAACCAGGAGGCGGCAAGCAACCACCTCTGGTCCAGCAGCCACCCCGGGGACCCCGTCTGAACAACGGACGCAGGGAAACCACCCGAGGTCCCCGTCTAAACTCAAGGTCGTCGGCTCCGCGACGGACGCTCGTAAGCCACCCCCGGGGACCCCGTCGCAGCGACGGACGTGGGGAAACCACCCCGGAGGACCAGCTCAGCTATCATACTCGCAGATACTGAGAAAACAATGTGCGAGCCAATGAGATTACACAGTTGAATTAACGAAATTAAGCGGACCAATCAGGAGGCGGCAGGAGGCGGCCACCTCCCTATAATTACCCCGCTCGGAGCCCTCCAGATTCATTCCACTCTCCGCTCTCGACGACTACACTCCGAAGTACGAAGATTTCTACACGCTCTACGCTGACGATCCTTCTGCTCCCGAGTTCATCTCAAGAACGGCTTCCTACTGCTTTCTACAAGGCATACCTTCTCTCCACACAGATCTCACATTGGCATCTACGAGTCCAGTGATTATTCATCCTGCTCATTGCCCAACGTAGTTCTTCAGTCAGGACGCCACCCGGTACATCTATTGATATTCTCATTAGATCGTACGCCCGCTGGGACGTTCCGAGACGTGTCGCCCGGGTTTCGTAGCACTAGGCTCGTCACCGACCGCTGTGGGCACGCCGATAAATTACACAGCTCATCCGCTCTAATTTATCGTCCAAGGAAGTCTTTTTCAAGACTACAAGGTAGGACCCTGACATCCGAGCAAAGGAAAGCTCTGTCAAGCGAGTCCACCTTCCAAACCCTCTATTCCTATACATAGAGGTATCGAAAACGAGTTAATAAACTCGGATATTTCGATGGAGCGCCGCCCGTCCTATTTCCCCATGCAAGGGGAGGCGGAACACGGCGCGGCCGGGCCTCTTAGCCCACGCAGCGCTGCCTACCGGCCGCTCGACCAGTCCGCTGTTCCTAGCGACGGCCCAAGGCTCGATCCTCGCGACGAGATCGCCTTCTCACCTAACGTATTCATGAAGGAAACGTTAGATCAAGCCTCACCTACACAAAAGTTCGAGGATACCTTTCAGACCCGCTCTGAAGTCAATCATTATGATTCGACAAAGATTTCCGAATATCCACGATATTCTACACAAGGCTACCCGGCCGATCCGAGTGTCAAATACACTCCAAATGTACAAAAAACAAAGGATACTTTTCAGTACCTCAACCAAGCTCAACATATTCCTCCTACAGATATAAATCTTAGGCCGAAATATTACACAACGGCTCAGTACCAAACTGATCGAACCCAGCACCCACTATGCGAGCCCAGTGCTCCACGCGGCTGCGACACGAACTATCCCTCAGTTCATCCCGCCAAGCAAGCTGACCTTGGCGATTTCGCTCACATTCCTTACAGGAATACCTCAGGGACTAACCCGCATAATCAGAATATAAATGTCCCACTTGGTCTACCTACACCAAGTAAAACATATTTAAATCCACTACACATGAGAAACGGTTCATTGCAACACCTAACCCGTACGGCTGCCTCCATTTTAAATTTCAGCTTCATATATTGAATAGAAAAGAATTTAGGACCGGATCTCACTCAGCTGATCTGGGTGGCTCTAGACTTCAATATTCGTTTCTAGACGTCCAAGAGTCCTAAACTTCAAATTTCAGCTTCACAAGTTGCATAGCAAAGGACTATTCAACAGAGGAACTGCGCCCCACACATCCAAACTGGCTCTAGGATTTGGTTGTAAAGAAACAGCTTGTTACCAATGGTCATGGTGGATCGTCTGCCGATTAGCAAAGGAAGTAGCTCCGGAGCTCACTCAGCTGATCTAGGGGGCTTCAGACTATATAATTTCTAGATGTTCCAAGAGGCCTCAATTTCAAATTTCAGCTCTATAGATTGAATAGCAAAGGAAGTAGCTCCGGACCTCACCCAGCTGATCTGGGAAGCTTCAAACTTTTCATTCGTTTCTAGAAGTCCCAAAGTTTCTTTATTTCAAATTTCAGCTTCAAAGGCTGAATAGCAAAGAAATTAGATTCGCCGCTACTTTAGTCTCGAATGACAAAGAACTTAGCTCCGGATCTCACTCAGCTGATCTGGGGCTCTAGACTTGAAGATTCGATTTTATACGTCCCGAAGGTTCTTCATTTCAAATTTCAGCTTCATAGGTTGAATACCAAAGCAATTAAGTCTGGAGCTCACTCTGCTGATCTAGGGGGCTTCAGACTTTATTATTTCTAGATGTTCCATGAGGCCTCAATTTAAAATTTCAGCTTCATATATTGAATAGCAAAGGAAGTAGCTCCGGAGCTCACTCTGCTGATCTGGGATGCTTCAAACTTTTCAATTCGTTTCTAGATGTCCCAAAGGTGCAAAAATTCAAATTTCAGCTTCAAAGGCTGAATTGCAAAGAAATTAGATTCGCCGCTACTTTAGTCTCGAATGACAAAGAACTTAGCTCCGGATCTCACTCAGCTGATCTGGGGACTCTAGACTTGAAGATTCGATTCTATACGTCCCAAAGGTTCTTCGTTTCAAATTTTAGCTTCAAAGGCAGCAAAGGAAGTAGCTCCGGAGCTCACTCAGCTGATCTGAGAAGCTTCAAACTTTTCAATTTGTTTCTAGATGTCCCAAAGGTTCTCTATTTCAAATTTCAGCTTCAAAGGCTGATTAGCAAAGAAATTAGATTCGCCGCTACTTTGGTCTCGAATGACAAAGAACTTAGCTGATCTGGTTGCTCTAGACAATGATTCAATGCTATATACGTCTCAAAGGTTCTTCATTTCAAATTGCATCTTAATAGGTTGAATAACAAAACTATTAAGTCCGGAGATCACTCAGATGATCTAGGGGGCTTCAGACTTTATAATTTCTAGATGTTCCAAGAGGCCTCCATTTTAAATTTCGGCTTCATATATTGAATAGAAAAGAACTTAGGACCGGATCTCACTCAGCTGACCTGGGTGGCTGTGGACTTCAAGATTCTTTTCTAGACGTCCAAGAAGCCTCAATTTAAAATTTCAGTTTCATATATTGAATAGCAAAGAACTTAGGACGAGATCTCAGCTGATCTGGGTGGCTCTAGACTTCAAGATTCGTTTCTAGACGTCCAAGAGCCCTCAATTTCAAATTTCAGCTTCATAGGCTGAATAGCAAAGGAAGTAGCTTCGAAGCTCACTCAGCTAATTTAGTGGGCTTACGAACTTATAATTTCTAGATGTCCCAAGAGACCTCCATTTTAAATTTCAGCTTCATAGGTTAAATAGCGAAGGAAGTAGCTCCGGAGCTCACTCAGCTGATCTGAGAAGCTTCAAACTTTTCAATTCGTTTCTAGATGTCCCAAAAGTTCTCTATCTCAAATTTCAGCTTCAAAGGCTGATTAGCAAAGAAATTAGATTCGCTGCTACTTTAGTCTTGAATGACAAAGAACTTAGCTCCGGATCTCACTCAGCTGATGTAAGGGGCTTCAGACTTTGTAATTTCTAGATGTTCCAAGAGGCCTCCATTTTAAATTTCAGCTTCATATTATATTGAATAGCAAAGAACTTAGGACCGGATCTCACTCAGCTGATCTGGGTGTCTCCAGACTTCAAGATTCGTTTCTAGACGTCCAAGAGGTCTCTATTTCAAATTTCAGCTTTATAGGTTGAATAGCAAAGGAAGTAGCTCCGGACCTGACCCCGCTGGTCTGGGAAGCTTCAAACTTTTCATTCGTTTCTAGATGTCCCAAAGTTTCTCTATTTCAAATTTCAGCTTCAAAGGCTGAATAGCAAAGAAATTAGATTCGCCGCTAGTTTAGTCTCGAATGACAAAGAACTTAGCTCCGGATCTCACTCAGCTGATCTGGGGGCTCTATACAATGATTCGTTTCTAGATGTCCCAAAGGTTCTTAATTTCAAATTTCATCTTAATAGGTTGAATAGCAAAGGAAGTAGCGCCGCAGCTCACTCAGCTGATCTGGGAAGCTTCAAACTTTTCAATTCATTTCTAGATGTCCCAAAGGTTCTCTATTCCAAATTTCAGCTTCACAGGCTGAATAGCAAAGGAAGTAGCTCCGGATCTCACTCAGCCGATCTGGGGGCTCTAGACTTGAAGATTCGATTCTATACGTCCCAAAGGTTCTTCATTCCAAATTTCATCTTAATAGGTTGAATAGCTCCGCTTAAGTCTCGTTTTGACTGACAGTATTTTGTGGTTGTGACATTTTTCACTTTTAGATCCCCGTGAAAGGGTTTACCACGCTAAAATCACATTTATCCGAATCCATTCAATGCATTAATTTGTTGAAAAATTATAGCATCAAATTTAAAGCTAAGTTACATAAGCTACATTTAATTCTAAGTTACATCTGATTAAATAATTTTCATTAAACACTTTAGTTAGCAACTAAATATACACATGTTGCTAAGTCTATGTACATGTTACCATGTGGTTATGGATAAACTTGGAGAAAAACCCTAAAAGCTAAAGAACATAACAAAAAACATAACAAAAAAGCTAAAAAACATATCCATGTAAACAAGCTTTGGTGTTTTTCCGAGTTGGTGTGGCACTAGAGGCTGATTCAAATAGGACTGGGGAGCTTTTGCATGGGAAATATTAACCCACGATTTCAGGGGTCGTAATAACATTGCATGTGGCACCGAACGCCCCACTAGCTACCTATCACTGCTATTTGATTGATTTTGTCCATAACGCGTTAAACACTTCTACGATTTTGTTTTTTTGACGCAAATGTAAGAATGTCCTTCAGCTCAAACACACATGTACACCCACGTATAATAATATATGTGGTCCCTCTTAACCCTAGTCGGACATGCCTAACTAGTTACCTACCAGTGGTTAGAGATGAATTACCATTTACACCAAAAATGTGCTAAAAGCCAAACTGTGTCTAAATTTTACAACTCCGATATTAGGAACATTTTATTAAATACTTTCTTAGCGAATTTTTGTAGAAAATGAAACTATTGCAATGGCTCCCAACATTTTCGAAAAATTTCTTCATTGAAATCAGTTTTGAAACACTCTGAAACGAATCCTAGAGTTTAACGCTTTTAGCAAATTGTTGAAGAAAATTGAGCTATTGCTCTCGCCTCAAAATTTGTAGAATGTTAATTTTTGAAAAAATTTTATGCAGAAATCCGTTTCAGGCTATTCTGAATCATATTCTGAAGTTTATCGCATTTTTTTAATGTATGTATATATGTATGTATGTGTCATTCTAGACGATAACTGTCCGTAGAATTGTGCTAGAAACTTCAAACAAATTTTAAAATGTTAAGGACACAAAACGAAAGTTCAAGTTCGTTGGCCAGCATGATCGGATTACATCTTCGGGTTGAAATTTTCAAAAATGTAGTCAAAAATTTCAAAATAGCCTGTTTTTTGCGATTTGTTGTGCGAAATAATTTTTTCAGCATACTAACATGTGGTATATTCGGAATCAGCGTAAAATTTCCTATAAGAATATGTATCAAGTTTTCAAAAATTTCAAAGTTGAAAAATCAGTCAAAAATCGAAATAATGCCGTTCGCTAGTTGTAAAAATCGGTAATATTTGCATGAAACATTGTCCAAATTCAGATTGAACTACTCTTATGGAAGTATCCCTGTATAACCAATCCGGGAACCATGTGTCTTTAAATCTACAAGATTAGTTTAATAATTATAAAGTATGAGTACCTCCTAATTATTTTTAATAATTTGATTCCATGTTTGTCTATCAAAATAATAACCTAAAATTTCTCTACACGATCAATAGCGACTGAAATGTCGAAGATTTCTTCAAAAATTCGCTCATGGGGTTATGCTGCATGGCTGGACTTTTTCATATGTATATTTATGTATAAATATGTCATTCCAGACAATAACTCTCCTTAGGATCTTGCGCCAAAAAATCAAGCTTTCCAAACGAAAGGATGAGTTCGTTGGCCAAAACTGTTTGTGCACATTAAACTGTTCAAAATTCAAAAATGTCCTCAAAAATCGCTAAAAATGACTAAAAACGTCTAAAAATTGTTACATTTTTATTTTTATCCGAATTTTAATTGAAAAAAGTTTATTGACGATGAAATAAAAACATAGAAAAAAAAAAATTCACAAAATGATGGTCAAAAATGTACTTAAATTTCATCAATATCTGCAGAAAAGTCGATTAAAAAACTGAAAAATTGCTAAACATCCAAAATCTGTTTATAATTGTAGAATATGATTTAGAACGAGTTTATTTGCCATAAAATTGGTGGTTAACAATTTCTTCGTCCTCAAAGTGCTCAAATTTCAAAACATAGTAACATAATATAATACGATAATCTACGAAAATTCGCTCATACGATCATGCTGCATGACTGGAACTTTTTTAAATTCTTAACAAACTGTAATTAAATTCAACAGGGTATTTTATTAAATACTTGTTTAATGGTCGCAGTAATTATTCAGTTTCAAATTCTAGGAATCATAAAATAAATAGGTTCTTAAAACTTGGATATAAAAGAGGAACATGTTGAATTGTGGTATCACGCAATGACAAAGCCATCTTGTCCTTGCAGTTATCACGAAGTTTAGCTTTATACCTACTCCAAACATATAATTACATATCCAATTTATCTTCGTCCTCCAACTCCTTCAATATTTTCGAAATTAAGCTGTCTTCTCCGCTATCCAATATTTTGACGATCCGTTACACCTATAAGAATAATAGATATTGATAAGTAATGCAAGCGTCACAGGGACGTCACTATGATCTGGTTTGTTGTCGTAAATCACGAATCTACAACCCATAACTATTTTTCCCGAGGTTCACTATAATGAAACATTGGACTGGACGGTACGTCGTTCGGACAAAAATGCAAATAAATCGTGATTTTATCGAATTTTAGTAGAAATTCCGTAGCAATGGGTCCAAAAAATAAAAAATTCCCAGAATTTTCTCCATAGAAATCCGGTGTGTGGCTTTTTAAGACGATTCCTCGCATCCTGAAACGATTTAACACGAATTTTCATGGAAAATGAAACTATATCAATGACTCCAAAAAATTAAATATACAAATTTCCGAAATTTCCTTTATAAATCCGTTTTGAGGCATTCTAAAACGAATCTTAGAGTTCAACGCTTTTTCATGTGTGTATTTATATGTTAACCACGAAATCGTTGTACTGCATTATAAATATTCTTGTGTAGGTACCATTCATTTTTAAGATAGAAATTTAGGCAGATATATAGAATGTGTTCTAATATTTCGAAAATTCTTGATCATAGAGAACAGGAGTTGAAATCATCCCTTGAGTCCTGCAGTGTTTCAATTTCGGTATCCATGCAGGATACCAAATAATAATTAGTGATGCCACAATTTCTTGAAGTTGCTAATAATTTAAATTGGGGCCATGGAGTCTATTAGCATCCAAAGCCCATCATCTATGAGATCTTTCTGACAGTTTAGGCTGCAATTTTCTGTATCCGGCATTTTGTGCGGTTCTTTAATCCCAAAGTACTCATCGAACGTCCAGAGGTAAAATTAGGCTCTTCGATAACCGAATTTCCAACTTTCACCTCGGACGCCTACATGGGAACAAACGCTGATGACTCGGCTGCAAAGGCTGTGGATTGGGGATGGTTTTTTTTTAAAGCTTTTATTGCACCGAGTAATCTTATTTACAATACAAATCTGACTTATATTACTACAATACACTATTCAGGACCTAAGACGCATAACTTTGTCCCTTGTCGAACATATCACATTCACTTCCTACACAAGCTCACGCGGTTTCAAACGCGGTTTCAATCGAGTTTGATCTTGCACATCCAGGAGCTTTACAGATTCCTCATTCACATGATCTTTTAGTCTGGCAAGATGAGCCGTTGCTCGCTTTTTGATCACCTCATCCACAATGTCAACTTGAAGTTCACGGTGGAGTGCCTAATTTCGGAAGTATCATGGCGCATCAGTGATACATCGTAGTACAGAGTTTTGGAAACGTTGAATGTCTATTGGTTGGAGCTGTGCAGCCTCACAATTGCGCTCCATACATCCAAACTGGCTCTAGTACTTGGTTGTAAAGAAACAGCTTGTTACCAATGGTCATGGTGGATCATTCGGCCGATTAGCCAATACATCCTTCTAAGTTTCAATCCGAGCTCAGTCTTCTTCTTTTTGACATGTTCCTTCCACCTGAGCTTGGCGTCTAGCGTCATGCCCAGGTATTCGGCTTCATTCGTGTAGGAAATTGCCACGTTGTTGAGGAAATTAGGGATTTAGTTAATCTTCCGGTTGGTAAAATCAACGTGCACCGACTTGGCCTCATTCAATTCGATCTTCCATTTTGTTTTCCAAAGACTGATTTTGAAGATGGACTTATTGAGTTTTGATATTGATTCATTATTGCTGTCACCAACTGCCAGGACAGTAGTGTCGTCTGCAAATGTTGCTGAGGTGTTATGTTCAACTTTTGGTAGGTCGCTGGTGTACAGAAGGTACAAGAGTGGGCCCAATACACTTCCTTGAGGCACACCAGCATTTATTTTCATTGGCTCTGAGTACGCATCGTCCTGTTTGAGTGGTGAGATAAAATGTTTTTTCCTTGGAGATAGGCCTTTTGCGGTGTTTCTCGGAAGATATACCGTGACTGTGGACACAAAGATATGACTGATTGCAATTCACGAAGGATTCTGTTAATTTTTTTGATTCCCCAAGAAGAAATTAGTTATCAATGATGAAGGTCGGTCTTTTGATACCTGTGGGATTCCCTGATAGTTGACATTTGCTGGGACAGTTCTATCTTGAACTAAGTATTGTGAGTAGTGTCGCTTCCTCAAATTCTCCCTTAGAACAGATAAATATCCTTCCTGGTACTTTCTTCTATTGCAAATTGGGTGGCTTCTAATTGACAATGATCTTGGAATCGATCGCGTAGTATGTTGGGGGGGGGGGGGGGGGTGGTAGCTATTATGATGAAGATACAGCTGCTTATTTAGCACTCTTCACAAGTACTGCTGTTGCTCTCCGTGGTTCAGCGAGATGTCAATATCGAGAAATGTTGCGACTATCCTTGACTAAATCCATGTGAACGTCAAAGAGATTTGAGAGTTGAGTGCCTCTAGAAATAAAAGCAATTCTGCTTCGCCATGTGTCCATATCAAGAAAATGCCGTCTATGAACAGTCTCTAGATGAGGGGAGTCTTACCTCTGGATGCCAGAAATTGGTTTTCTAAACAGACCACAAATAGATTTGCATAGTTCGGGCTACCCCCAAAGGGTGGTCTAACGATATAAATATACGCGCAGCCAGTTGCCCCAGCTATCTTTCTGTATTAGAAATTCACGACTTCTTATTATACCAACGCCATACCTAACCTTCCTTCCGTCCTCCAGTTGTACACTGCGTACCGCAAACTTGTTCACAATGGGACTTCACGCTCCAGGGAACACTTACCTTCATCCAACGGGACTCCGTGTACTGGGATGAAATCCTAAATTGCTCCATGGGGCTTTGCACACCAGGGCAAATCCTCTCTCACTCAATGGGATTCAGCATACCGGGATGAATCTCTCTTCATCTTCCATCCAAAACCAGCTTACCAAGTATAGGGTTTTATTAGTTAAGGAGTCAAAATTACGACTTGGAACCTAGAGCTCATACGAACTAAATCACTCGCGACGAAGTTGTGGAAACTCATTTCAAAACGGAAGTTAGTGAAAAACGTCTATTTCCACGAAAAATAAAGAGTTACACTGTTAAATCGATTTCGACGGTTAGGCCATCATGAGTAACAAACAATAACTTAATACTTAATACTTGTTACTGATGATGGCCTAACCGTCGAAATCGATTTAACATTGTAACTCTTTATTTTTCGTGGAAACAGACAACGTTTTTCACTAACTTCCGTCTAGAGCTCATATTAAAACAGCGTCTTTACTCTTGGAATTTCATCTGCCTTAATTGAAAAATATAAAACAAACATGCAGATATTCCTCATTGTGAGGAGGATTTAGTTTATTTATTTTAAGGCATTAGTTTACCATTGAAAAATTAAAAAGATTGAGACAATATAATAGATAATGCAGATGATGATGGACAATAATAATGATAGATCGGTGTAATACCTATCTATTTTATTTCAATAAAATATAATTTTGAATGAATATCAAGGGAATAAAGTTAATATGTTATTAATAAGTAAAATATAACATGGGTACAGACCAAATGAGTTACGACCCAGCCAAAACAAAAGGAAAATAAACTTGGGTGCAGTACCTACCTAATACACGATGGTCCATTTCAAGTGACCCTTCCTTCTGGTGGGCGCAAAAAAATTAATATATATTTTAATTAGTATATAATATGAATTAATAATTAAATTTTGTTTGTAACTGTATCTGTCTAACTTTTCCGTATTTTTTCCCTCAGCTGAAGAATCTAGTTCTCCACGATTGGGTGCAGGATTTGACAGCACAAATCCACTTACTCGTCCAATCCATGTTGAACCTCGAAAAGAAAGCTAATGAGAGGAATGATAGACTGATGGACTGTTGCCAGCCTAAGAAAGATTGTGTGAGTTGCATTTATTACAAGTCGTAATCAATTATAGTAAAAAATAAAAATCTAGTTCCTGTATTTTATTAAACAATTTTTGACCACATTACGAACTAAATCACTCGCAACGAAGTTGTAGAAACCCATTTCAAAACAAAAGTTAGTGAAAAATGTTGTCTATTTCCACGAAACATAAAGAGTTACAATGTTAAATCGATTTCGACGGTTAGTAACGAACCGTAACATCAGTAACAAACAATAACTGAAGACACATTAGAAAGGACAACAGCTTATATAGTGACAGGTGAAGGGAGATTGAATCCCATTGGTCGAGAGAAAGCCTCAATATATTTAACCACTGATAGGTCCATTTCTGCCACAATATTAATTGGAAAAAGTTTGTTTCCATAAACGTCAAGTTGAACAGCTATAAAAGGTAAAACAATTTTTAGGATATGATTTTTCGAACAATACCTAGTTGCTAACTTGTTTCAGCTTCTTTTTTCCGATATTCGCTAAAATAGCTGCCATAAAAATTAAAGTGGTTCTAAGTGGAGTTATGGCCGTTTTAATGTCATTAGGTACAAAAAAGCGTTTGGAAAAAATCTCTAAGAAGAACTTTCGATCAGAAATGAGCGCTGCAGTCGACTCTCAGAGTTTGATGAACTTATGTCGAAACACCCTTTATAAATTTGACTTGGATATTTTTTGTCAGGGAAATCTGCTGTTAAGTCAGGGAAATTTATAATTTACATTTGGGGACCACCCTGAAATATGAATCGGGAAGAAAATGCCAAAGCAAGTTATTGAAATACCTAACTAAAAATTTAAGGTTTTTTTTTATCTGTACTGTTTTCATACCCAACTGTTTTTATTTATTCATTTTACATTTCAGGGTCATGACCAGGAACTGGGGAACCTAAAATCGAGGTAAATAAGCTATAGCCAGTATAGCGATGTCTATATAAAATTAAAATGATCGTTTTACACCTTTAGGGTTTTCTGGAATCACTAATCGCAATGCTGGATCTTGGGTGATGCTCCTCTTTTTGCTTCCTAACTACTGCTAAAGCGGCCCATTCACGATCCTGCTGCAGGAAATGAGGGGAACCAAAAACTTCCCTCTCTTCTTGCACGGGAGGCGTGCAGGACGTGTGTGGAGGCCTTCCTGCTGCAGGTGTCCTGCAGAGCTTGTTGGTTGGGTTTCTCATTGGACCATCCTGCGGTCCGGGGTCCTCCACCCTATCAACCTCATCCATTGACCTATCACTCATCCTTACCTATCATTGAAGTATGGACAACGTAGAAAGTAAACATAGAATGCCGTATGGCCCATATTCTCGTGACGTCACGCCTGGAGTAGGTTCGCGTTTCAGCCAAAGTCGGCCATGATACCGCCCTACGTCAATGAATCGCTACTCAACCAACCTATTTCTCACAAGAAGTTTGCCGTCTCACGTCAACATAATTCGTGGTTATAAGGCCATTTTTCAACAGTTTTGTTTTGAAAAAGTATAGTATTGTAGCAATACAAAGTTTCAATTCGACTAAATGTTAAAATAATCATGCCTGCCAGCGCAATAATTGATTGTAGATTGCTGTCAACAATACCAATCTAACGTGAACGAGTTTATATTTGGACTAGGAGCCTACTAACTATAGTAGTTAATCAGTGTCAGAAAACTAAAGAACTTCATTCGTTTAGGCTTTGAGAATAATTAACCTGAAAAATAGTAAAGAAAAGATGATTGAAAATTCCTCAGGTGTCTGTACTGCTGTGTAGGTACCTAGCCATTGCTCAGGTAGCTTCATCAGCGTTTTATTATAAGTTCGTAGTACTATGCTTAACTGAGGAAGCTTTACTTGTTCTATTGAATGAATAAAAGGAGAGATTTGACAGTTTGTCAAAATAAACAAGGCAGATTGTTGCTACACCAAGAAACGAAACTACTTAGGTAGGTACGTACGTCCTACCAGATTTGCTGTTGGTTTAAAGTGCCTAAACAAAGTAGGTGGGTCGTTGCTTTGCCGACGAATACAACCGCTGATTAGCAAGTTTGTCAAATATCGAATCAGGGAATATGCAACATGAATTAAAAACCAGCTGCAAGGAAAAAACCTTGAAATGCATTCCTCTGAAGGTAAGATTTCATAAAGACGGCATTGGCAGTGCAGTTATTGCGCGAGTTTTGCAGTTACGCAAATTGTATGGACAAAAAAGGTAATTAGGTAGGTACCTACTTTTGTTTTGATCAATGAAGTACCTACATGAACAAGTAATAATATACGGAAAGTATGTAGGTATACCTTACCTCTAGGTAGGTACTTACCTTTCCAGATTTGATACAACTTACTATTCCCGCCTAACAGAGCTCTCATAACACATCCTTTCACAAGACCACTTTCACAGTACCTAGGTACTCTAAAGATTTTTAGTTTCAATTGATTCAAAGAACAGTTCTAAAACTAGATAGGTAATCCACAACATCTTTGCGGCTGATGTCTGGTTCATCTAGAACACTTGTATGTCAACTCCCCAACACACATTTCATTTGGATCTCTACCCCACAGATTAAATCTTGCGTTCGTAGCTTTTGAGGTCAACACCTGATAATAACTTGATGTAATTTGCATACAATTTATCACCTTGCATATTACAAATAATGAAAATATTGACTCGGAACTAGGTGAGACTATGTTATGCTGTTGTCCAGCTGCCTACAAATGGCGCATTTTCGCATATGTTTACTCGTCACCATGACAATAAGGTGAAATAACTTGACTTCGCCTTGCCTCGATGTAAGGATGCGCTAGTGTCCAAGTCTCGAGAATATCACCCATACTGGCGTGAAACCTTCGGTTTGAGCTGGGAATGACAGATCGTGTATGGAGGACACACTCTGAGGCAGGAGAGCGAAGAGGGGAACTTCGTTGCACTCCCTACCTCCTGCAGCAGGATCGTGAATGGGCCGCTTAACTACTGCTATGGCAGGAAAGCTGTGTGTTCGTGCGAGATGTCTTCCAAAATCAAAATTTCCTCTTGCTTTTTGCGTTTCAGAGCTTGCTGATCAATTTTTTCCCATGTCTGTCTGTCTGATGTCTGTCTGTGTTAAGTCCTTGTCACTCCCAAAATTATACATCAAGTTTTAGTCCAGATTTTGATGGGATTTTCAAGGACTGTGGTAGTTAGTCACCTATAACATTCATTGCCATCGGATCAGTAATAACTGGTGCGAATGCCCAGACGTGAATTTCTTATAACTCCGATTTCACGTTATTTATTGATCATATTTCGTTCAAACTACGAATAAGAAAGGGGGTAGTGCGGTATATGATGCAGGAAGATGCCCTATCGATTTTATCACTATTAGTTTTATTGAGAATATTAACTATCGCGCTTGCTCAAAACTAAAATTGATCGGCTCTAGGAAAACTCCGAGACTAAGGATGGATTTTGATGAAATTTTCGGAGATGGTATGGTTAGCTCCTGAATTATATCTTATGAATTTCATTGATGTCGGATCAACAGTAGTCTTTTGTGCTTATAACGTCGATTTCTCAATATGTTGAGCCAATTTAGGTCCGACTATGGGGGTAGATGGGTACCTACATGTTCCAAGTTGACTAGTAATAGTATTTCAACACTTCCTCAAGAGTAAACAACGACCTTCTTAATGACTTAAGATTTGGTATTACATACAAATAAGAATTATAGCATCAATCCGTGAAATAGGATTGCATTTAAAAGAAAAAAATTCCTCAAATTAGGGACGAAATGTTGCATTTTGAACAGTAATGAAACCCTTTCTGATCCTTTTTCAAATGGTAGGTCGACAAGTTAATCATAAGCCTTATGGGTGGAGCTAGAATGGTTGGAAAGGGGACTCCCCTTCGGATATTGTGGTTAGCCTAGACATTAAGGCCATATCACACTTGCATTTTTTCAGCTTTTTCCTCGCATTTTTAATGCTCGAATGTGAAGAAGGCAAAGTGCTTTTTTTCAAAGGTCAGCTTTTGCGACCATTGTGCATCCTGGAGGAGCATTTTTCAGCTCACTTGGGAAAATTTTTACCTCAATGCGAAAAATGCTAAAACATAACCCTTGGGAAGGTAACAGTTCAATGGAAAACCCCTTGGAGCCCTAACCTGACAGACTTAATAAAATTGCATTCCGCCAAAATGCGCTGTTTTTGCACATATTCCTATTCAACATTCACAGCTGACCTTGGTAAAAAGCACTTTGCCTTCTTCAAGTTCGAGCATTAAAAATGCGAGAAAAAAGCTGAAAAAATGCAAGTGTGGTACGGCCTTTATGCCAAAGCGCTGCAGGCGCAACATCTCCGTACGCTCAAAAGTTTCTTTCTCTACTTTGGTACTTTCCTATTAAGAAAATGCAGTCCCGAACTGTGAATCGTTTTCTGCGAGACAGAAGGTGCACTAACTACCTCTTTATTCATAATGAATTGTGCCTTATGAATAAAAAAAAAAAAAAAGAAAGTAAAACACTTCTTCAAGGTAGAAAATACCACTTGTGGTAACAACTGACAGCTAACGTCCAATGGGCTCCTAGCATCCAGCGGTAGGGAAGGGTACAATGAGAGGGGACAGTGGTGGGGCCATCATTGACCCCTCGTGCCCCACCCATAAGGCTCATGTTTAACTTGTCGACCTATACCTGTATAACTGATTCTTTTTTCGGGTTCAGAGGAGGTACTGGTTGAGATGGCTGTGGGATCTCAACAATGGGGCTCCGAACATGAGATGCTCGAGGTAGAGCGCAGCACGTAAATAATAACCTTACCTTTTCTCTCGTCTTTTGTTGCCTATGACCTCAGAATTGTCTGACACAATGGATGTTCCGTATCAAGACTGGAAGTAGAGGAAACGGAACCGTAAACGCAGTTCGTGGCTTTGATGAATTTTGTGAAATTTTTTGGAGACGTTATTTTTTGATTTTATTCAATTTTATACATGGAAAATGGATTCAGTAACGATTAAGCAGCCAAAAACAGAGCTGAAGAAAAGGGGTGGTGTTGTGAAAACTTCTACTATGAAAACAGTAGTAAAGTTAGATTTTTCAAAAGCTCAAAAATATAGAATTTTTTTATTCTATATATTTTTTATATGGTATATAGTGATTTTCCAAAAATATAATATGATACTATAAATTATAGTTCCTATGTCTGGCAACCCTATTACACCTGGACATACTTGCGTAGGTAGACCTATATACTAAAACGCATGTATAACCTAGCTTCCACATTAGCATCTATTCGTGTAATAAGTCCCTGTAGGTACTTAGGTACTGTTTAGTACAAAAGCGATTACATATGCTCTTACCTAGTAGAATAACTTACCTGCATGATATTGTCAGGGCCAATTTTCAATCGCCAAATTCTTTTCCCGGTTTCTAACCTCCTTCCATGGACTCAAATAACCTCGTAGGGATAATTTCCTCCTTCCATGGATTTAGCGTTACAACTAGATCCGGACTTGACGTGACTTTAAGGTGCAGTAAATGTTTCTGATGTCTCCACGCCGTATTGAGAACAACGGATCTACTAGGAGCTCTCTAATATTTACGTGCTGCGCTCTACCTCGAGCTTTTCATGTTCGAAGCCCCATTGTTGAGATCCCACAGCCATCTCAACCAGTACCTCCTCCAAACCCAAAAAAAAGGTAAGTTACTTATACAGGTATAGGTCGACAAGTTAATCATGAGACTTATGGGTGGGGCCCGAGGGGTCAATGATGGCCCCACCACCTTCCCCTCCCATCGTACCTTTCCCTTCCACTGAATGCTAGCAGCCCATTCGACGTTTGCTGTCAGTTGTAACCACAAGTGGTATTTTTTCCCTTGAAGAAGTGTTTTAATTTCTTTTTTATTTATTCATAAGGCACAATTCATTATGAATAAAGAAGTAGTTAGTGCACCTTCTGTCTCGTAGAAAACAATCCTCTGTTTTCTTTCAAGTTTCATCCCTTGGGAAACCCATGTTACCAGGATCACTTCACGCAAACACGCAGTAAATAACCATCGTGATGAACTAATAATAAATAAATGAATAATTAAAATTAATTATTGAATTAATAGATGCCTAATAACGTACATGCCTCATAATAGATTTGGTTTGGTTACTGCCTGGTTTGATATCTCCAATTTTGTTGTCGAGGACCTCTGTGGATGTCAGCAGGGTTGTTCATGTGCAGTATGTCCCTACCTACCTTTTTTTCCGTTTTTATTGTTTGTATGTGTTTCTTTATTATAATTAATTTATTAATAATATAATTTTCGTTTTTGGGAAGGATTGATGAGATTGGTAGTGTGGCACAATTGTAGAGCGAAATGGGGCGACGCAAGGTGCCGACAAGGGGAAACTCATGGCAATGACCATTTTATTTAGGGCACTGCGCTCCTAGTGGTGGAGCTTATTAGTTTGGAGCCTCATTGAATGTTTGGAAATTAGATGTTAAAAAGAATACCTACGTTGATAACAAGCCTGAGTCATCAGTGATTTAGACACAACATATTGTACGCGAATAGAAGTGGGACAAGTACCCCTGTCATCAGGATTGCTAATATCTACTCACTACCCAGGGTCCCGTGATTCCATAGTTTTCGATAATTTAATTTTGTACATTTAATTCTTAGGCGGCTTTCACACTGATTAGACACGAGACATCAGACCAGTAGTCACACGACAGTTTCTTCCAAATCCACCTCATAGAAATGAATGAGAGCTTTCACACTGAAGAGACACGTGCTTCATGTCTTCTTGAAACATGAAACAAGTGTCTAAATCCAGCAGGTTGGAATTCGGGGCAGGTCTCATGGCATTGTGGGTTAGTATTAACTGCAATGGCAGGCGTCCCTGGGTACCAGGCTCTCAAAACACGTGTCTCTAGTCAGTTTGTGCGATTCACATTTTTCAGTTTGTGTCCAGCACTTCACTTCCATAAACAGAGTGTTGTTCCGCGTACCTCGCTTCCTTCGTTGTCTCTTTTGACATTTTCATGTCTTTGCCCTGGCACATTGCACAAAAAACTGTCACGTAACGTTACGTAAATATTTTGACGATTTCCGCTTACAACCGAGTCGTTGCTAGGGAAATGGTACTTCGTCGTTTTTCATCCCAAAAAATTCGTTGACCATTCGTTCGAAAGCTCTCGATTTATCCAACCATATTATGTTTACTACTGCGAAGTGCGTGGCCAACAAGCTGAGTTATGAGCAAGGTTATTTGAATAATTGTGTACACTCAGGTGATCATTCTCAATAATTGATATTGTGAACATGATTGCCACCACTTGTTAATTTCTGATGATTTCATTGAGCTGGTGTTTCGATGATTTGATTCATAGCAGGTGATCCAAATATTGCGAGAACGGTTTGATTTGTGAAGCGGTGGTTAAATAATTTTAATAGGTAATTTCTATGCTTTACACTCTAGGAAGCTGTAATTTCTTATGTAGCCTCTTTAGGACATTGACTTGACGATGCCCAGGGTCCGGATCAGATGAGTGGCTTTTGAAGCTAATTTCTATGTTTTACACTCTAGGAAGCTGTAATTTCGTTTGTAGTCTCTTTAGCACATTTACGTGACGATGCCCAGGGTCCGGATCAGCTGAGTGGCTCTTAGAGCTTGCATACGAGTCTGCAGGGGGGTAGGTGATGTAGCCTGGCTCGAATTCAATGAAGTACCCACGGGTGTCGGAACAATGAGTCAACACGATCGCGAATTCAATTAAGTACCCATGGGTGGGCGGTTTCTCTTATGGCCCATTTAATTGATTTGTACGCCCCGCCGTGCGATGCACGGGTGAGATCTGCCTAGTAATAAATACAATAAGAAAACACACATGAAAATGTCCCTGCAGACTCGTATGCAAGCATTTCAAGCTGCTTTGTCTTTCTTATGATTTTCACGTACAACCAAGCCGTTGCTGGGGAAATAAAACTTCTTTAGTGTTTATGGGACCAAAATCGTTCTCCATTTGTTGGAAAGCTCTCGATTTATCACGCATTTCTTTCAATCTTTTGTTTGCGATTGCGACTGTTTTGTTCCTTTTTCAAGGTGTCATTTTTCACGTTTTGACGATGTTGCCGGACACAGAACAATTCAATATCATATTCGTCAAGGCGATAGAAGAATATCGGGCGTTGTATGATGTGACAGCAGCAGAATATTCAAAGAGGGAGGAGTTGGTATCTCCATTTTAAAGTAGGCTTGGAACTTCCGTGGGTGAGATAGAAGTTCTTCGGACAACACATAACAACACATAAGGGCTGTGTTCCTCCGCATTTTGCCAGTAGGGATGAACCCACAGTCGATTCCTGCAAAGCATTCTTCTCCTCCTTATAACTACAGCAATTAGTAACTCATCATCTTATGATTCACTCACTCACTGCTCGGGGTTACCATTAGAAAAGAGTTTCAGGCACCATAAACGGCTTATACTCTCACTCAAAAATGATGAATTTTTGAAAAGATGAATGAAAAGATGATGAACTCATTTTGAGTGATAACACTATCGACAAGATGGCTAACTTGACTAAATACAAAAAGCACATGTCTCTTGTGTGTGAAAGGACTTGTCTTATGTTTCAAGTCGCGTGTCTACTAGTCTGATGTCTCGTGTCTAACGAGCGTGAAAGCCGCCTTAGGTTTCCTCTTACCATTCGTCTGTCTCATTCGACTGTCTCCACACCATTTAAGAACTTCTATTTTCTAACATGTATTTTAACATAACATCCAGTCTTACGTATTTTCTAACGTTTTCTCAGGGTATGTGATCAAGATGATCAGTTAGAGAAGTTGGACAGATCGGTTTGCGAAAAAGATGCCCAAATTTCTAGAGTTATGTGCGAATTAAACGAGCTCCGTCAACAATACGAAGATCAAGTATGTAATTTTTTTTTTTTTTAAATTACTGCCTAACATAAATCGATTTATTTTGTTATTGAGTTTGCATATTTTCAACTCCAACACCCTGAATCAGGGTGTGTGTGAGAGAGAGAGAATATTTTTGGAAGCAGTGTATATCGCAATTATTGTTATAAATGCGTAGGTAGTATAAGTCAAGTCTAGAATATTAAAGCATACATAAAAATAAAAACTTGCTAATGTAAATAATTTTTAACAATTTATCACAGTGCATACCTATTTATCTGCATGATTACATTTATGGAACTTGTCAATTTTATAAAAGAGCAAATCACATAAGTACAGTCGTAATTTATATTTATATTTGTACGAGGGTCATGCAAAAAGTGATTTTAAGACTGCTACGTAGGGCCAGGAAAGGTACGCAGAAGGCTGGGACGGCTGGGGGGTTTTCGTCTAGTTGATAGGTCTCCTCAGACGCATTAAGGCCTGTTTTCTTAGTGACAGGTTTTTTGCGCCGTTGACAACGTGATACGCTGGGCGTTCAACGTCGACCACTGATTCCCTTAAATTTAGTTAGGGTGTTTTCCTAGAGAGCGCATCACGTCAGCGCAGAACATGTTGCGTTGATGCGACTGGCCCGACTGCTCGAGGAGGAGTCAACAGCGCAGTACGCTGGCGTGATTCCCTTGAATTCCGGTGTTTGTGTAGCTCCAATTTTCGATTTCCGAGGTTTTCAAGATGTCCCAAAGCGGGAAACCTTCTTGGGACACCCCAAACCTTTCTCTGGTCAGTCTGAAGTATCTTTGGAATTTCTCTTCATAGTCAAGCAGATGATTTTTTACTAAAACGCTGAACATTCCTTCATTTCTGCGGTTTGAGAATACATCACTTACACGTTTCCTTACTTTGGCATATTTTATTATTATGAACTCTACTTCTTCGTCACCATCTATTATTTCTTTATTATCCATGCAGCAATTACGCCATTGTAATTCTCTCTCTCATCATGCCATTTCAGCAGTAGGTAAGTGTTTTCACACACACACACAAACGTGCTACTTCCAACACAATTCAACGCCAACTGAACGGATAAAACACGGCGCTAGGAAAACACTTTTATGCAGCGTAATATATTTCGCGCTCCTGCCGACGTTTTTCAGGCGAATTCGGTTCCTGCGGCGCAAAAAACCTGTCGCTAGGAGAACAGGCCTTTACCTGCCAGTTACCCGCTAGATGCGATGGAGTTGCCAACTGACCCCGTGTCCACTGTGGAGTTGCGAGGTGTCATCAGTTACTTCACTTTAAAAGGCAAAACCGGGACGGAAATTTACAGAAAACTCTCGAATGTGTATGGTCCAAAAGCCATGTCCCTGCAAATGGTGTTGGTATGGCGGAAAAATTTGTTGGAAGGCCACAACTCGCTTGACGTTAAACCGCGTAGTGGGAGACCGTCTACCGCAACAACAGGGGAGCCAGCTGAAGTCGTTCTCCGCATTCTGGAGTCTGATAGGCGTCTCACGATAGATGAAATTCATGCTAAACTCCCTTCTGGCATTAAGATTAGTCGCAGATCGGTCGCTAACATCATCTCAAAGAAGTTGAAGATGGTTAAAGGTTCTGCAAGATGGGTACCGAGGTTGCTGTATCAGGATCACAAAAATTCAAGAATGGAAGCGGCAAGAAAATTCTTCAATTTCATACTGCGGAAGGAGACAGTATTTTTAACAGAATAGTCACCGGGGACGAGACCTGGGTTCATTACTCAACCCCCGAAACAAAACGTCAAAGTTTTGTGTGGAAAAGACCTGGAGAGCCTGCACCAAAAAAAGCCAAAGTGACACTTTCTCAATGCAAGCTTATGGCAACCATTTTTTGGGAAATAAAGGCATAGATTCATAGATTTTCTACCCAGAGGCGAAACGATAAGTGCCGAGTGGTGCTGTGAGGTACTGAAAGGCATGCGAGCCACCGTAAAATGGAAAAGACCTGGTTTGCTTCATCGAGGTATTTTGCTTCTTCATGACAATGCAAGACCGCATTCAGCTCGTCAAACGCAGGAACTGCTTGAGAAATTCAACTGGGACATTTTCCCCCACCCCCCTTACTCCCAGGACCTTGGTCCCAGTGACTTTGTAACAGAGTTACCGTCATCGAGGTCCCTTCAGGGCTTCAGAGATAGTGCTGTCGGTGTCCTGTTGGTGAAACAACGGGCGTCGCTGCCTGTCCCGTGTTTTCTAGAGGCTGGGTTTGGCGTTGGATGGACTTTCCGGATCCCTGGAAACCAATCTACTCCGAACATGACTCATTAAAAGCTATTAGTAGGAGTGGTATCTCTCTGACGGGATACTGTTTACCTCTTCTACCTTTTTATCGAGGATTTAGGCCCCCATTGCACCTCTGGGGGGGTACCTAGGTTTTTTTTTTCAATTTTTCTATGACTTATTTTAGAAAACTTTTAAAATTACTTTTTGCAAGACCCTCGTAATCCTTTGTAACATACACTTGTTGTAGATCAGCTTATCTTTAGTTTCATACCTTCGTTAGAAAAGTTTCGCATATCTGAATAAGGCGAAAAATGTGTGTAACTTTGGAATATGGTTGTTTTCCTGCCAAGTTGTTCAATGTTACATCTATGAAACGCCATCAGAGGTTTAAACAATTGTGATTGGTGCGTTTTTAGTATATTGAGTAGTTTTAGTATTTAATATTTTTAGTATAATTTATTATTGCTTCCTCAATAAAGAAGGTAGGAAAGCTTTGTGGTCGCGTGAAAAGTCGACAAAGTTTTCACCTCCAAAATGAAAATTTCCTCTTGGTTTTTGCGTTTCAGAGCTTGATGTTCAGGTTTGGAGCCATATCTGACTGATTTTTGTCTGTATGTCATTCAAACGCTTGAGTGTAGTTGGGTGTATATGTTTCAGAATTTAGCCCTTTGCATCTCATCGTGAATGATCAATAGCTTGTGCGCATGTGCAAAAGAAAAATTGGTTGACATAGACGAAACTCCGAGACTTGGTTATAATTTTCAGGGATTGAGCCAAAGAGCTTATAATAGGATAGAGAGGACAGGTCGTAGAGGGGGAAGAAACCACTAGAGACTCAGCCCAGTCGGCGAGTGAAACCTGGGGCCTATTTCATAAAACAACAAGTGACAAGTTACAAGTCGATTTTATGTACAAGTGTTGAAAAATGAGTGTGCAGCGTTTCAGCGTGTGCTGTGAAAATGAAAAAGTGTACAGGCGAATTCAAGCAAGCTACAAGTGTTTCCCCATCTTTTTGTACAAGTCTCTGTTCTACAGTTGTAAAAAAATGACCGATTTTTAACCTACGTCCGTTCTCCTGTAAACTTGTAATTTTCTAGTATTGACAGTGTTGTGAGTTGACGATTTTTCGGCGCTTGAAATGTTTAATAATATGTGGGCATCATCTTCTGATGAGGAATACAGTCAACAAAGAAGAATTCAGAGTAGATGACGCCAAAGAGTTTTCATTTCATAAATAAGCATCTTCGTCGTATTTACAATACGAACTTCAACTGGTTTACATATAACATTCAGTACTATCAACATAACATCATTTTGCGAAAACATCAGGTTTATTTATTTATTTTTTAACAGAATGTGGATTATGCATAATCAGGTACAAGAGGACTCATATTAAAAAAATATTCAACTAAAATATATAAAACACATATTCAACATGAGATTTTTTTTTTAAATTCCAGTCCCAGTTCGCCGCCTGTCCCAGTTCTTCGCAGCCTATTATCCACCTTCTTCTGCAAAGAGAAAGAATTCAGATATTAATAACATTTTCCCCATCTGCTATTAACGATCATGCTGCATGACTGGAACTTTTTTCAAACTGGCTCTGGGAATTTTGAGAAAATTTGCAAGAGTTGCTCTTTCTATGGGTACGAATGACTTCCAATACCCCTCACACCCACGAAAAAGATTCAAAAGGCGGTTAAAAGGATTTAGGAATACTCTGAAGATGTTCGTAAAAGGATCGATGCCGGATGTTTTCTATCCTTTTCCAGATTCTGTGCTGCGATTCGTTTTTCATTTTTCTAATTTTCTCGAAAGAATCAATTACCTATTGAAGTCGTACTTAGTTTTTTAATAGCTACATACTATAGACTGACCAACAGTGTAAGGAAGAGAAGACAAGAAACTTGAAATGCGAATCTGACTCGCACCTTTCAATCTCCATTAGATTCCGTGAGTTGTGGCTATTTTCTAGCTTTCGATGAATTTGGTTTGGATTTTAAAAAACTAGGCGAAACATTCGTATTTGTGTACATAGTCAGGGGAATTTAATTTCCATCACGATGGAGGGGAAGTAATAGAGAACGCCCGAAAAGCAAAATCGATCAAGAATACGTGAAACACAGTTTACTTACCATGGTATTTTTCTTCGTATTTTGCCAAAATACGTCCCAGGAGTAAGAAACATCCTTGGAAGCGGGCACTAAGCCAAATGTACGCACTCTGGCATGTATTTCGCCCCATTTTTTCACCTTGTCAGCCTTAGGTAAACTGTCCGAAAAGGCACCAAACAGCACGGACTTCTCATCCCTTACCGCCCGTAGTACCTCGAGCTTCGCCTCTTTTTTTGTATTCATTATTCTTAAAACTAAAGGAAAACAATAAAAACTTGCGTACACGAATGTGCGAATACGAGAATAAACAAGTGTGAATGAGCTGTTCATTTCGTTTGTCCCCACAAGCCATCTTTCTTTTCTGGCTACACTTGTAAACTTAGCTTCTACAAGTGTAACTTTTCTACACTAACTAACTTGTACTCTTGGTTTTGGTGAAACACTTGTTCTAGTTTACTGTGCATTACAAGTACCTGTACTTGTTAACTTGTACACTTGTAACTTGTTGTTTTATGAAATAGGCCCCAGGAAGCCAATGAAATAACGATAGCAGTATCGATATGTTTGGATTGATAACTACTATCGATGGCTTCGGAGCATTGATGTACGTTACTGAAATTTCAATTCGAATTCGTTGTTGAGACCGAATTTTCCCCGAACCGCTAAATTCATAAATATTCAATTATTTTATGTATTTCCCATGTGATTATTTAGGTCTTCTGTTATTTCTTCTCACAACAACACTTTATAGGTGTACATATTAGTTGTGTATTTGTTTCTTGCATTTTACTTGTTTTTAATTATCTAGCTTCAAACTTCACTCCTTTGATTGTAATCAAATTGGGCAAAGTGGGTTAAAATAAGGATTTTCCTGTTAAAATCCTGTTATAATGCTATGGCATCCTCTAACACAGCATAGCTTCACCATCCTAGGCTCGAAATCAAGCACAATCGAAATAATTCAATCTACCACTGCTACCTTGTTGAAGATACAGATGAAAATGATATAATCAACTAGTGAAATGAAAATAACAGAGTAGAATAATAAAGCCTCAACTCGAATTCAGATCTTGGTCGACCGAATTTTCATAGACAATCGTTATTCCGTGGCGGGAGCGTTCACAAAGTTTAGAGTTTATGATCACAAAACTGGAGGGTGAGGCCGCGACGGAGGCAAGTTTTGAAATGAGGTTTTATAACAGTGTTGGAGGTTACCCCTCTACCATACGATTGTAGGCTCTGCCCCTTCGAGAAAACTCATGAGCTCCCATAGTTTAACAGACACATGCCCTCTCTATCCTATTATAAGCTCTTTGGATCGAGCAGATAAACTTCTAGGTTATCTCCTATAAATTTCATCGCCATCGGATCAAAAGTATCGTAAGCGCATGCGCAAATTTAAATTTCCCAGAACATTGAGTCGCGATCTATCATTCTTCCGATTTCCTTCAAATTCGGGGGATACTTGGATCCAAGTTTTGTGATGATACCCTTCCTCTTGGATCTGGCAGGTGGGATCTGTTGTAGATATTTGCTTGTGTAATATCTGCCGACTCGGCTCAAACGGTTCAATTATTCAGAATTTTCTACAAGTAATACTAGAAGGTGGTTAGGAGGCTATGTTATTATATTGTCCAATTATTTTGAAAGCTACTTTTTATAAAACTTTTCCAGCAAAGATCAATTTTGGAACATCTCTACCCGCATTATTAACCCAAATTCTCCTAGCAACTATAAGCTTCAAAACGCTCACAATCCACAAAGGACATTCACCGCAGTGTATTGACTTCAGCAGACCGTGTAACAGAGTTACCTCCTGTGAGGTCCATCGAGGTCCCGTCAGGGCACCAGAGATAGCGCTGTCGGCGTTCCATTGATGAAACAACGGGCGCCTCGGCCGTTCTCGATCATTTTAGCAGCTGGGTTTGGCGTTGGATGGGATTCCAGGTGACTGGAAAACCAATCTACTCCGAACATGGCTCATCAAAAGCTCATTAGTAGGAGTGGTATCTCTCTGACGGGATGCTGTTACTCTCCTCTACCTTTTTATGAGGATTTAGGCCCCCATTGCACCTCTGGGGGGGGGGGGGGGGCACCTAAATTCCTTATAACCGTGAGAAACAATACAATCAGCAGTCCCACGGCCTCGAAAAGTTTGAGTTTCTGGAAAAGCCGAATATCAGCAACTTGCCACGCGCGGCCAAAATCAACGCTGTCAGCATACCCCTCCAGGACGTCGAAGCCGAATCTAATTGGACCTGTATTCTAGTTCTGTGGCCAGGGATCGATTGAGGTGTACTGTGAACACTCGAAGATTCGAAGTGTGCACAGGATTCAGCCTCAATAATGTCCAGAAAACACAGTTCTCAAAACACCACTTTGACACCTTGTTACGGGTTTTTACACGAGCGGTGCGAGTGTCTAGGCTCGAATCTCTTCTTTCCACAATTATTGGAGTTCCTTCGTTGCTCTACTGCGCATGTCAGGAGGCGTAGAAAAGGCGTGGAAATTCGGGAAATTTTGAAATGGTTGTCTGTTGTTATGGAAACCACGAATCAGAATACAGGGGGTTGTCGTTACTCCCCTTTTTGGGTGATCCTGTCGTATTTTGGGGATCCAATTAGATTCGGCTTCAACTTCCTGGAGGAGTATGCTGACAGCGTTGATTTTGGCCGTGTGTGGCAAGTTACTGATATTCGACTTTTCCTGAAACTCTAACTTTTTGAG
Organism: Adelphocoris suturalis; assembly: GCA_030762985.1. NCBI lineage: Eukaryota > Metazoa > Arthropoda > Insecta > Hemiptera > Miridae > Adelphocoris > Adelphocoris suturalis. The sequence continues at coordinate 139,531,280 of CM061042.1, forward strand.
GCTGTGGGACTGCTGATTGTACTGTTTCCCACGGTCTGCTGAAGTCAATGCACTGCGGTGAAAATGCCCTTTGTGGATTTTGAGCGTTTCGAAGCTTACAACAACCAAATTGTGGGTACCTATATTCATATTCCTAAATATATAAAAATGTCATATAAACTAAGGTAAGCTATAATTAATATCCCCTCAACACTTTTTCCCAGCAATTTATACCTTTCATACCTAAATATTTAATTTGCTTTTTTTTGTTTGTTCGCAGAGTGCTCAACTTGTAAAACACGACGAAGTGATAAGGGAGTAAGTATTAGTTGAATTATAAATATGGCAATGGTAATAATATAAAGTGACAGTATGGTATGAAGAGGGGATTCTAAGGCATTGCTTGGATCAAAAGAAACACACGATATGATGCTTCACACTACTTTCCCAACGCTTATTCAGTTTAATTAGATGCTATTGGTTTTTTCCCTGTTTAAAATAATGAAAATTGAGATTTATAATGAGGTTTATATATCGAAATATCTTTTAATGCTTCCGGGATTCTATGACTATAATAAATGGATTAGGGTTGGGGAGGGGGCGGTTTCGGTCAAGTGGGGTGAAAGTCGTAATATACCATACCTAGCAGCAAATTTTGTGCATAGTGCACTTGAAGGGGTGTGATAGGGCAACACCTTCTTGGTTGTTTCCCTTCTACTTTTATTTCAACGTTACATATATTATGGTTCGATTCGTCCATTTAATGTTTGAGTGTTTGTGACAGTTCCCGCGAGATCCAAGGGAATGCGCTGCCGTCGCTCCGTTGTTACCCAACGGGCGTCGGGCGCCTCTTCCTGTGTTTTCAAAAGGCTGCGTTTGGCGATGGATGGGTGATCCAAGAACTGGAAAACCGATCTTCTCCGGAAGTTATTAGTACGAGTTGTATCTCTTATGGTACTGTCACACACCCCTCTCTATCTATGAGTGTGGATTTAGGCCCCCATTGCAACTCTGGGGCGGCCTAAGTTCGTTACATGGTAGCAGAGCGTGGTTAGGATTATGCACGGCTGACGCCTAGTAATCCGATCCACTATTTTTGGGGCGTTAATTTTTCAAAAGTAACATGGCCCGGGTTTCCAGAAGGAATACCCATTATACTCCCTTGGATACATAAATACTTTCATTGGTTCTTGATTATTAATTTCTCAATTTTCCCCCTCATATTATTTCTATTTAACATACCTAATTTTCAAGGGCATAGTTCCCAAACCAAGGGCATCGTTCCCTATTTCATAAGTCCCCAAAGTGGGCACCTTCCACTGTAAGTCTCCAAAGTTGAGCAAGTTCATTCCCCAGGGCATAGTTCCCATTTTCGTAAGTCCCTAAAGTAGGCAGCTCCCTACTGTAAGTCTCCTGGTTGAGCAAGTTATATTATTCCCGATTGTTCCAATCTTTGATTGGGGGTTAACTACCCAATGAATACTTCATATGAAGATTCATTGACAATCCATCTGTTTTAATTTCACCTTTTTATCCTCAATCGCCAATGCAGCTATTTATTAGTGAGCATCAGTTCTCAACCAGTAAACTATTCCACCTAGTTTACGTACTTGCTCTTCAATGAAGTATGTTTTTTAAGGGGGGGGGGGGGGGAACAGTTCCCGCGAAATCAAAGGGAATGCGCTGTCGTCGCTACGTTGTTACCCAACAGGCGTCGGGCGCCTCTTTCCGTGTTTTCGAAAGGCTGCGTTTGGCCATGGATGGGTGATCCAAGAACTGGAAAACCGATCTTCTCCGAACGTAGCTTATATGCTATTAGTACGAGTTGTATCTCTTATGGTACTGTCACACCCCTCTCTATCTATGAGTGTGGATTTAGGCCCCCATTGCACCTCTGGGGCGGCCTAAGTTCATTACATGGTAGCAGAGCATGGTTAGGATTATTCACGGCTGACGCCTAGTAATCCGATCCACTATTTTTGGGGCGTTAATGTTTCAGAAGAAACATGGCCCGGGTTTCCAGAAGGAATACCCATTATACTCCCTTGGATACATAAATACTTTCATTGGTTCTTGATTATTAATCTCTCAATTTTCCCCCTCATATTATTTCTTTTAACATACTTAATTTTCAAGGGCATTGTTCCCAAACCAAGGGCATCGTTCCCTATTTCATAAGTCCCCATAGTGGGCACCTTCCACTGTCAGTCTCCAAAGTTGAGCAAGTTAATTCCCCAGGGCATAGTTCCCATTTTCGTAAGTCCCCAAAGTAGGCAGCTCCCTACTGTAAGTCTCCTGGTTGAGCAAGTTATATTATTCCCGATTGTTCCAATCTTTGATTGGGGGTTAACTACCCAATGAATACTTCATATGAAGATTCATTGACAATCCATCTGTTTTAATTTCACCTTTTTATCCTCAATCGCCAATGCAGCTATTTATTAGTGAGCATCAGTTCTCAACCAGTAAACTATTCCACCTAGTTTACGTACTTGCTCTTCAATGAAGTATGTTTTTAAGGGGTGGGGGGGGGGAGTGTGACAGTTTCCGCGAAATCAAAGGGAATGCGCTGTCGTCGCTACGTTGTTACCCAACAGGCGTCGGGCGCCTCTTTCCGTGTTTTCGAAAGGCTGCGTTTGGTGATGGATGGGTGATCCAAGAACTGGAAAACCGATCTTCTCCGAACGTATGCTATTAGTACGAGTTGTATCACTTATGGTACTGTCACACCCCTCTCTATCTATGTGTGTGGATTTAGGCCCCGTTGCACTTCTGGGGCGGCCTAAGTTCATTGCATGTTTCATAAAGGTTTGTTCGGACAGACCATTCTGAACCGTTTGGAACCGTTCTACTGGTTCTTGATTTTCTTCCAATCCTGGATCCGCCAGTGACTCACATACTATTAGTAGATCCTAGAGTTGTTGAGGGTGAGAAAGAGAGATCAGCTTCTCGATTAATTTATTAGCTAAGCCCTTTCGCCTTTATTGGCCTCGCCAGAGGTTGGATTTATATGTAGGGGTTGCTTGGTGTTACAATTTCCATATGGTAGGTTGTATGTCTTGTAATTTTCTTTATATAAGTCTTTTTATTGATATCAGTGGTTAGGGGGACCCATCCTCTTGTCTTTGTTGTAAATATGTTGCTGCTGTAACTGCCCAAAAATGTTTGATACCTCGACAGGAGCTCAAACTCGCGTCGTCACACCTACGAGAAATTATTATTAATTTCCCGAAATTGCGACACTCTAACGATCAGAGCCATGAGGCCAGGGTGACCAAACCTCTTCGACTGTGAGAGTTATTTTCCTGGAGCGTAACATTTCCCCGGAGTCAAATACCAGCCGTCTCGGCTGGCTTGGGGTCGGACGAATGACGAAGTGTAACTGCAGGTCGCTGGCTCAGCAGATGCTCGCTGGAACAAGTCAGCAGTCGAGCGAGGTCATTGTCACGGTGTGTTTTGACTCAAGTGAGTGTGGAAATGAAAGGTGCATAACAACAGGAAATGTTATGTTTACAGTATTTTGGCTCGAGAGGGATTTAATTAATTATTGTTTTGTATGATTTCGGGTCCTATTTCGACTGCGCCACTGTAACGGGCTAAAAATATTTTTTACCTCGATAGGAGTTCGAACTCGCGTCGTCACAAGTAGGTACGGGAAATTTCCCCGCAGTTGTGACACTCTAACGATCAGAACTAAGAGGCCAGGGTGACCAATCCTCTTCGACTGTGAGAGTTATTTTCCTGGAGCCTAACATTTCCCCGGAGTCAAATACCAGTCGTCTCAGCTGGCTTGGGGTCGGACGAATGACGAAGTGTAACTGCAGGCCGCTGACTCAGCAGATGCTCGCTGGAACAAGTCAGCAGTCGAGCGAGGTCATTGTCACAGTGTGTTTTGACTCAAGTGAGTGAGGAAATGAAAGGTGCATAACAACAGGAAATGTTATGTTTACAGTATTTTGGCTCGAGAGGGATTTAATTAATTATTGTTTTGTATGATTTCGGGTCCTATTTCGACTGCGCCACTGTAACGGGCTAAAATATTTTTTACCTCGACAGGAGTTTGTTGAAAATTTTATTAATTTTAAAACTAAAATTAAACCCCCTCTACTTTCAACAACATGTTAAAAGGTATAGCAGCAACAATTATACAACAAGGGGTGGGTCCCCCGGCTAACCACTGATATCAATAAAAAGACTTATATAGAGAAAATTACATGACATACAATCTACCAAATGGAAATTGTAACACCAAGCAACCCCCACATATAAATCTAAGCTCTGACGAGGCCAATAAAGGCTAAAGCGCTTAGCTTATAAATTAACACGAGAAGCTGATCTCTCTTTTTCACCCTTAACAACTCTAGGATGTATTCCTCAAAGCCCACTACCCCACATACTATTAGTAGTGTAAACTTATCGGCTTATTTAAATGTATTAGGGGTTTTTGTTTTGTTAATTGTTAATCTAATATAAAAAGTCCAGTCATGCAGCATTACCCCCATGAGCGAATTTTTGAAGAAATCTTCGACATTTCAGTCGCTATTGATCGTGTAAAGAAATTTTAGTTTATGATTTTGATAGACAAACATAGAATGAAATTATTAAAAATAATTAGGAGGTGCTCGTACTTTATTATTATTAAACTAATCTTGTAAATTTTAAGACAAATGTAGGTAAATATTCATAGACTTCGATGTCCAATGTGGTCAGTATTAAAGCTACATCAAGTCCTAAAACAGTTGAGCGTAAAACATTAAAGAGAGCGACCGAGAGAATCGGAGGACGGAATATTTCACAGAGCAAACTCATCAGTTGTGATTACATTTTTTTTTTTTTTTTTTTTTTTTTAACAAGCACCTACTATCTACGTTTTAAACAGCATGGTTCTAGGATTTTTTATACAGGGATACTTCCATAAGAGTAGTTCAATCTGAATTTGAACAATGTTTTATGCAAATATTACCGATTTTTACAACTAGCGAACGGCATTATTTCGATTTTTGACTGATTTTCCAACTTTGAAATTTTTCAAAACTTGATACATATTCTTATAGGAAATTTTACGCTGATTCCGAATATACCGCATGTTAGTATGCTGAACAAATTATTTCGCACAACAAATCGCAAAAAACAGGCTATTTTGAAATTTTTGACTACATTTTTGAAAATTTCAACCCGAAGATGTAATCCGATCATGCTGGCCAACGAACTTGAACTTTCGTTTTGTGTCCTTAACATTTTAAAATTTTTTGTGAAGTTTCTAGCACAATTATACGGACAGTTATCGTCTGGAATGACACATACATATATATACATACATATATACATACATACATACATTAAAAAATGCGTTAAACTTCAGAATATGATTCAGAATAGCCTGAAACGGATTTCTGCATAACATTTTTTCAAAAATTCACATTCTACAAATTTTGAGGCGCGAGCAATAGCTTAATTTTCTTCAAAAATTCGCTAAAATTAAACATTTACCCAAGAGCCTACTCGTTTCTAGTTAGAATCTTAGAATACAAATAAATTTAATTGTGTCCTGCCCCACAGAAACTGCTACTTGAAGAACAACATGAAGGAAATGTGTTCGAACGTAGCTGATTACGAAAAACGAATCTCATGTATGAAACAAGAGATCGCAGAACTGTCAGCAGCTCTTTGCGCAAGAGAAGAAGAGGTAAATGGAAATCATCCACTTTTACTGTCGCCAATGAAAATTTGAATGTATTGTCTTTGTGGATATTCTTATTTTATTTCGTTATTAATATTATTCATTTAGAAGTGTCTTCCAACGATTTTTTGAGGTTTCGTTTGTGGTAAACATAGTATTGTTCCAACGTAAACTTTACCCTATTTGTACAGAAGAACTTTTCCACTAACGGACGGTGAAAAATCGATCACATTCCTTATCTACCTGCGGTTGTCTAAATGTGTGCGTCTAAAGGTGCGTCACTGAAAGTTATTATAAGAACCGTTTTTCTGTTTCAGATGTCGACCGCAGCGATGAAGAAACTAGATTTCTGCGGTAGGTGAGTACACAGAGAAATGGCCTACTCCATTAGGCAGGCCTATAAACAGATAGGTTACACATCATGTTGAGGACAGTGGATGACCTAATTTTGCTTCTTCGTGGAGCGCCAGTTCGCTATCATAATAATATAATCTCCTTTCCTTAATCGTTTGGAAATTACATACTAGCGTTTGTTTGAGGGTGAGAAATAGGTTAGCTTCTCGTATTTGTTTATTGTTGCTTAGCGCTTCGTCAGCTGAAAAGGTGAGTACACCTTAGGTACAGGTTTGTATTGTTATGGTAATTAATTTAGTTTTTATGTAGAATTAAGTTTAATTTAATGTACCTAGTTGTTAGTATTACCCTATTGTATATGGGAGGATCGTTTGGTTGGTACAATTCCATTAGGTACATAATTTGAGTATATCTTCTAATATTGTAGACTGTAAAGAAGTTATTTATATTTAAGTAAGTATAAAGTGTATTCTTAGAAATTAAGTACCTATTTTATTACTTGTGTATTTATAAATTTAAGTATAATATTTATAATTACCTCAATATAGGTCTTTTAGCGAATTTTTGAAGAAAATTAAGCTATTGCTCTCGCCTCAAAATTTGTAGAATGTGAATTTTTGAAAAAATTGTATGCAGAAATCCGTTTCAGGCTATTCTGAATCATATTCTGAAGTTTAACGCATTTTTTTATGTATGTATGTATGTATATATGTATGTATGTGTCATTCCAGACGATAACTGTCCGTAGAATTGTGCTAGAAACTTCAAACAAATTTTAAAATGTTAAGGACACAAAACGAAAGTTCAAGTTCGTTGGCCAGCATGATCGGATTACATTTTCGGGTTGAAATTTTCAAAAATGTAGTCAAAAATTTCAAAATAGCCTGTTTTTTGTGATTTGTTGTGCGAAATAATTTCTTCAGCATACTAACATGTGGTATATTTAGAATCAGCGTAAAATTTCCTATAAGAATATGTATCAAGTTTTCAAAAATTCCAAAGTTGAAAAATCAGTCAAAAATCGAAATAATGCCGTTCGCTAGTTGTAAAAATCGGTAATATTTGCATGAAACATTGTCCAAATTCAGATTGAACTACTCTTATGGAAGTATCCCTGTATAAACAATCCTAGAACCATGCTGTTTAAAACGTAGGTAGTAGGTGCTTAAAAAAAAAAAAAAAAAAAAAAAATGTAATCACAACTGATGAGTTTACTCTGTGCATGTGTTAATAATTTGATTCCATGTTTGTCTATCAAAATCATAAACTAAAATTTCTCAAGACGATCAATTGCGACTGAATTGTCGAAGATTTCTTCAAAAATTCGTTCATGGGGTCATGCTGCATGACTGGACTTTTTTATTTATTTCAATCATTAGGGGGACCCATCCTCTTGTTGCTGCTTAATACTGGTGTATGTACCTGGTCAGAGGTTACAACTTTAGTTTAGATGATGCAATTCTTTATATATTCTTATATGGGGATATGTATATATTTACCTTTTAGCATGTTGTTGAGGGGAGGGGGGGGGGGGGGTTTAATTTTACTGTTAAACAAACCCTAGGATGTATTCCTTGAAGCCTACTACCCCACATAGGAAATAACATAGATATTTCTAAATGAATGGAATCCAGTGGCTGTACAACCGTTATAATCTACATTTATTTCAATATGTGCTCATACGCATCTAACTCATTTTTCAGGATACATGAACAGCAAGAAGAGATTGACAAGCTGACGCGAGAATTGGTGTCGAAAGAAGAAATGCTCAAGCAATACTGCAGAGAAATGTCTGGTTTAAAAAGGGAGGTTGCTGAGGTTAGTAAACATACGTTATATATTTTTAATTTTCAAATTCATACTCGTACCTTGTACCTATGAAAAATGGATCATAAATTGAAAAATTTGAATGAAAATCAAAAAATTCCGTGTGTAGTTAAGAATTTCGCATAAGTTACCTATTTTTTATTGCTTTCATAATGATTTTTAATTGTTAACGTAAAATGTTTGAACACTTGAAATCAATATTTAGAAAAATTATCTAATCAGCTTTGCTAAAGCTAAAATTTGTTCCTCTAAATGAGTGCCTCTAAATGTGTGCCTCTAAATGAGTTCTATCCAGAAATCAATCTTGTAATCATTTCGGTAGCTTTGCTAAAGCTAAAATTTGTTTACGTTTTTAACGATTTTGAGCACGCGTTACCCATTAATTTATTTGTCATTCAACCTTAATAAAATCCATAATGTAAAATGTCGAATTTTCAAATTATGTTTCAACTTTTGAGGTTTTTACTTTTTAGCAACGGTTTGTGATACTCATTTCTGCCTTTTTGAGAAGAAAAGTCCAGTCATGCAGCATGACCCCATGAGCGAATTTTTGAAGAATATTACCGATTTTTACAACCAGCGAACGGCATTATTTCGATTTTTGACTGATTTTTCAACTTTGAAATTTTTGAAAACTTGATACATATTCTTATAGGAAATTTTACGCTGATTCCGAATATACCACATGTTAGTATGCTGAAAAAATTATTTCGCACGACAAATCGCAAAAAACAGGCTATTTTGAAATTTTTGACTACATTTTTGAACATTTCAACCCGAAGATGTAATCCGATCAAGCTGGCCAACGAACTTGAACTTTCGTTTTGTGCCCTTAACATTTTAAAATTTGTTTGAAGTTTCTAGCACAATTCTACGGACAGTTATCGTCTGGAATGACACATTCATATATACATACATACATACATATATACATACATACATATATACATACATAAAAAAATGCGTTAAACTTCAGAATATGATTCAGAATAGCCTGAAACGGATTTCTGCATAATTTTTTTTTCAAAAATTCACATTCTACAAATTTTGAGGCGAGAGCAATAGCTTAATTTTCTTCAAAAATTCGCTAAAACAACTGTTAGCGAATTTTTGAAGAAAATTAAGCTATTGCTCTCGCCTCAAAATTTGTAGAATGTGAATTTTTGAAAAAAATTTATGCAGAAATCCGTTTCAGGCTATTCTGAATCATATTCTGAAGTTTAACGCATTTTTTTATGTATGTATATATGTATATATGTATGTATATATGTATGTATATATGTATGTATGTATGTGTCATTCCAGACGATAACTGTCCGTAGAATTGTGCTAGAAACTTCAAACAAATTTTAAAATGTTCAGGACACAAAACGAAAGTTCAAGTTCGTTGGCCAGCATGATCGGATTACATCTTCGGGTTGGCATTTTCAAAAATGTAGTCAAAAATTTCAAAATAGCCTGTTTTTTGCGATTTGTTGTGCGAAATAATTTTTTCAGCATACTAACATGTGATATATTCGGAATCAGCGTAAAATTTCCTATAAGAATATGTATCAAGTTTTCAAAAATTTCAAAGTTGAAAAATCAGTCAAAAATCGAAATAATGCCGTTCGCTAGTTGTAAAAATCGGTAATATTTGCATGACATCTTCAAAAATTCGCTCATAGGGTCATGCTGCATGACTGGACTTTTTACACAGCATTGTTGATTTTCGTGAACAATCAGCATTGGATGCATCCCAAAACTATGCTTTAGAGATGTGCCGATCCCGATCTTTGTTGTAACTGTTCCAACCTGCTCCAGTTCCGCTTATGGTACGGTTCCGAATTACCGATCAGGTTCCGCTTTCCGATCCGAGCTTATAGGGTTTCTACACACCCGCCTTTCCTCGGATCTCTTACTACTTTTCCATTTCAAAAGCAATAATGTAGGTATCTACCTACCTTCCTTTAATCTTTTGACTTTGACTATGCAATCTCTTTTCCGCCGTGGGTGTATTGGCGGAATTCCATGAAATTATGTCATTCAACAAACAGTAGAGTGAATGAGTTTCAAGTTTATCAGTTCCTATGATAGAAACAGAATCGATAAGTGAATAATGACTCCAATTGAAAACAGATTGGAAATCGAGATGATACCTAAGTATAGTTGTATGAGTGAATTTTCTTAAATTATTGTATTATATTTGTGTTAAATTGTATTGAAATTTGAGTACTTTGTGTGCATTGAAATCGGTAACTAAGAATATATCAATTAAAACATTTTTGAATTTTTTCTTCTTTCGTTTTAATCAGTTTTATTAATTTTTCAACTCATACTATTGATGAAATTGGGGTGCATTTTTCGGCATAAATTTTGTGCACGAATTTTTTAATGTACTACTTTTAGTACTTCATAGTTGTTAAACATTTTCTAAGTAGTATTCTGCTTATCAGAATGAAACAAGATTATTTAAAATTGACGGATGAGTGGAGGGGGGGGGGGGGGGGGGGGGGGGGGTTGTCAAAAGGGTTGCATCGCGCCCTAGGCGGGGACGAGTTAGGTAGCCATTTGGGTTTCGATATTAGTCAGTTCCGATGATAATAACAAAATCGAGAAGAACGAACTCGATCCCCCCCTAGAATACTAACTAAAAAAAAAACTGCTTGTTACTAACTATACGTCTCTTAGACGTACAAGTTATAAAAATGCATTTTGCTTCTTGAAATAATGTGTTTTCTAAGAAAGGACAAGGGGCTACTGAATACTTCCAGCACATTAAATAAAAACGTAACGTTAATGACTCTTTTACGAATAAATTGACACGTTTACAACAGTCTATAATGCACATAAATATTTAGCCAATGTGCTTATCAGTTTTCAGACTTGTAAATTCCCTTAATATCTTACCCTGTAAGGAACTTCAAAACTAAAATTACCTAGTTACCAACGTAAAATGAATAGAAACACACTCGAAAAGAGATCAGTAAAACTTGTACGAAAAAAAAAAAAAAAAATGCAAAATGCATCATATTGAGTAGACTGAAAAAATACAGATAATCAGTAAGCAGGTATAACACAGCAGAATTGATAAAAGTTGAGAACTGTAAAACCTCAATAATAGAGTGAGTGATACACCTAAGATGGTACTTTTCCGTTATACCCCCCCCCCCCCCCCCCCCCCCCCCCCCCCCCCCTCCCCACCAGTCAATTTGTCTTCAACAAGCCCGCCCGATGTTTCCAGGCATTACTTCTTACTTAGATTACATATTTACGTAGAAGTGGTGACAATCTCAAGCTGTGGGAAGAAATATATTATTTAAAAAAAAATAATAATAAGGAAAAAAAGAATTATTGTGTTTTCAGAAGTTGCCGATGTCGGTGAGGATTTGTTGAAACAAATTAGCGTGGTTGTGGTTTGATTGCCTCCACATGAATTCGCACAAGTAGAATGCACATTAATTCGCACAAATAGATCAGAATGCTGTGTATAGGTTGGTGGTCTGGATGCTCGCAAGCTCGCATCTCAAAATTACATAACATCAAGTAGTCAATCCCTTAGTAAAAATACAGGTTAGTTGGACATGTAGGTCAGAATGATTTGAATACTTTGTGTCTCAAGAATACATACTATAACATAACATAATCTAAGTAATAAGTAATGCCTAGAAACATCGTTCGGGCGTGTTGAAGACAAGTTGACTGGGAGGGGGGGGGGGGGGGGGGATATATACCGGAAAAGTACCCCTAAGATTACTAATAATAAGTCTAAGAGACTCATAAACAAACATGTATGATTACTAACAATACGTCTGACAGGTGTAGAAAGATACAGTTATCATTACTAACAATACATCTGAGAGATGTAGGAAAATTTATGTTAGATACTAACTATGCGTCTCAAAGACGCACTAGGTTAACAAAAATGGTACACTACTCACCATATGTGAACAGGACCGCGACTGGGGCACAACTGGCGGATAGAAGACGAGCTACCTGAGGCATACCTAGAGGGAGGGGGAGCTGACTTCAAGGTCAAAAGGACTACTACTCGTTTGAACTTCCTACTACGTTTCTGAGACGTATAGTTAGTATTCTAGGGTTAAGTCAAAACCGGATCAGGATAGCTACAGATCGAGAACATCTGGTTCAGATGATAATGACGAGAGGGAGAGAAAACCTAAACCGGATCGGGAACGCTGAGGATCGAGAACTCTTTTGAGATACGGAGTCGGGAAGCGGAAACGTAGAACCACAGTGACTATGAAATGTATCGAGATCGTAATCTTGAGCAGCCTGGAACAGTTCCAGAGCAGTTCCACTGGGAGATTAGGTTCCACATTCCCGATCCGAGAGAATCGGCACACCTCTACTATGCTTGCAAAAACGAAGAACAAAAATATTGACATTTAGGGTGCCTCTAAATGAGTTCTACCCAGAAAAATTTCAAACTGAAATTAATTCCTCTAAAATGTTGTACTTTTGGGACCATAATAACTGCTTATTTTAGCGAATTTTTGAAGAAAATTAAGCTATTGCTCTCACCTCAAAATTTGTAGAATGTGAATTTTTGAAAAATTTTTATGCAGAAATCCGTTTCAGGCTATTCTGAATCATATTCTGAAGTTTAACGCATTTTTTTATGTATGTATGTACGTATGTATATATGTATGTATATGGGTGATTCTCACAGAAAAGGTCAGTTTTGAGTTTGACTTTTGAAAAAAGAAAAAGTGATCGAATCGAGCAGAAAAAAATCACAGATGCTCTCTATATCGTATGTATCGAAATTCGAAGCAAATCCAAACAGTAGCGCTTTTATTAATTCAGAAAAAAAATATCGAAAATTTAGGCGGACAGGTCGATGACACTAGGACAGGGCGATGATGCGACCCGTTGATTCTCACCATTTGCATCACCACCCTGTCCTGGCATCATAAAAGGAAAATTTGCTATAACTGCCAAGAAACGTTAACCCTCAACATTTCAAGTCAAAAGACCGAAAAACGTGACCACTGTAGGGCGAATCCAACAAACGAAGAATGACAGGAATTCTCGAATAAGTCCTAGTAGACCTTCACAACGTTCGGCTAAGTAGATATGTGTTTTGAATGGTCAATACGAGAATATTGGATTACTAAATGCGAGAATACGGGAATACTAGAAAATCCAAAAAACAGTAGATTTGCCTTTTTCCTCATCGTCCTGTCCTTTTCGTCATTGTCTTGTCCTCGAATTTTCAGGAGAGGACAGGTTGATGATGGACAGGTCGATGATGATTCTTCAGTTTTTCTCAAATGTTTCACCTTGTGGCAAGCTTTTTCCCGAATTCGGCATATAATATGAAACTAGACCGTTCGGTGCACAATAAAAATACCATAAGAAAAAATTGAGTTCAAGTACTCACTTAGAAAAAGTGGACAGGTTTCTGACGATTGTGATTGACCAACCCACGGTCCAGCACACATCTGCTCCCGCTGACGACCACGAGTTGACTGAATTAAAACGAATGGCGGTTTTTTTGGTAACTGAGAAGGGCGCGAAAAAAAAAAAGCGGCAAAAAAACCAGCTAAAATACAATTGTGACCGGGAAAATTCGAAAAACAATATTGGACAATTCGATGATGGCGATGCTCCGGACACACATATTTCCATCCAAAAACACTTTTCTAGCGGTTCTACATTAATTTTATCGATCAGAAACGCATCTCAGAAATCATACTGATGTAGAAAAATTGAATAAAATCCAAACTCAAAAGCGGAAAGACCTTTAATTAAAGCTTGAGGTTGGGAAGGTCGCATTGGGACAGGACAGGTCGATGACGATTTGACTATATTTAGTTAATTTTCTATTTAAAGGAATAAACATAACCTAAAAAAGTCCAGTCATGCAGCATGACCCCATGAGCGAATTTTTGAAGAAATCTTCGACATTTCAGTCGCTATTTACAACTACCGAACGGCATTATTTCGATTTTTGACTGATTTTTTAACTTTGAAATTTTTGAAAACTTGATACATATTCTTATAGGAAATTTTACGCTGATTCCGAATATACCACATGTTAGTATGCTGAAAGAATTATTTCGCACAACAAATCGCAAAAAACAGGCTATTTTGAAATTTTTGACTACATTTTTGAAAATTTCAACCCGAAGATGTAATCCGATCATGCTGGCCAACGAACTTAAACTTTCGTTTTGTGTCCTTAACATTTTAAAATTTGTTTGATGTTTCTAGCACAATTCTACGGACAGTTATCGTCTGGAATGACACATACATACATACATACATATATACATATATACATATATACATATATACATACATACATACATACATACATAAAAAAATGCGTTAAACTTCAGAATATGATTCAGAATAGCCTGAAACGGATTTCTGCATAAAATGTTTTCAAAAATTCACATTCTACAAATTTTGAGGCGAGAGCAATAGCTTAATTTTCTTCAAAAATTCGCTAAAATGGAAAAAAGGGTTCTAGATAAAAACCTATACTACAATTTAAGACCTTCGCCAGCTCCCAAATCCTTATTGGGTCGCCGCAACTGGTCTGGACATCACTTCTGCCCCTTTCTGTGAGAATCACCCATATATATATGTATGTATGTATGTGTCATTCCAGACGATAACTGTCCGTAGAATTGTGCTAGAAACTTCAAACAAATTTTAAAATGTTAAGGACACAAAACGAAAGTTCAAGTTCGTTGGCCAGCATGATCGGATTACATCTTCGGGTATGAAATTTTCAAAAATGTAGTCAAAAATTTCAAAATAGCCTGTTTTTTGCGATTTGTTGTGCGAAATAATTTTTTCAGCATACTAACATGTGGTATATTCGGAATCAGCGTAAAATTTCCTATAAGAATATGTATCAAGTTTTCAAAAATTTCAAAGTTGAAAAATCAGTCAAAAATCGAAATAATGCCGTTCGCCAGTTGTAAAAATCGGTAATATTTGCATGAAACATTTGCATGAAACATCTTCAAAAATTCGCTCATGGGGTCATGCTGCATGACTGGACTTTTATTTTATTTTTTTCACATCTTTTTTTTATGACGCGTTTCCTACAGATTAAAAGGCTTGGTTTTAAAATGCATAGTAAAATTCTGTTTAAAGATAACATTTTTATGACGTAGGTAGTTACATAAAAGTTGGATACTTGTGTGATTTGAATGTTCCGCCTTCTCTGGGTATACAGATAATCTGGGGGGTTCTAGAGATGATAATTGGATAATTATAAAATTAAATACGAATAAAAGAAAAAAATCACTTGCAGTCCGTTGTTTTCCGTGCGATGTGTGGAGTGGGCCGAATTCTACAAAATTCTGTCTAAAAATTGTTTGTTGGCCGATGGATCTTGAAAATTTGTTACTTTTCCGTTATACCCCCCCCCCCCCCCTCAGTCAATTTGTCTTCAACACGCCTGCTCGATGTTTCTAGGCATTCCTTCTTACTTAGATTACATACTTCGTAGAATTGGTGACAGTTTCAAGCTGTGGGAAGAAATTATATTATTTTTAAAAAGTCCAGTCATGCAGCGTGACCCCATGATCGAATTTTTGAAGAATTCTTCGACATTTCAGTCACTATCGATCGTGTAGAGAAATTTTAGTTTATGATTTTGATAGACAAACATGGAATCAAATTAAGGTTTCTGATGACCGAGCGGAGCGAGGCCTTGGGTCTGCGTGCTAGTACGTACATAAATAGAACTTCTTCATAATTTCATGGCTGATATTTTCTAAGCCACAGTCAGTATTAAAGCTACATCAATTCCTAAAACAGTTGAGCGTAAAACATTAAAGAGAGCGACCGAGAGAATCGGAGGACGGAATATTTCACAGAGTAAACTCATCAGTTGTGATTACTTTTTTTTATTTTATTTTTTTAACAAGCACCTACTACCTACGTTTTAAACAGCATGGTTCTAGGATTGTTTATACAGGGATACTTCCATAAGAGTAGTTCAATCTGACAATGTTTCATGCAAATATTACCGATTTTTACAACTAGCGAACGGCATTATTTTGATTTTTGACTGATTTTTCAACTTTGAAATTTTTGAAAACTTGATACATATTCTTATTGGAAATTTTACGCTGATTCCGAATATACCACATGTCAGTATGCTGAAAAATTATTTCGCACAACAAATCGCAAAAAACAGGTTATTTTGACATTTTTGACTACATTTTTGAAAATTTCAACCCGAAGATGTAATCCGATCATGCTGGCCAACGAACTTGAACTTTCGTTTTGTGTCCTTAACATTTTAAAATTTGTTTGAAGTTTCTAGTACAATTCTACGGACAGTTATCGTCTGGAATGACACATACATATATACATACATGCATATTATACATACATGCATATATACATACATACATACATACATACATAAAAAAATGCGTTAAACTTTAGAATATGATTCCGAATAGCCTGAAACGGATGTCTGCATAATTTTTTTCTCAAAAATTTACATTCTACAAATTTTGAGGCGAGAGCAATAGCTTAATTTTCTTCAAAAATTCGCTAAAAGGGGGAAGGAAAGTTATATCAAGTGTCCTATTGTGAACAGCCAATCATGACTAAAGTGAGAGTCACTTTATTGTTTCGCTTTCTTGAAAGCGATTTTTCTCGTCTAATCTGAATCCTCGCGATTGTTGTTGTGAAAAACAGAATTTCGAGAAAGCACTCAAGTGGCACGACATTTTGTTCACACAGTTTCATGTATATGAGATGACTTTTGTTCTGCGAGGAAATCGGTGGTTTGATTCGGCTTTACTGATAACTTAGTGGTGAAAACCAAACACAATATTTCATTGTATTTATATAACGTAGGTTTTTCAAGGAAATTATCAATTAGGTTACGCTATCACCCGCCTAATAATCCAGTTTTCCGACATACCTAACTTTGATCTTATTGATACCGTTTAATTTTTTCAGGGAAAGAAATTGAAGTAAGTATGCACGTTTTCTCTTCTAATTACTAATCTGTGTTAGGGCCACTTTCACCAACAACTTATGTAGCGGAGATCGGCCAAATTCGATTAAATATAATCTCGAGGATCAAACCTTGGCGTCTTTCACCAACCCAAAACTCGTTTAAACCGAGATTGGAATAATCGAGTTTCCCTAACGGAGATTCCGCAAACTGTCCAATGAAAAATTTTGGACAATTTGAAACGACAGTGTCCGACATATCAAGACAATAAAGCAGTGAATCACAACCATGACCCGTTTTTACCCGCGCCGTTTTTATCTAGTTACCTAGTTACTATCTACTCGCAACTTTTCGTTGACTTCCAACAAAGAAAGTGTGACAGATCATTTGACGGAAGCAGGACGGTTGATCACCTTATTTAAATGTACATAAGTTATTTTATGTGGTATAGGTAGGTAGGTAGGTACATACTGTACAAGGGATAGCAATTCAACATCGTATTATAACGTGCTATCATCATCGATTATACTTTATTTCCCTATCATCCTACATCAATTTCGTATTATAATTCATCGATTTGATGGTAAAAGCCTTTTTCCAACTTAACTGTTCGAAGGGAACTCCAGGTGAGTGTCAATAAGCTCGAGGATTTTCAAAACTGTCGTTTCTGTTTGAGAGCCGGAATCTCCGCCGAAATTCGACGTCGTCCAACCCGTCAAAATGTGGAATGCGCCATCGGATCGTCCTTGGGCGTCTCATCCGAGGAATCGAAAATTAATCCGAGCGATAAATCGCGTGAATTCATCATCAAACACTTGAATAACAATAAACTTCAACTGTGAATCAAACTATAGAGGTATCAGCTGTTGGTGCACGGCCATATTGCTCGATATCATTGTTATCACTAATCTGAGATTGGCAAGTGTAACTGGCTGGGGCTTGGGAGATTAACCTCAAGCCACCTCGTTATGAGTTTAAACTCGTAAAGTGGTCTGGTGAAAGACGATTAGCTGGAATCTCCGTTATTTGTTAATCTTTTCTAACTTAAACTCGTTTATGTTGTTGGTGAAAGTGGCCCTTAGTGCGCTAAATGCGCTGCATTTTTCCTTTCGGCAAGAGTTAAAAACTAAACTGAAAAGTAATACCAGTATTTCTTCTCTTAATAGATTGTGGAAACGTCGAGAATTGGAGCATCTCCTCCTCGAGCGTTGCCAGACTGTGGCACACTCCTTACCGCAGCTGTGAATTACTTTCCCTGTTCTCTGCTTACTGCTCTGTTATCTCTTGTTCATCATGGATGTTTAGTTGTCAAAGCTTGCGTCTCCCTTGTTCTCCGCTGTCAGATCGTCAAAAATAACTTGTTTCTCTTCAAAATTCTTAAAGTAAAATATAGATTAGTTGGTCAAATTGATCAAAACGCTGTGTATAATTTTGGTCTGGATACTCGCAAGCTGGCATCTCAAAAATACAAAACTCAAGTAGTCAATCTCTTTGTAAAAATTCAGATTAGTTTGACATACAGGTCAAAATGACGTTGTAAAATATATTTTGAAAGTTGAAGTGCCCATAAAAGAAAAAAAAAAAAAAAACACTGGAATCGAACCCGGGAACTTCAACTCATTAGCTCGCAATGCTAACCACTGAACCTCGTCAGACTCTACTATTCGATGAACAATCACTGTACTTCGACACTCAGTAGGGGCCCAGTAGTTGGCCACAAGAGGGCTTTGAAAGGATTCATGGCCGCAATAAGGAGAGTGCCGCTGTTTGGCACCGCTTGATGATGAGATACTCCTCGTCGATGCTTAATAACTAACACACGATCAACTATATCCATAACTTGCAGAGTACCCATCCTTCGCATGGGGTTGATGTATATTTGTATTTTGCTTATTGCATTCCGAAATACAAAACAGTGGTAAAATAAGTTAACTCTAGGTTGTTAATATTGAGTGTTAAGGGAGTACCGAGGCCAGTGGGGTGGTGCCCTGATGGAATTTATAAATAAAAGTAGGCCTATGTGTTAACTAGAGACATTTAAACCATGGTTAAGCACAAAGGCACGCACACACACATAGACACAGTTTAAATAATTTAGTTTAAATCTGATTTTTTGTAGCATCTCCTTGAAGAAGCCTCAGTTCCTGAGGAGAAACATTAGGGGGAAAATAAATAACCGAATTAAGGTCAGACAGGCCTTTTTATTCATGTTTTCTAATAATTTAAACTGTCTAAATGAAGAAACGTTAAGTTTGATATAATGAGCGTTACCCATGGGTCTGAATTTATCCAATTTTTTTCTAGAATCTTTTTTTTTTGTGTTCATAACTGATGGGAATAGTGAAATGGTTCAGGCAAAATCCCGAATATTTACTTAGTTTCTAAAATTACCCGCTGCACACTGGTGACATCACATTTTGAGCTTCTTCCTCCACAGATCAGCTCAAAAGTTGACAAACTTTAATGGATATTATAGTATCCATAACTGCTTTCTCAAAAAAACGGAAGTTAGTGAAAAACGTTGTCTATTTCCACGAAAAATAAAGAGTTACAATGTTAAATCGATTTCGACGGTTAGGCCATCATCAGTAACAAACAATAACTGAAAACACATTATAAAGGACACAGCTTATATAGAGACAGGTGAAGGGAGATTGAATCCCATTGGTCGAGAGAAAGGAAAGGGGCAGGAGGTACAACCAATCAAGTGCATACAAAGTGAAAGGGAGATTGAATCCCATTGGTCGAGAGAAAGGAAAGGGGCAGGAGGTACAACCAATTAAGTGCATACAAAGTGAAGGGGGATTATAGCTAATCAGATGAAGTGAAAGGGGGAAAATAACTAAATAGGGTTTCAACAGTGTGAAGGGATAATTCCAAGGTTTACAGAAATGGACCTATCAGTGGTGAAATATATTGAGGTATATCCTCATTTAAACATTTACCAGACCTGTCACTTTTGATAATTTCGAATTTTTCAAGTACATTCAACATACCTCCCTTTGGGCAAAAATGAAGAAATTCTACAAACTGTCTGTCTGTCAAATCAAAATTGTAACTATGATTAGATTCCTTAAGATGTTTTGAAAATGTAGACTTACCCTTATTTTCCCTGAAATCCTCCATATGCTCGTCTATTCTTTCCCTAAATTTCCTACCAGTCTGACCGCAATATTCGTAGCCACAAGAACATTTTAATTTATAAACTCCACTTTTATCCTGAACACTAATTTTGTCCTTAACGGATCCTAGTAATACTTTAAGACTATTTTTATTTTTAAAACCTACTTTATAACCTCTCGATGATAGAATTTTGCCAATTTTATCAGAAATTTTCCCATAATAAGGTAAACTTATCCATTGCTTTTCTTCTAAAGTTACATCTTCCCGAGCCAGATTGGAAACTTTTTCCCTACTCTTTTTCCTAAGAACCTTATCCCATATGGTATCAACGAGATCTCCTCCATATCCGTTACTAGCCGCTATGCTTTTGATAATGGATTTTTCTTTTGATAAATTTTGTTCACTCATTGGAATAGATAGTGCTCGGTTGATCATACTATGGAAGGCTGCATGCTTATGTACTAAAGGGTGATTTGAACTACTATGGATCGTTATATCGCTATATGTATCTTTTCTATAGATTGAAAAATCATGCTTCTCATTTACTAAAGAGATGGACAGATCAAGAAAATTGAGTTTATTCCCGCCGAATTCGAGGGTGAATTTGATATAGGGATCTAATTTATTGATTTTTTCGTGAAAAGAATTTAGTTGTCTTTCTGTGCCCTTCCATAGAATGATGATGTCATCGACATATCTATACCAATAGAGAAGATTATTTGTGTTAAAAGTTGTAAATATTTGTTGCTCAAGATAATCCATGTAAATATCTGCAAGCAGAGGAGATAACGGAGAACCCATAGCAACCCCTGGCTGTGTATAGCATTGCCCCTCGAATAAAAAGTAATTTTGATCCATACAGACAGACATCAAATTAAACAATTCATCCTTTTCAAAAATATTAAGTTTAGAGCCGTGAATCAGCCTGCATACCACATCTTTGCAGCTAGCTACATCGATATTGGTGAACAGACTAACCACATCAAAAGAGGCGAGTTTAGCATTTGGAGGCATCTGAATGTCCTTAATTTTGGAGACCAAATCATAAGAATTTAGTACAGTATGTTGAGGCCGAAAGTTGATTTTGTTTCTAAATAAAATATTGAGTTTTTTAGCCAATTTGTAGGCAGGAGCACCAATATAAGACACCACCGGTCTCATCGGCGCTCCTTCCTTATGAATTTTAGGGAGACAGGATAACCTGGGCGCATGAGGGTTCATTTCTACAAAACTTGGAATGTACATATTTTTTAGTAGGCTATCTTCTGATTGTTTAACTACTTTTCGAACTAATCTTTGAAATTTTGAAGTTGGGTCAGATGGGAGATTTGAACAATTATTATCTTCTAAGAATTTTACAGTTTTCGAAACATAATCTTGCTTATTTAAGATGACAGTTGTATTACCTTTATCTGCTTTGAGGGCCACAATATTTTTCTGGGAAAACTTCTTCTTTAGACCAGCTGCAACTGTTTCCTCCTTCCCGGGTGGTGGTCCTGGTGATCTCGATGAGGACTGGATTTCTTCAGCACAAAGTGTTTTGGTGGCTGATGGTCCATTCGAAGCCTCGATGGAAAATGCCAAATCCCGAATCGCTGAAGCTCCAAGGGAGAAAGATGGGTTGTGCTTCAACCCTTTCTCAAGAAGAGATACTTCTGCCGGAGAAAATGTGACATCCGACAGGTTCTCCACTTTCTTGAAGAATGGGCAGGATACTGTTGATGGAGATGGAGTCTTAGGGACTGGCTTTTTAGACTTCAAAAGTTGTAATAATTTACCTTCCAGAATCTTCTTTTTCGTCAATCCTTTCTTCCATGCGGTTTCAACTGCGTGTTGCTCGATAAGCTCGACTGCTTTCTCGTTGCACTCTCGCGAGCAATCTTCTAACTAACCGATTTCTTGCCTGATGGCTAAATTGCATCCCCCTGTGATAACTGTCATCTTGTCCAACTTTTCGTATTGCGCATTTATTCAATTAGAACTATGATTGGCATCCTTACCGGACATTATGATTTCCACAGGATGCTAAATATTATAGATAACAACATCTCGCCTATGTGCCCTTGCGGACTCGAGGAGGATTCCGCTGAGCACTTTCTTTGCAGATGCGACCGGTACTGGAGATCCACAACGGAGGCATTTGGGCATCATATAATTGAATGTGCTTCCCTCAGAGATATTGAGTAGAAAAGAATCAAATAATTTGCTGATTTAAGAAAAGATTTGCTTGTGATGACTCCAACTCGGGGTAACCTGCGGATTCCTCTTTTAAATTAAAGGGGCCTCTTTTTAAGGGAGAGTATAAGCCGATCATGGTGCCTGAAACTCTTTTCCAATGGAAACCCAGAGCAGTGAGTGAGTGAGTATTGCGCATTTTTTCCCGAGTCGAGCTTATTATTTCTGTTTTCTCTCCAATCAATTATGAGTAGACAGCAGTGCTTTATACGGGAATGTTATAATGCGAGAAATAAAGATGGGAAGAAATATTTCTTTTTGTTCTCCGTGATCCTCTGAGAAGAAAACTTTGGTTTGACACTGCTGAAGTACCATTCTCTATGGCTGATAGAAGTTATTGATAGAGTAGAAGCTGATAGAAGTTGAGTTGCACTCGTACACTGAAAGAAACTGCTTTCAACTTGACTCATTTAATATGAAAAAGAATGGAATTGAATAGGAAATATAATAGAACTCGGTTGCTTGCAGTTATAATGTTGTAAACAGAATGGTCGCTTATAGAGCAGGAATGTTTCTTTGTACAGTGTCAACTCTCCAGCTCCTGCCGCCCGGCGACGGTGGCACACCTTGTGGCAGAGCATTTCTCAGCATTGTCATCAAGGGCGCTTGTTAGGTTGCCTCAACAGACTCATGGATCTTACTCTTTGTGTATCCGGCCAATTGCACTGGTGACATCATCAAAACTTCAGAATTTAATTAAAAATCATCCACGTGTCTCACAAAAAAACTAAATTGGCATCATCTCAACTCAATGTCATCTTTCAAATAAAAAAATATATAAAAAATACGTGGGTAACGCTCATTGTGATATGCTTTGCCGGAAAATCAACAGCATAGAACAGTATCTTGGAATTGGAATCAGGATTCACAAAGACCATCTACAAGTTTCAAAGGTACAATCGTGGGAACTGTATATTCACACTTTTGGAATCGGAGTAGGAAGGCCTACTTATGGAATGCCTAATTATTCCTGTCATCAGACATTCCCATTCTCCACCCATATTTTGACACACTTGAATTGTCCTCACATCTAATCCGAGGGAAGCATTGCATCATTTTTGAACCTCTATCATTGATGTCACCTCACTAAGACTTGATACCTTATTTTGTAATCATCTTCTTCGACTTCAACCTCCTTCCTTCCTCCATAGCTAGTGGCCTGCATGGGGGTATTAATGTATAACACTAGGCTTGTTTCAACTGCTGCTAAGGAGCAGGGTCAGTTCAGAGCAAGAGCACTTCCATGGCTGTTCAGTTCAGATGGTAGCAGAAACGCTCAAGGACATCAGGACAATAACCATGGATACACGAAGATCCATGAAAATGGAGTCATGTTGGTGGAAGAACATTAGCGAACAAACCCTTGTTTTTGTGCCCTCCAACGTCCGAACTTCTGTTTTGTTCTGTGAAAGGTTATAGACGTTTTAGGCAGGATATATTGGGTTATCCAAAGTTCCAAAGAGCGCATGTGCGGAACAAGATGCATCTTGTCTTTCGGCAGAGCAGAAAGTTCATGTTTCTTGGGCAGCGGAAACACCGGTCATCTTGCTCCGAGCATGAACTGGGGGACTGCGGATAGTGGTTTACGGTTCTCCTCCTAGTTTTTTCCTCTCGAAAACTGAGAGGAGCTATAGTATTTTTGACGGAAAATTTCATTAGATACAATTCCTAGTATTTTATTTCACATAGATAAACACCAATAGGATATGTACAAATTGTTTACTTGTTTGAAAAGTACATAGTGCGAAGCCATGCACTGGATGTTTTGTTGTTTACAAATGTTGAACTCAATCCATAAGGATACTGCATATCAGGTATCTGAATCACATTAATGAACAGTTTGAGTGAAACGAAAATGATTGATGCTGACAAATCTTTTTATCAAACACATTGCATCAGATGCTTCGCCCTTGGAACTATAATTTAAAGGTTCATTGGAATTTTGTTTTCTAAGTTGACACCTCGTTTACGTCTGTTTAGTGAAGAAATTTGCTCACTCACTAGTCAGATTGGGAACTTGAAACGTGAGCTGCAACAAAAGGATTGTACATTGGATAAAGCCAGAACCCACATAAAAGAATTGAGGGCAGCTTACAACTCAACCACATCACAATTATCGCCTTGTTCAGACCAGTCGTATCACACATCATCCTATCCGAGAACACCCACAATTTCCCAAAAGCATCCGGTGAGTAAACTTATTTTTTTGTGATGGTTCCTGTTCTAAATGGAATACAATCTTCATTGGGATACAAGTAGGATAGAGAGGGCATAAGAAGGAACTAAATATCTGACATTCTATGCTAATTGCATTAGTACGCACTTAGTACTAGATTTTCTGCTTTTTATCCATATTCAGACTTGAAACTAGCAACTTACAGCCTGAATATTTTAGCTATATTGAAAGGGTGATAAGCAAAAATAAGCAAACATTAAATAAAATCGATGAGTACCAGGGTTAAAAATATTTTTCACCAACCATACTAAATGTTTTTAATGAAACAATGCTCTGAACACCGATGTTTTTTCGGTGTGGCAATCTTAGGGGGTGCTGGATGGTATATACACGGTATTTTCAACTTTTCTTGGTCAATATTGGACCGATTTTGATGATTCTTGTGGCAATCTACTGGTTTTGAAATTATCCATAGAATCGAGCCTCTGAAATTTTCAAATTTAGATACCATTTAACAATTTTACTTTCAAATTTCGAGGTCTGTTTTTGTTTTAGGTTTCGAAAATAGAACGAATGCTGCAAGAATAATTGAAATTGGCCAATTTTTGGCTGAGAAAAGTTGAATGAACCGTTAGGAAGTGTTTTGAATTTGGAGGGAGATTTGAGCCGTTTTCTGGATCGGACAGAGCTCTCACGTACATACCGCTAGGTATCACTACATTCGAGTCACTCATCTTTTTCGCTCTTTTGGTTTGAAAGGCCCCAGTCGGTCTACTTTTGGAAATACAGCACCCCCTTAAGTCAACTCTTTTAGGGCCGCTATCATCAAGGTTGTGATTCGAGTTCAAGTTGCGGTTTGACTATTGAGAGGTGATCTTCTGCGAAATTGGCTTTCACCAAGGAAGTTCAAGACTGATCTCCGATCAACCGGCGTTCTATATTGATCGCTTAATATTGTCGGGTTAAGGGGGTAAACTCGGATCAATCTTTGTGACTCCTCCTCATGTAACACACCACCTTATCAAAATTTTCAATGACTAATTGTTTCCCCCTGGAATTCATAAATCCCAAGGTTGATTTATAAGGGAGTGTCCCAGCACACTGTGCTTACGTCCCCCCCCCCCCCCCCTGCAAGCAAGGAGGAAAATTCCCAGTATGGGAGACTGTTACACCCACAGTCAAGGGCTTCGCAAATGCGAATACCTGTTCGCGCATGGCACTACAGGTGGAGTTGGGCGTTCTAGCTCGCCCTACCAACTAAGCAGGTTGGTACCCGAGTTATTGTCGAGCCACATAACAGGCACTATCCTGGGAGACGAATCTACCAGGAGAGTGCCTGGCCCTCAGCTTTCAGGCATAGCCTTCCGGCCTGGGTAATCAACCACTGCCACCACAAAGCCAACCACCATCGGAAGGTAGGCAAGCGGCACTTTGGCGGCAAGCCGCCGGTGTGCCTGTAGCATGGGGCTCCCCCCGCCCGTGGTACCGTTTTGTGTCTGAGGTCTACCAGAGAACTGGCCTACTCAGGCACCAGAGGCCGGATCGGTCGCAGGCCCGATACAGGGAATGTGGCCCTGTATCTGCCACTTCGTCCTCAGCTCTGCTGGAGCAGAGTCCAATCATTATGGATGACTGAGGAAGGGAGACTATGAGTGGCTCACCAGAGTTGGTCATGACCAACTACAGGCTCGAACACCACCATAATACTGTGGCACCCGTACTGAACAACGGACATTGTCCATAATTACGCATAGTTTGTTACATTCCCCCAGAAATCGCTGCGTGTCTCTGGTGAATCAATTGCAAGACACCTGCGTGGCCCTATTCTGAGATTTCATTTGCTTCCCAGATGCAAAAGAAAAAATTCGAAGAACCCAAATCTGCAATCAATCAGCAATCAACTGCGGCACAAAGCGAACACACATTCTTGGGATTTGTAGCGATTTACAAAAAAAAAAAAAAAAAAAAAAAACCTCCCGCATCTGTGCAATCTCATCATTATCACCTTATCCTTATTTACTGCCTTCCGAGTCGACGTTCAACCTTCAAACAATGATAATTCAACTTGGGTTTTCAGTGATCTAAGCTCAGTCAAAAACTCGTTATTAGGAAGTTGGTTCAACTTGGTGAAATCGAATCAAATTCAAACTGAGATCAATCCATCTCTTACGTTGAACTTGGATTCTGATAAATGGAGTTCAGTTTTTTTTTTTTTTTTTTTTTTTTTTTTTTTTTTTTTTTTTTTTTTTTGTGTGAAAGCGGTCCTCAAAGATCTTAAAAATATTGGAATGACTTACAGAGTGCAAAAAAAACCACACTGCACGCACTGCACTGTACTGTACTTGCAGTGCACTGCACTTTACTTGCAGTGTGTGATACGAAAGGAAACGATGCAAGTTATTACACATAGGTTTGTTATTTCTATATTTGATGGCCCTTCTACGCAAGTCACTGGTCCATAGAAAATTAGGTAGTACCTATCACTCTGTGTCTGTGGTGCATTATCGAAATATAACTGGATGGCATCACCTACCAAAAGGAAATGATTAATACATTAAAAAATAAATAATAAACTAAAACTTGAAAGTGATTAGGACGAATAAACATGATGAAACTTATATGTGTCTATCATATAGTTTTCTCCCAACTATCTTCCGAATTTGAGCAACATCGGACAACTAGGGCATAAGAAAATTATGCTTGGTGGAATTCACGTTTGTGTGTGCGCAAGTAGAAGTATTGATGTGGAAACAATGAAACTGATAGAGGATCATCCACTGCCTAACTCACACATTCCCCAAAAATTTCATCAAAATCGGATGAAAACTGTGGAAATTAAGGCTGTCCGTGCAGTGAACGCGATTTCACGCAAAGAGGTGAACAGGCGAAAAGAGGCGAATTCGCGCGAACGGTTCACCTCTCTTCAAACACACTGTCAACATCCATTTCGCTTGTTGGCGCGTTGAAAAACAAACTGGTTTGATTCTCGTCGCGTTCGCCCCACTTCGCATCTTGCAGTGGACGGGCTCTCAGTTGAAACAGTGTGTTTGAAAGGGAGGCGAACCGTTCGCGCGAATTCGCCTGTTCGCCTCTTCGTGCGAAATCGCGTCCACTGGACGGACAGCCTAAGCTTGTTACAAGGTTTTTACCTTTCCACATGCACAAGAGCTAAGAGCATGAGGAAATTGCTAGGGAATGCTCAAATTAATTTCCCCCAGCTATCCATAAAATTTGAGCGAGATCGGACAACGGGGGCGTGAGAAAATAGGTGTGTTCCAATGCACCGCGAGTTCATGAACTTTTCGGAACTGGTTCGGCGCTGAACCTTATGCGCACGTGAATCGTGTTCCAAGCGTTTTGAGTTCAGGAACTCAACACTCGCTAAGGTGTTCCCACCGCGTCGGGTTCATGAACTGAGTTCAGTGAGTTCATGAACTTTTCAGACCTGCTCGGGGATAGGGTTGAGAACTCGAACTGCAGGAAACCTTTCTGAACCTTCCTAAAATTCATTTCACCGCAAACCTTCACGCTAAATGCCTTGTCATTAGCCTGCTTGATGCTTGTTGTGTTATCGTTTTTCTCATATCTTTTTCATTTGCTTCATCTAACAATTATTACAACCGTCAGTTTTCTTTTATCAAATGTCTACACATAGATAGAAAACGTTTTTTAAGGGTAGTTGGTAATTGGCAGGCAAAGTCAAACCAATGTTTTTCTCGAACGGACTTGGCCGATCCTACCTTACTTGAAAAAACGTCATGTTTAGCACTTTTTTTGTTGCCTTTTCTCAATAATGGCTCGAGGGATTTTGATGACATTTTCAACAGTTACTCTTCTTCTAGATAGGAATGATATCCCATACTCTTCACATCTGGGAAAATACTCTTGAGGGTGACAATTAAAAAATAACCTTAAAAATAGCCGAAAATGCCGTTCACCTTCTTGGCCTTTTCTTTAAAAAGCTTAAAGAATTTCGATGACGAGGTTTTCACGTTACTAAAGACGATGCTGGTTGGTGCATTGAGTGTCAGGTGAACTATACCCCACCGACGGGTTCTTGAACCTAAAAGTTTCGTGAACTCGTGGAACCCATCTGAGTTCATGAACTCAGACAGGTGCTTGGAACACACCTAATTATGCTGTAAGGAATTTACGTTTGCGCATGCGCTGATTGAAGTATTGATTTGGAACAACGAAACTGATAGAGAGCCATCTACAGATTAACATGCACAATCCGTTAAAATTTAGTAAAAATCGGTTGAAAATTTTGTAAATCTAGTTTTTTACAAGGATACAGACACGGAACGAAAAATCCAATTGGAAATTTGATTTTGGAGAAACTTTTTTTTCCATCTTTCAAATGTGAAAATGATGCTTCTGCTACCTATAGGTAGCCTCAGAAGCAATTCATGAGATAACATAAAGCATCTGTGTACCAATGCTTCACTAGTACACCCCCATGGACAATAGTTTATAAACTTAATTTCGCAATGTTTGAATTCAATTAGAACTGTATCGTAAAAAAGTCTACTGTTACCTTGAAAGTTGTCGAGATCTCGATTTTTTAATAAGTCAGGCCTTTAATGCTACCCTTTAGGGTTGAAAAACATTTATGCCGAGCTTCTAGGATCAACTAGATCACAAATGTGATTTTTAACTTAAGTTTCATCAACTTTGGCCCAGTCGTTTCGGAAAAAAGCTCAGGACGGTGGACGGCAGATGGCGGACTAAAGATTTTTTTGGTTCGAATTTTGGATTCTACGCATCTTGATACGTAAAGAAAAAAATTTTGAGGGAGGTTAAAATTGTATTTTTCTTGGTCGATTACAAAGGTTCTTTATGCAAATAATGAACCAAAAGCGTTTGGACTATTGTTTAGTCAAAAGTAAAAAACTGTGTGTTCTGCACCCTGAACTGGGACTCTATAATACCCTTTACTACGTCCTGTGGTCTTTCATCTGGAAATGCGGTGCATGTTCAGCAAATTTAGTGGCTCAAAATTCACTATAAAGCAGGATCAGACTTGTGGTCTTCCAATTTTGGGATCCCAGAAGTTAAAAAATGAGAGGCGACTAATTCAGTGAAGGATGTTTTATCATGGAGTTAGAGCTCCCAAAATACAATTTATATATTTACATTATTATCTGTGATTGATCAAAGATTGGAACAATCGGGAATAATATAAATTGCTCAACCAGGAGACTTACAGTGGGAGATGCCCACTTTGGGGACTTATGAAAATGGGAACTATGCCATGGGGAACTTGCTCAACTTTTGGAGACTTACAGTGGAAGTTGCCCACTTTAGGGACTTATGAAATAGGGAACGATGCCCTTGGAAGAAATTAAGTAAGAAAAATAATATGAGGGGAAAAATTGAGAAAGTAATAGTCAAGAACCAATGAAAGTATTTATGTATCCAAGGGAGTATAATGGGTATTCCTTCTGGAAACCCAGGCCATGTTTCTTCTGAAACATTAACGCTCACTAAAATAGTGGATCGGATTACTATGCGTCAGCCGTAGATAATCCTAACCACGCTCTGCTACCATGTAACGGACTTAGACCACCCCCAGAGGTGTAATGGGTTTTAGATCCTCACTCATAGAGAGAGGGGGGTGTGACAGTACCATAAGAGATATGACTCGTACTAATAGCATATGTGCTATGTTCGGAGAAGATGATTTTCCGATTCTCGGATCCTCATCTACCGCCAAACGCAACATTTCAAGAACTTGAGAATGACGCCCGGCGCGAGAGCGACGGACGCACATTCTGTTGAATCTCATGGGAACTGTCACATAATTTAGGCTGGGTATCTAGAACAGGTGTCATGGGTTACCCCTTTGTTGTTGAGAATGAGGCGTAAATAGAACGCCGGTTAGCCCCTACACACAGGGTCACTCTGACCCATCTCTGAACTGACGGTTAGCCTACTGGTTGCTTCGATAAGTTTTGTAATTGACTACTGCCATTGAACAAAAGGCAGATAGCGCTATATCCAAACTTCTCTCGCTTCTTGAATTAGCAATATAATTGCAATGGAATTCTCACTTCACAAAATCGAGTAGATATATCTTCTGTCATCTAAAATGGACTTGTGAAGCATTGGTACCTAGATGATTTATTTTTACCTCGTTAATTTTAAGTTGGCTGGTCAGCTGTTGATAAATACAGAAAGTGTAGGTGTTTTATTCAATTTAATTATTGTATCCTTGGCGGTTATGTGTGCCTGAGCAGTTACATTTATATATTGTATAACAGAGTTGGTTCAATGATTATAATTTGACAAGATAGTGCTACACTTTTAGATTAAAATCATGTCAAATGCTAGTCAAACCATAACTTGCGTTTGCTAGTGCTTGACACTACATATTCCAATTACTGTGTCAACTGCCAAACTTCTTTAGTTACCGCTAGGAAGCGTATTTGGTTTCAAAGATAGGTAGGTACTCGTCCGTCGCGAGGGATTTTTGCTTTTATAACGCATCATTTTGTCATAATTGGTGGAAACGTGAGTGTTTGTTGCACCATTGAACTAAATACGTTGAATTTTACGTATTTTATACCTTTGGTATATGAACTTGTCGTATCATATACCAATAACACCCATTATACAGAGTTGGGCAAAATATTGTAATCATGATTACGATTACAATCCTAGTGTTTTAGGGTTGTAATTAAAATTACGTTTATAATCACAGATCCTGTAGTTATGATTATGATTATACTTATAATTACGAATGTAATTTTGATGACATTCGTAATCACAACTTTTTTTGCGATTATGACTGTAATCACAAGGTTTTTAATATGATTTTGGCTGTAATTACCGATGTTCCCCATAAATAAGCCCGTTACCACAGATTTTTCCCTCTAATTACAGTCATAATTATAATTTCCCAAGTGATTAGAGCCGTAATCTTAGTTTTTTCTGTGATTACCGCCATAATCTTAGTTTTCCTGTGATTACACTCGTAATCTCATTTTTTTCTGTGATTAAAGTAAAAATTACTACCTCAGATATGATTTTGACAACCTGTCAGATGACCTGACAACCCGCTCCTCTATGCTTAGACAATTTTAACATATGCACTCCTGGACCCTTGCACAGGTCACTTAGGATAGAATTCATGGACGAGACCTAAGACCAAGTCGGTGTTCAAATTGGGAAAACTTAGCGGCACAGCCAATTGAGAACCAATACAGCCTTGAGTCACGACCATGAATTCCACCCTAATTAACCTGTGCAAGGGTCCAGGAGTGTTGAAATTCTCTGAAGCACTGATGAGTGGATTGTCAGGTGTTGATGCAGCCCAAAATCACATCTGAGGTTGAAATTGTGACTGTAATCATTGAAAAAAAAATTAAGATTACAATTGTAATCATAGAAAAACTAAGATTGTAGCAGTAATCACAGAAAAAACACTGGTGAAATTATGATTTACTGTAATTACAGGGAAAAAATCTGCAGTGACGAGCTTATTTACAGGAAACATCGGTAATTATGGCCAAAATCACATTAAAAAACTGGTGACTGCAGTCGAAATCACGAACAAAGTTATGATTACGAATATAATTACAGAAAAAACTGTGATTACGAATATCATAATTTAATCGTAATCATATTCATATCCCAGGGTCTGTGATTATAATCGTAGTTGTAATCACAACTCAAAAACCCTATGATTGTTATCGTAATTATGGTTATGATTATGCTCAATTCTGCCATTATATCAGCTGGTCTAACCCCAGAGCCAGTGCCCTAACCCTGACTCGTGATCCAATTATGCTTCATAGATAACCCCTGATTCTAGTATATTTCGTGAGTTTGCTGCCCCTAGGATTAGCCCTGTTTCTAGATATCTGGCCTTAGAAAGAATATATTCCCTAACGGAAATTGTTCCAAAGTAACAATTGAATCAGTTCAAAAGATTACTTCCCTCCGTGTTGGAAGTATTAGTTGCCTGGATGCTCTGATATCAGCTCCTCCTTATCTCTTTCTGGGGAAACTTGAAACGTTTGACTTCAACACACAAAGTCACATGAAACGAATCTGCTGACTTAAATCGCTCTGAGGAGAATCGCCATTAATTTATCATGTCACTAATCTTTATTTGTGGAGGTACAAATCACATCCAAAAGTTTTCAGTACTTACTGTAGCTGTCTACAATTTGAAATTATCTACAGACGGGGATATAAATAAATTGAATCCTAGAATTGGCTTTGACGTTGTTGCATTTAAATTGGATTAGAACAAGACCTTCAATTGAAACTGTGTCGATAGGTGTTGTATTCCTTTAGCTCATTAAGAATCTTCTACTTGATACGAATTGATCTATTCCTCAACATCACTTGATACTCTACATTTAAGAATTATGTTTGAGAATAATAAATGACATTTTCAGTGTACCCCACAAAGAATAACACCTGGTGGATTTCGCTTTACGCGACGCTACTACCCATAATTCAATCCAACTGTACAAGACACGAACGAATATATTCATAGTGAAACTCGATTAAACCACTAATTGCTTCGAATTTTGTAGTTGTTTTCCTTTCCTAGGCGTGTAAACTTTCAATAGTACCTATTATAGTTCCACCATTTCTTCAATTTTTCGTTTGGATAAAATAGTACTTCTAGTTATTATTACATGATTGAACTCTACTCTCTATTAAGAAATATAAAGCGTAAGAGAATTTGGGGCCAGCAGTAACATAATGAATATTTTATTAAAACAGTTATATTATATTGATTGCATAGCGGCTTTTTGGGTTATTACAACGATCTCTATGGAGGTTGCTAAAGACAGAGTTTCCGGAATGTATGCTGATTAGGTGAATGGAGAGACAGAATGTCCCTTCACAAATTCGCTTCTTTGTTTTACTTTTGAATTGAAAGAACTGAATTATTAGCCTAGATCTCTGTAGGAGATATTTTATGGCTCCCAATATATAGTGTAGAAGTAATTACCAGTTATGCATGATGTATGTACGCCTAATCTAATTGCATGATAGTTTTAAGATTCTAAGTGATCAATCATTTGAGTGCTTCGCGAGACAAGAAAGAATTCTTCGAGATGCATTATCCGGCAGTGAGTACCATTAATTATTACTTTCGTGTGATATTTTAGCAGTGTGAGCTCAAAATTATTTTCGTACTTTTGTTGCAGGATCCTCTGAAGACTGATACTCGTAAAATGGATGTAGGTGCGTCGGGAGACACAGAACTGGTGGAACTTAGGAAAAAAGTGGAAGTAAGTGTATTTAAAAAAAAATTAAATTATAATTTTAGTAAATCTCTTTTGAAGTTAAGTTTTTTATAGATCACCATAGATAAGTCGTTAGACAAAAAGTGGTATCTATGTGAATGAAAAAGGTAGGGAGAGAGAAATTTGATTGTTTTGGTGCTACTAGGTACGAGGCACGTCCAGAAAGTAAGAGTACCAGATTTTTCTTAAAAAAATAAAATAAATAAATTTAAAAAAAAAAAAAAAAATAATAATATTAGAAAGTATTTTAAAAAATTACAGGGTTTTGTAGGTTATCATCTCACTTATTTTTCTACATAATCGCCTTCCCGTTCGATGCAAGTTTCGATCGTCGGCACAAGCTTTTTCATACCCTCTTCGAAGAATTCTCTCCCCAACTCTTTCTGCCAGTTCAGGACCTCTTCCTTCACTTCCTCGTCGGTTGAAAAGCTTTTTCCACCCATGTGAGTCTTCAGGGAGTTGAAAACATGAAAATTGGAAGGAGCCAAGTCAGGGGAATACGGAGAGTGGTTCACAATAGGTTCGTTCGGCTAAGAGTTCTGAACGGTTCGGGACTGACCACACCCCCTTTTGGGCGTTCGTGTAGTCAAAGAACTCGTTCAGAACGCTTAGTCCGCTGTTCGTTTAGGCGTTCATTACCGTTCTGAATCAGTTCTACCAGTTCTGGGATTTTTTCAGAGCTGGGAGTTCGCACATGCGCAGTTGACGAATCCCTTATCTACCCCGCTTATCATCTTATCTTTTCTCTTCGACATTCTCGATTCCTTCAAAATCAGATAGTTTGACTTGATCAAACCTTTTTACTTATTTTACACCAGCTATTTTAATGAATGCCCCGCCGCGGTAATGATGACAACTCCATAGGTTTTGACTACGTCGATTTGTTTTGAATAGTTTTGTGACCGAAGTTCTGAATAGTGGTGTGCGATGTGGGGCCTTATGCCACCGATTTGAATAGTGGAATTGAATATTATAGTCAATAAAATAATTCTATAAAAGGAACGAAGTTTGTTTATTGGAAACATCTAATTTCCTACAGCTATTAAGTAAGGTATCTGATTAGTTGATCAAGACTCAATGAGTTGATATTTGTTACAGTTCGTAACTGTCCGTAGGACAAAAATTGTCAAGCTATGGGGCACAGGAGATTCCTGAATGTGCTCGAATATTTTAGTATAAATATTTCAGAAACATAATGTCTCCATAGATTTCCATGAAGACTCTATTTTGAAAACTTGGAGCCATTGCCGTTCTTGAAAAATTTGCTAATGGGTAACTTTCATGTGATGATCTAAATTTATTTTTCATCTAAATCATAGAATTTCGTTCTTCCAAGTAACATTTCTTGATCTATAAATATATGATCCTGTGCTCCTGAAAACTTCTCGTTTTCAAATTGTCTGCTCGAAATTCTCGGCAGGGGTGATGTCATTCAGCTTTCCTTACAACGGTTTCCATACACTCTTGTTTTGGCCACTTTCTATCATCTTATACCTTCCATATTGACCTGTTTTAGAAAGCTTTCTTCAACATCTTTCAGGAGATGGAATCAAATAAAATGGACGGAGAAAATTGACCATTGCAGTAGGTAGATGATTTTTCCAGCCTGAACTGATGAAATAGGTAGGCACTTAGGAATCTATGTGAATCACCAGAGCTCAGATTAAGACCCCAATGTAACGCATTTTATAATATATTTCACTGAACAAAAATTGAATAGACAACGAATTGTCTTGGGTCAATCACAGATACCGTTCAAACACAAATACATAGGTGTTGTTGTCAGTGTTGTTGTTTTCAGCTATATCATTCACAAATCTCACTTTAAAAATAACGATTTACAAAAAACTATGACCGAAAAAAAAAAAACAACTATCTAACTAGAAGTAACTGTGTACATCAATATCATATAAAAATAATGCAACTAGCACATAAAAACTTTGAAAATATCGCGGTAGTCGAAAAGACATCTTCAAGACTTCAATAAACGAAACGAAGGTTATTCATGAGAGAGGTTTCTGTTGAGTTTATTAGTTCCGAACGCTCCTGAGGATCGTTCGGCTAAGCACAGTTCCGAACTAGTTCTATCCCCTCCCTTTTCAGAACGCGGTTCCGTCCAGAACGGGTTCAGAATCGTTAGCCGAACGAACCTAATGTCCCAACCGAATGAATACAACAGCTCTTTGGTGACGTTGGCTGTGTGAGGGCGAGCGTTGTCGTGCAACAAGCACACTCCCTTTGTCAACATACCCCTCCGCTTGTTTTGGATTGCTCTCTTGAGCTTTTTAAGAGTTTCACAGTATCGATCTGCGTTAATCGTCTCCCTCTGGGGCAGAAAATCGAACAGAATGATTCCTTTTTGGTCCCAAAACATGGTGGCCATGATTTTTTTGCCCAAAATGGAGGTCTTGAATTTTTTGGCAGAGGGAGAAGACGTGTGTCGCCACTGAGATGATTGTCTTTTCGACTCTGGAGTGTAATGAGCCACCCAGGGCCACTCCAGTCACAATGGAGCTCAGGAAATCTCACCTTCCAATTCAAATCGCTCAAGGAACTCGCGAGCGTAGGTGACCCATTTCACTTTGTGCTGTTGTGTCAATTGTTTTGGCACCCATCTTGCACACAATTTTCTGAATCCGAGAGTTTCAGTGATTGTTTCGTGGACGAGAGATCTGGAGAGTTGTGGAAACATTGTAGCAAGTTCATCCACTGTCAATCGGCGGTCTTCACAAACAGCGTCCTTGAGTTGTTTCACCAACTCATCAGTCAACATGGAAGGCTTTCACTCCTCTGATTTTCGTGAACATTCGTTCTTCCTTCGCTGAACTCACGACACCACTTGAAAACGTTTGTTCTGTTCATGACACCTTTGCCATAAACCCCTTTGATCCGTGAAAAAATTGCCGTTGGTGTTTTACCCTCTGCGACAAGGAACTGTATGACGGAGTGCTCCTCACACTTGGCGGGATTTTTATCGACATGGTTCACCCAAAAGGTCACCACGAAGATAGTTTTGAAAATACCGAGGTTATTCAGTGCTCGTTGTGTTCAGGAGGACCTCCTATATCCACATGTACGGGCCTCAGTACTCTTACTTTCTGGACAAGCCTCGTAAGTATAAGCTAGGTAGTCCAACCTATCCACTTGAATTATAACTCCCCATTAGATGATGTTCGGATAATCAATTATATTTAATAAATTAAAGTACAAAGCGATAAGCCCTTCTTTATCTGTTATTTACCTACCTGCTTATTATAAATTTATTACTGTTAAATTGCTAATGCCGCTATAGGTAGGTACATCAATACTTTCGTGATGCATTATGAAGACTTGATGGAATTATGTCGATACAAAAGGAAATGTGATAGGAGATTAGAGAGTTTTTGGTGACCACTAACGTACCCTTAACGTCACCCTAATGTACCCAAGAGCACGTGACCTTGGGGGCGTTAGCAACATCGTACGTTAGAATGGCTCATTTAACGTCACCCGTTTGGGGACCTAAAGGCACACGACACCAGCCTAACCTTCCTCTAATTGTAACAGTACTGGGTACCTCAGAATTACTCGAATACTGGTAAAGTAAATAATAATAGTTTTTCTTTTCAAATGCCTCATTACCAACTAATTATATTGATGCAGTGGGATGTACGGTTTGAACACCCCTCAAACTTCGTTATTTTATGTTTCAAGTCGCGTAAAAATCGAATGTGCCATCTGAAATCCGCCTCTGCTGTCTTTACTAGCCTTCAACTCGATCGAAAAAATCCGTTCTTTTGCGCACAGGCTCTATTTGGTCGATTAGAGCCTTGTTTCTATTATTATTTCATATATTTCTGTAATAAGAAAACTAAGTTTTAAGACACTACTTCTTCGCAGTATTGTTCTTAGATTGCCTGTTCTCTCTGCTATTTTCTTGTGAACTTTGCGTGAAGTGCTGCCTCCACTGATGATTGTGTCAAGTAAAATCCTGGTTCAGTGTCATAGAGATAAATACTTTTTCAAAGGTACTTGTTGTTCATACCCAACGGAAACCCCAAAAACATGAAGTTCGTAACGACTAATCACCTATAAGTGCAACTAAACCGCGGTGTTCCACACCTGAGGCTTACTATCTTTGCGTTAAATCCATGCCCTGTTTACGAATTGAAAACTAAGAATGAGAAATTAGCCCGTATTTGTACTGGAACTAACATAAAATTCGAATTCAGGATTGAAAATCGGCATTTCACATCGAAATGAAGAAATTGATTAGTCAACCAGTTGACAACAAGACAGCTTGGGGGAAAATATCGCGTTGCCCAACCACCATTAACGTGACATCAAAATTAAGGCAACCGTTCTCCCGGTTCCATTTGGGTTAGCATCTTGGTTTGCTCCCTCAAGACTACGGTAAAGGGTGACGTTAAGTTGAAGTCGCCAAACACTCTCTATTAAGAAAAGATATCTATCGTTCGCTATTTTAGATTTTCGAGATGTTTTCCCCATCAAATAACAACTGGCTAACTCAAAATCCATACCTAGTTTATGAGTTTAAGAGACTAGCAATCGATATTTCTATCAAAATTCAGTTTATCCTGCTGTTGAGATAATCTTAATTTCCACAACAAACCCCATCAGGAGCGTTTGAAAATAGATGAAAACATTTATCGCTAGTTTCTCTAAACTATAGATTAGACTACGGAATTTTATTTAGTTGCGTTCAAAATGACAGCATATGTTAAGAGTAATTGTCAAATTTAATGATTATCCCAAGTAGCTATTAGTTGCCTACTCGTACAAAATCAAATTGCATTTTTCTGAAAATGAAGTGATTACTGCTGCAATATGATAAAAATCACTATGACTACAAGGTATATCTAATCAAGGGAAAAATATCTAATTGCAAGTGCAACAGTACAAATTTGCGTTTACCAGTAAAATCATAATCAAAGTTGTGACTCTAAGTATGTATTCAAAAACACAGATTTGTGAACATCTCATTTATTCTCATTGTCAAAAAGAAAGATACGCTTATAAACTTACTACGAATTCCATCGAGAATTTTCGTCCACCACCCTCTTTTACCTGTGCGAATTACCCAATACATTTTCTCTAATGGGTAATTGGAAAGACCAATTACTTTCCTAATAACAAGTAATGGTAATTGAAAAAAAATCCATTACCATTACATGTAATTGGAATTAGTAATTGCTTCAAACTGCGTGGATGGCAATGGTAATTGCAACTATTTCATTCTGAAGTAATTGGAAAAAGTAAAGATAATTGCAATTCCTTTTTTAACAACTCTGGTTGGTTACTGCAAGAATTGGGTATCTCAGGTTACTCAGTTGTTGCATCTTCAACATCACAACTTACATGACAAGAATCCACAGTTGGTAAATTCAAGTTTTCCTTATTTTATTTTGTCCACTTGTAAAATTGACTTATCTGTATAAAATATTCTGGAACAACCGGGGTTTTTTTGGGATATTTTTATAGGTTTATGTATTTTTGAGAACTCGGGTTAGGTTAGCCAGTTGTTCTGGTGGATCAGCCAAATAATTTAGCTAAATTAGTCCTTAATATCCTTTTAGTTTTACATGTTTGTTTGTCTAGTTTTGCTAAAACATCATACTGTTTCAGAGCCAAAAAGACCTTCAAATCGCCTTGGCAGCAGAAGTAGCAGAGAAGCATGATTCTATTATATTGCTGAAACAGCAGATCCACGAGTTGGAGGACAAACTAAGACAGTCAGAAATGCAAGCACATTTCAAAGATGACATCATTCGAGAGTTGCGTAAAGAAGTTAAACTAGGAAGGGCGAAGGTATGGTTTATTTAGGCATTACATTAATGCATATATTAGCGTCATATGCTAAACTAAAGAGAACGTTGCATGCTAAATAGCTTCATATCTTCTTCAGCTCAAGGGTAGTAGTTGGTTTTTTTTGGGGAAGGGGTGTACAAACCATTGTACACTAAACTACATTATGTAGGTATATCGAAGGTGCGTTCAAGCGAAACATCTACTGAGACAGTAGGTAATGGAGGCCACACGCAGGTCAGCTATGTATAGTTTTTACTTGTGATTTCAATATACTTGTGAATATCGACCAGGAATATTCCTAGACATCTGTAGGGGAGTGTGGAAGTATTTTGGTATGTTTGAAGCTCAGGAGGTGACGTCAGAATAGGAACAATGTTCTTTTTGAAAAAATATTATTTTCTGAAAAGAAAGAAAGGAACTAGTTTTATCGTCACACTTTTGTCTTTTTTTTTGTTGGTTTATTATTTTCAATAATAAGCCTATGTACCTAATCGTATAGCAAATTTTTTTTTTTTTTTTTTTTTTTTTTTTTTTTTTTTTTTAATAACCCCCCCTCAAACTTTGTTATTTTACGTTTCATAGTGCGTAGAATCCAAATTTGCAATGTCTGTCCGCTGTACGCCGTCCACCGTCCGCCGTCCGGGCCATGAAAGGCCTTAGAATTGACTTAAAAAATCCGTTCTTTCGCACATAGACTCCACTTGGGGTCTAGTTGGTCCTAACTTCTCGCCAGCTCGATCGCTCCACACCCATGGGTGCCATGAGCCAAAAATAGGTGAAAAAGTGTCTTTTTCGAGATTTGAGTGTTAGACTGACGTGGTGAACCTCTGGTTGTGAGGTAACGAGACCTAGAGAGTACCTCCAGGGTGGCGTGGAAAACTTCCTACACTTGTATTGCTTTCGAATTTTCATGTTCCTTCGAGGCATGAATATATGTTTTTTTCTAGGTCATATTTGTGTGTTGATACCAATGCTTTGCCTACGCATATTTAATAACATATCCTCTCGACTTTTCGTACGTACTTAGATAATGATATTATTAAGGGAATAATTATTTGAATAGATAGGAGCTCAAATCGAGAAATATAAACATGCGTATATAATTATAGAAGTATAGGTTGTGGCAACTCGGAATAGGACACGCTGAGGAGTCTGGACGAGCCTTATTACGTATGCAAGCCAACTAAAACTACGATAATACTCAATTGAAAAAATAATAAACCTTTGTGAAATAATTTGCAGCGTTTTTTTTTTTTTTTTTTTTTTTTTTTTTGGGACTAGGTGGTTAGTTGAGTGGGACTAGATAAAATGGTGTAGCCTCGACTGTAATCTTGTGGGTTTCTCTTAGAAGGGCTCAGAAGAGTAAACTTGCGCTTCCCCTAACAAAGTCAGTCTCCCATTCCCTCACCCCTTTCTGTTCTCATGCTGACCCCCCCCCCCCCCCCCCCCCCAACCATCTTACGCGAAATGACCAGAAAATGGTAGATAAAGTTGGCTGTCCACTAGGTCGACAAAGCGGCCTTGTAAATATCTTGAGGTTTCTCCACTATGGGGCGAATTTCGTTTTTCGATCCGTCGTTTTGCCAGTACCGCGTCAACCGTCGTGCTGTGGGGTACCCTCTGTGAAAAATGTGGTCGGAGGGAGGAATTTTTTCTTCGGACGACGAAGAAATGTTCGTCTTTGCGGCAGCTCTGGAAGCTGAAGAGGAGGAGGAAATTGCTGGAAGAAGGAAGAGGCAATGGATCCATCCATCCATTTTGGGCCCATAGCATTTATGCGGATGGGCCAATTGGGCTGGCCAGACGTTTGGACCAACTGCACCCCTTGTGGAGTCCATGTGCGAAAGAGAAAAGACACCCCACTTGCCTATGTTAGCAAAAACCTAGAAAACTCTCGTTTTTGGCCTATTTTGGGCCCATAGTATTCATGAGAGTGGGCCGATCGAGCTGGCTAGACGTTAGGACCAACTAGACCCCTAGTGGAGTCCATGTTCGAAAGTACGGATTTTTCAAGTGAATTCTAAGGTCATTTTGCCCGTACGGCGGATGGACTTTGCAGATTTGGAATCTACGCACCTTGAAACATAAAATGACAAAGTTTGAGGGGGGGTTATAAAAAGTTTTTGCTATATGATCACAAAGGCTTACTATTGAAAATAATTTAAGAAAAAAAAAAAAAAAAAAAAAAAAAAAAAAGGTGAACAATTTATAACCTTGTTTTGAAGGCAACATAATTCACAGCAAACAGTATATGTACATCTAGAGGGTCTACCAAGTACAAAACGTTCTATAGTTATCTATAGTAAAGTTGTGAGGAATTAATAATGCTAATTTCATGCAAATGTTTACTTACTGCTTCTTTGGTCCCATTGTGGACGATGAGCTTCAGCTAAGCGATAGGTACCTACATCTAGATATGTGAATCCGAGCAGTGTGAATCACAGTGACCGAGGTGGCACGAGCGCTTACGAAAATGGCCGAGGTCGAAAATTGTTCACTTCGATCTTCGTCCACTAGGTTGATGGGGTGGTGCCAAATGTTTTGGCAGCGCGCTAAGCCGCCCTCCAGAAGTTTGGAGAGCGGTCGAGAGCGAAAAATTTTCGACTGACCCGTGCGGCGCCACGCTGTTGACCTAGTGGACAGCCAACTTAAGATGGAAAACCTTAGTCGAGCTTACTATGTCTATAAGGTTGTGAGAACCTGGCAAGGTTACAGTGCGAGACCTCTAAACGAAGATGACAACTTTATAGGGCGTTTTCATAGGTACGTGGAAAAAAGCCAACTACCCTTGGAAGTACTTATTAAAAGTTGTTCATATGGGCAACAGGTGACATAAATATATCTAATGTTTACTCAGGCTGGGTTTTCCCGACCACTGAGTTAAATGTAAAATGTTCCGGTTTTCACGAGGGTTGGTCAATGAAAAGTCTATATTCTAGGTCGACGTTTCGAAATATTTATATTTCATCTTCAGGGCTGATAACAGATGAGAGGTATATAACAATTAGAATATTCCTGATGTGGATGCTCGTTAATATGAACAGACAGGATGAAAACTATGGTTATATTGTTAATTTACCTTGGAAAACTGTTAATAATAATAATAATAATACCCGTTTATTGCCAAAGTATATCATAGAGAACAATGATAGAGCAACAAGTCAAAAAACAAGGCCAGGAACAAGTGAAAAACAAAATAAAAAGTTAACAATCAATTTCAAATGTGCCTGATGTCAAAAAAGTGGCGAACTTCATACAGCTCCTTCTCCATCAAAAACTTCCTCATCGCATTGCGAAAGCAGGAGGTGGGAGAATCCAAGGAAATCGAGGTAATATGCTAAACATGCTGAATGAAGTGGTTAACGGTGGTGATCACGAAGTATTCGGTGCTCTTCTTGAAAAATTGATGGTTGTGTGATGGCACTCGCAGGAGAGACTTTCCATATCTTGTTGCATGGGTGTGGTTGAACTGGACTAGTTGGAAATCGGATCGATGTTTTTTGTAATAGAGCAGAGCTTCCAGAACGGCAATTGAGGGCAGCGTTAGTAGCCCAGCAGACTTGAACTGACCTCTACAAGAAGAGTTAGGAGGCAATCCCAGCAGGATACGGACTGCTCTCTTCTGGAGAGTGAAAACTGCCGCCATATTGTGAGGATTGGCCCACGAGAGGATGCCAAACTTTGCTCTAGCCAGGAACAGACCATCATAGGCCACCAGCACTACGTCCTTAGATGTCACGGAACGTAGTTTGCGGAGGACAAAGCACACAGAACTTAGTTTGGATCCAAAGGCAGCCAGGTGTTTGTGGAAGTTTAGGTTAGAGTCAATGACGACACCTAGAAATTTAGTTGAGTTAACCAGCTCAACCTCGGCAGCTCCTGAGCTTTGAA
The DNA here is from genome assembly GCA_030762985.1 of Adelphocoris suturalis. Classification (NCBI taxonomy): domain Eukaryota; kingdom Metazoa; phylum Arthropoda; class Insecta; order Hemiptera; family Miridae; genus Adelphocoris; species Adelphocoris suturalis. Next base: position 139,574,569 of record CM061042.1, read on the forward strand.
CATAAGCCAGTTGGTTTTGTCCTCATTGAGCAACAAATTATTTGTTGGTTATCCATTGCTGAAGGGTGTCAAATTTTAGTTGGACCAGGGAACAACATCTTAAACAACATCTTTGGGTATACTGGGTATGTTGTTTAAGTAGATAGCTACCTACTAAAGCTCTATGACGAGGATATGAAATAAGCGTCCAAATACAGTTTTCCAAGGTAAATTAACAATATATATATTTAGTACTAAGTTAGTTATATACAAAAACCATAGTTTTCATCCTGTCTGTTCATATTAACTCGTATCCACATTAGGAAGATTCTAATTGTTATATACCCCTCCTCTGTCATCAGTATATATATAGTATAAATATTTCAAAACGTCGGCCTAGAATATTTACTCTTCATCGACCAACCCTCGAGAAACCCGAAACATTTTACTCCTAATGTTTACACTACAGCTTTCATGGCGAAACGTAGAGCTTTTTGTTATGAGTTCATTTGTGTGTGGTGATGAAGTGACTACATATTTTTTGAACGTTCTCAAATTATCTATTGAGGAGTTCTAATCTTTGCTCAGTACCGCAAAAAATCTAGTAAATAAGGAACGCTGGGATTTGAGTGGTATTATTGTTCCTCTTTGTACAATAATGCACATTGCAATTTTTTAAGTTCTCTGATTCCTGAAGATTATGTTTTCCTTTTTGACCTATGTTTTGGAGGTTTCAAAAACACGGTGTTTACTCTCCAGACCTTTGTCCTTCCTGACCGATTCCAGGTAGACAAAATTATTTTATGAGCTATTCTTACAGGAAATTTTGCGATGATCCCGATTATACCCCAAGTCCCCATACCTAAAATAGCTTCTTTGAATCAAGAAATCGATTTTTGGCCATTTTTCTCACTTTTTGACCTTTGGAACTGACCTAAATCTTTTTCCTACGAAAGAAAAGTTGTAGAGAAAATGTATCTGTATCAAATGTGAGCACCGTCAGCTTCCTAAAACTCTTCCTCGATTTTTTGCATTTTTTTAAAAGTTTTTGTGACCTACCACTCACTTGTCGAAGATTTCTATGGAAAGCAAAAATGCTGTATTATTGCGAAAACATTTTCTTGTTTCCCTTTCGATCCCTTGTATTACTGCTTCTGATTTGAAGTAGAGTAATCATTGTATTGTAGCAACAAGTGAAAGAATAGGTAGTAAATGGTTAATCACACCAAATGATTTAACTATCTTTAATGTCAAATTTGTCAACTTCAAGTTTTCCTTCAGATCGAACGAAGAACATTGCAAATTGCAGAAAGTGACGTTACCATTCACCTTAATCAGAACTTTGTGCAAGAAACTCCTACATCGGAGCCAAGTATCTCTATTTCTTATATGACGAAAAAATCTCGCCGTTATCCAGGAGGATTTGGTAGTTGAGTACAAGCTGACCCCGAAAATCCGAACGGTTAATTCTAACTGCTGATTATAAATTCACCTCAACAACTATTCTAAAGGAATAAAAGAGGTGCCTTATCCTCTAGCGTTGGTTTTGATTGTTCATTTTAATCTTACGTAGAGTTCAGAATCATTTGTAAATTGACTTTTTTTTTAAAGCTTTTATTGCACCGAGTAATCTCATCAACAATATAAATCTGACTTATATTACTGCAATACACTATTCAGGACCTAAGATGCGTAACTTTGTCCCTTGTCTCTCGAACATATCACATTCACTTCCTACTGTAACGGGCTAAAAATATTTGATACCTCGACAGGAGTTCAAACTCGCGTCGTCACAACTACGAGAAATTATTATTAATTTCCCGGAGTTGCAACGCTCTAACGACCAGAGCTAAGAGGCCAGGGTGACCAAACCTCTTCGACTGTGAGAGTTATTTTCCTGGAGCGTAACATTTCCCCGGAGTCAAATACCAGCCGTCTCGGCTGGTTTGGGGTCGGACGAATGACTAAGTGAAACTGCAGGCCGCTGGCTCAGCAGATGCTCGCTGGAACAAGTCAGCAGTCGAGCGAGGTCATTGTCGCGGTGTGTTTTGACTCAAGTGAGTGAGGAAATGCAAGGCATAACAACAGGAAATGTGATGTTTACAGTCTTTTGGCTCGAGAGGGATTTAATTAATTATTGTTTCGTATGATTTCGGGTCCTATTTCGGCTGCGCCACTGTAACGGGCTAAAAATATTTGATACCTCGACAGGAGTTCGAACTCGCGTCGTCACAACTACGAGAAATTATTATTAATTTCCCGGAGTTGCAACGCTCTAACGACCAGAGCTAAGAGGCCAGGGTGACCAAACCTCTTCGACTGTGAGAGTTATTTTCCTGGAGCGTAACATTACACAAGCTCATGCGGTTTCAAACGCTTAAAGCGTCGAGTTAGATCTTGCACATCCAGGAGCTTTACAGCTTCCTCATTCACATGATCTTCTAGTCTGGCAAGATGAGTTGTTGCTCGCTTTTTGATCACCTCATCCACACTGTCAACTTGAAGTTCACGGTGGAGTGCTTCATTTCGGAAGTACCACGGCGCATAAGTGATACATCGTAGTACAGAGTTCTGGAAACGTTGAATGATCTGTCTATTGGTTGGAGCTGTGCAGCCCCACAACTACGCTCCATACATCCAAAGTGGCTTGAGTACTTGATTGTAAAGAAGCAGCTTGTTGCCAATGGTCATGGTGGATCGTCGGCCGATTAGCCAATACATCCTTCTAAGTTTCAATGTATAAGGAATTTAGGTGCCCCCCCCCCCCCCAGAGGTGCAATGGGGGCCTAAATCCTCATAAAAAGGTAGATGAGAGTAAAGAGCATCCCGTCAGAGAGATACCCACACCTACTAATAGCTTTTAATGAGCCATGTTCGGAGTAGATTGGTTTTCCAGTCACCTGGAATCCCATCCAAAGCCAAACCAGCTAGGTACTAAAAATGATCGAGAACGGCCGAGGCGCCCGTTGTTTCATCAACGGAACGCTGACAGCGCTATCTCTGGTGCTCTGACGGGACCTCGATGGACCTCACAGGAGGTAACTCTGTTACACTCCTCCCCTTAAAGACATCCTTGATTGAAGATCAAGGATGTTAACTGGGTGGAAAAGTTAATAGCTGAGAACTGATGCTCATTCATTCATAAATAGCTGCATTGGCAATTGAGGATGGGGAAATAGAAATTAAAACAGGATTGTCAATGAATCTTCATAAGAAGTATTCATTGAACAATTGGGACAAAACGGAGGCTCAACTATGGAGACTTATACCTTAGGAAAATAAAATATATATATTAAATTAATTTTCCCAGCATTGGGGACTTTAAATTAATATGCCCAACTATGGGGACTTTAAATTAATATGCCCAACTATGGGGACTTAAATGCTTGCTCTAACCTGGTAATTGACATATAGCAATACTCAGGTGGCTAAATATTGAAAATATAAATGGGGAATAAAAGAGAGAAATTATAAGTCAAAGACCAATGAAATTATTTATATACCAAAGGGTGATAATGGGAATTCCTTCTGGAATCCCGGGCCGTGTTTCTTCTGAAACATTAACGCCCCAAAAAATAGTGGATTGGACTACTAGGCATTAGCCGTGCATAATCCAAACCACGCTCGCTCAACAGAGGAGAGTGTAACAGTACCTATCAGAGGTACCATTCCCGGAACGTAATGTGCAATGTTCTGGGAGGAGATTGGTTTTCCAGTCACCTGGAATCCCATCCAACGCCAAACCAGCTACTAAAAATGATCGAGAACGGTTGTTTCATCAACGGAACGCCGACAGCGCTATCTCTGGTGCTCTGACGGGACCTCGATGGACCTCACAGGAGGTAACTCTGTTACAAATGCGAGCTCAGTCCTCTTCTTTGTGACATGTTCCTTCCACCTGACCTTGGCGTCTAATGTCATGCTCAGGTATTTGGCTTCATTCGAGTTGGGAATTACCACGTTGTTGAGGAAAGTAGGGATGTAGTAGTTAATCTTCCGGTTGGTAAAATCAACGTGCACCGACTTTTCCTCATTCAATTTGATCCTCCATTTTGTTGTCCAAAGACTGATTTTGGAGATAAAATTGACATGATGATTTGGTTTAACGAAATTTTCTCAAACGGTTCTACTACTCTTGGAAAACCGGCGCAAAAAATTTAACATGATTCAATAAAAAGAGTACTTGTAATCATGGAAACAAGACTGCTTGAATATCAGTAAATACTAAAAATGTATTTTACTTTAGTAGGTACACACTTTAATTCATCGTAGGTACCAATCTTTTAGCGAATTTTCTTAAAAAATAAAACTATTGCAATGGCTCCGAAAATTTTTAAATCAAAATTTTGGAAAAATTTCTTGATTGAAATCCGTGTTGAGGTATTCTGAAACGTTACCTGAAGTTTGCGCTTTTTCACATATATGTATATTACATGCATGTCATTCCAGATTATAACTTTCCATAGGATTGAGATAAAATCCAGTTCTTGCTCCGAAAAATCGAGCTTTTCAAATGAAAGGATGAGCTAGGTGGCCAAAACTTTATAAGCACATTATATTGGTTAAATTAATTTTTAAAAAGTGCCTAAAAAATCACTGAAATTGCCTAAAAATGGCCAAAAATTGTTAAATTTATAATTTTCAGTAGAGTTTTTCTCGAAACAAAATGATCAACAATTAACTAGGACATTACAAATTTTTGCACAAAATTATGCTGAAAACCGCACTTGAAATTCATTATTATTTGCTGAAAAATCTATAAAAACTGAAAAAAAAAAAAAAAAATCCAAAATTTATTTTTGAATTGTCGAAATATATTTAGTTCACCATTAAATTGGTTTTTAACAATTTCCTTGTACTGAAATTTCTCAAATGTCGATACAATTTAACAAATTATAATACGATAAGTAATTTATGAAAATTCGCTCATTTCAATCATGCTGCATGACTGGAATTTTTTCTGATGGTTATTACACAACACTCTACCTACTTCTGCAGTGTTGATACCTTCTAATTTCTGAAAGACCCAACAACCTACTTCGAACCCCCATTCCCACAACCAATATTTTTATATTACCTACTGATTCTGTTGATGAGTTACACATTTTTTATCCAACATTTCGGTCTTTAGGGAGGCCTCTGCCTCCCTCATTAATCAATATTAAAAAATGTGTGTACTATTGCAGTTTCTCTGCGCATGATCATAAATTCTCTTTATCCCGCTCTCTCAAAATCAAACATTTATCAATCATCCATCATTTTTCATCCAAATGTTGGCACTTTGAGGTGTAATCTCAGAAGAGTTGGTGCAGACTTCTTGTGATAATCCTCCATAATTTAGGTAATTGTAATGAAAAACCTTTAGATTATCACATATTTATTAATGATACAAAGCTTTTCGACTAAATTCTAGCCATCTTCAGGGCATACATTTGAACAAACTAAAATACGGGAGAAAAGCTACTAACTGGAAACCTCCATACAAACACAACCTTGCATCGCCACTTTGAGGTGTGTCTTTCCCCCTCTTCTCTCTCCCACTCCCTGACCCTTGTATGGTCTGCCTGCCATTGCAGTTCTGTTAGGCCCAATTCCACCCACGGCAGTTAAATCCAAGTCTTATAATACAGGATCTAAATAACAACCGGTAGTCAGTATTTTTACCGTTCTACCATCTGTTTTTACTCATGTGTTAGCCGATCTGTGGGTCATCCGTGGATCAATTAGTTAGGATCTGTGTGACTGTCCTCAGACCAAATATCGGTGAATACCAGCCGATAAAAGTGAAGCTACTGTATTTTCTGTCCGCTACACATCACCATTCCAACTTTGAAATGAGAGATACCGAGTTCAGTTTGGCGGCAAATTTAGTATGTAGCAAGCGGCTATGCTACTCATGTATGTTCTCATTTCAGACTGACCACTTGAAAGTTATTCATTGCTGTTTTTTGGGTTTTGTACGAATGTTTTTACACTACCAAGTCCAGCAGAAATAAAAACTAAATATCTCCCTTTAATAGGCAAAAATCATTTTAAAAAATCAAAAAAATCGTTGTCCACCCACTCATTTAAGTGATCCGTTCTTCCCCTACATATTCTCATTTGAGTAAATTGTCACTGATTCCAAGAAATATTCGTCTTCAGAGGACTCACTCACTCACTGCTCGGGGTTTCCATTAGAAAAGAGTTTCAGGCACCATAGTCGGTTATACTCTCCCTCACTCGACGGTAGCCATACACCCGCCTGTGGTTCCCTCCTCCGCCACGCAGCGGGGCTAGTCTCCCCTTTTATCAGTCTGGGCTTGTATGATCGCTCCGACCGGTAAATCTACGGATTTATCCGTATCCCAAGAAAAAAAAAGATTTATTGGTGAGGAGATTGTGTACCAGTCAATCCCTTACAAAAAATGAAGATTAGTTGGGCATGTAGATCAGAATGATGTGTATGTGTATAGTTTGGTGGTCTGGATGCTTGCAAGCTCGCATCTCAAAAAGACATAACATCAAGTAGTCAATCCCTTAGTAAAAATGCAGATTAGTGGACATGTAGGTCAGAATAAAAAGTATAATTTGGTGATCTGGATGCTCGCAAGCTCGCATCTCAAAAAGACATAACATCAAGTAGACAATCCCTTAGTAAAAATTCAAATTAATTGGACATGCAGGTCAGAATGACGTGTTAGAAGTATATTTCGGGAGTTTTACGAAAAAAAAAAAAAAAAACAATTAACAGGATTTCAACCAAGGACCTTCATCTCACGAGACCGTTATCCTAACCTATGAGCTACGATTCATCTATCGTTTGAGGAGAAAATCATAGTACTTTACCATTCAGTAGGAGGGTGATGAAAGGGGAGACAAGCGCCGCTGCGCGGCGGAGGAGGGAACCAAGGGCCGGTGTAGGGCTACAGTTGAGTCTCTCCCGCAAGAAGAGGCCCCTTTAATTCAAAAGAGGATTCCAAGCACCAGGCTTCTGTGCTTGGGGTCCAAAATAACCCCACCCTTTGAGTTTTCCTATACATCTACATCCCGACCAAAATGAAAAGTGGTTTTGTTCCCAGGATTCCCAGAGTCCGTTTTGTTACCGGGCGAAAGCATTTGTGGGAGGGCGTATACCATTTTGTTCCAGTATGTAATGAACTTAGGCGCCCCGGAAGTGCAATGGGGGCCTAAATTCACACTCATAGATAGAGAGGGGTGTGACAGTACCATAAGAAATACAACTTGTACTAATAGCATATATGCTACGTTTGGAGAAGATAGGTTTTCCAGTTCTAGGATCACCCATCCATCGCCAAACGCAGGCTTTCGAAAACACGGGAGTTAGCGCCCGACGCCCGTTGGGAAACAACGGAGCGATGGCAGCGCATTCCCTTGGATCTCGCGGGAACTATCACACTCCCCCCCTTGAAAAACATACTTGATTGAAGAGCAAGTATGTAAACTAGGTGGAATAGTTTACTGGTTGAGAACTGATGCTCACTAATAAATAGCTGCATTGGCGATTCAGGATAAAAAGATGAAATTAAAACAGGATGGATTGTCAATGAATCTTCATATGAAGTATTCATTAGGTAGTTAACCCCCAATCAAAGATTGGAACAATCGGGAATAATATAACTTGCTCAACCAGGAGACTTACAGTAGGGAGCTGCCCACTTTGGGGACTTACGAAAATGGGAACTATGCCCTGGGGAATTAACTTGCTCAACTTTGGAGACTTACAGTGGAAGGTGCCCACTATGGGGACTTTTGAATTAGGGAACGATGCCCTGGGTTTGGGAACATTGCCCTTGAAAATGAAGTATGTTAAATAGAAATAATATGAGGGGATAAATTGAGAAATTAATAATCAAGAAGCAATGATTCATGTATCCAAGGGAGTATAATGGGTATTCCTTCTGGAAACCCGGGCCATGTTTCTTCTGAAACATTAACGCCCCAAAAATAGTGGATCGGATTACTAGGCGTTAGCCGTGCATAATCCTAACCACGCTCTGCTACCATGTAATAGACTTAGGCGCCCCGGAGGTGCAATGGGGGCCTAAATCCACACTCATAGATAGAGAGGGGTGTGACAGTACCATAAGAGATACAACTCGTACTAATAGCATATATGCTACGTTCGGAGAAGATAGGTTTTCCAGTTCTAGGATCACCCATCCATTGCCAAACGCTGGCTTTTGAAAACACGGGAAGAGGCGCCCGACGCCCGTTGGGAAACAACGGAGCGATGGTAGCGCATTCCCTTGGATCTCGTGGGAACTGTCACAAGTATCACCGATAAAATAACCAAATTACAAAATTTCCTTCCCACTTTTACAGACTTAGGACTTTCTGCGAGCGTTCAGGTGTGGTTAAAAAAATGTGTGGTGCGACCATCCAGCAGATGTTGTCAAACCTAACCTACAACATCATTCCTGAATTGGAAATCGTCATTTGGGCTTGAAAAAAGTCCTAGATCAACATACTCATCTTAAATACTTTGGTGTTCATCTTGTTCTAGCAGTACCTCATCCAAGAAGTGAGGTCTCGATTTGAACAAAAGTTTTCATCGTAGTTTTCAGGTACCCACGACACGGGGCCGCTCGACCTCTTCCTATTGTTACTGTTTACGTGGGTCTTCTGTCGATTCTAATCGAACCCAATCACACACGTCGTGTTTTGCGGGAACAAAGTGGTCTTCTCCGTTTCTGACAGGCCTGGGAACAAAACGATGAGCCTCTTTTCCTGGGAACATAATGGTCAAACACGTTTTTGATTCTACGGGAGCAAAATGGTATAAGCCCCAGTAAGATATCAGAAACATTAACAAAACATTTATTTCGACATTTTAGTGCGGGATAGTGGTCTGATGTAGCATTGGTGATTGTGGTTCAGAAGTTGTTGGGGAAAGGAGGCGTTTAATGTACTGTTTGTGATGTGTGTGTAAATATGTCGGTAAATATCTCAGTGAAAATGGGTTGCTGCGCCGTCATAAAACCCAATAAGTTCTTCTGCACTTCTCCAGCGTTTGCGAGCTCCATGTATGCACATGCTGGATGCGCGCAGGATGGCAAAGGCTATTCTTGCGCGAATCCATTCTCGCACCACACCTTGGGGCCGACCCCACCTGTCGCTCAATTGCTCTGCCAGCACCTTCACAAAACTGCACATTTGTGGTGCAAAGTGAGCATCAACCGAGCAGACTAGCGGAGTAAAAGATGCGCGTCGTTCTTCACATGTCGCTGTATACTTCCTCTTTTTTTCTTCTTCAGCTGCAATGAAAACTGCTGCGACAGGGCGGGAAACATAAGAGGGAGTGTCAGTGTCAGTGACACGTACATCAAATAACGCCTCCCTCTGTGGTTCCCACACCCCTCTGCAAGCCAAATCCCCCTTGAGCCCTGAAGATTGTTCATTTGCCTCTGAGATGATTGGTTCTTTCACGCAGTTGCCCCATGCGATCGTCATCATCTCACTTAAGAGGTCTCTTACTTCATTATTGGCAGTAAAATATTGGCAACGGGAGCTTTCAAAGACACCTCCTTACTTAGTAGATGATTTGTTAATGCTGCTCGTCGGAGTAACTACTATCATAATTGGAAAACAATCGGTTGGTGATTTTTTATGAAAAGATAAATATGTTAATTATACAGTCGCTACTTTCTTCAACGTACTGGCTTACTTGGTGAAAGAAATGAAGTTCAAGAAATGTCTAAAATGGCAATGACATTGAATTTAAAGTACTTGAATATTGTTATTAAAATTAATTGAAATATTTTGTAAATTAAGTAGCTACACTCTCAGAGTATTCAAAACCATTGTAAGAATTTTTTTCAGCACGATTCCGTAGGTTACAGAATTAATGTCAATAAGTAAGTAACACTTTCATTATACATCAATTACACTTTAATTACACTACGTTAACTATAAAGGCAACACAATGATGAAAACACATTTCTGAAGAGCTGGTGCACCTGATACATGCATTACATTCAAAGGACTTCTTTACTATGGAGTGGAAATTCTTCTTGTATATTTCTTTCATCAGGCACGGTGGTCCTCGATCGGATTTGACCTCAAAGTGCTTGCCCTTCAAATTTTCTTTCGAAATATGATTTTGGGAATATGTTAGGATTATAATTCAGCAAAATCTAAAATCAAACATTGAGCCGTTGTTTTTAAATTCAGTTTTTGAATTTTTAATTGATACTTTAATCTTGAAAATACGCTATAATCGCCAAAATTCAGAAAAAAACGTTTCATAGCTCTGACCTATTTTGTGATCAAATATAATTAGAAAAACAAAAATAACAACATTTTATTGAACAAAATAATGATTATATTTGCATGAAGCTCTTAATAAATGCCTATGCGTATGCGTGTAATATATGCGTGTGTCTATGTGTACGCTTGTGTGTGAGTTTATAATGATTCATTATATAAATTTTACCATAAAATATATATCTAAATTAAATAGAAAATAAAAATAACGGCATTTTAACATTTTACATATGCAGAGAATCATATTCGCGTACAGCTCTTAATAAACGTTGTCCGTACTCTGAATTGATTCTCAATACTTTATATTTGCCCCACGTCGCAAACAAATCATGATGCACGGCCTCCATAGCCTGTTCACTGTAAAAGCCGAGGCCATCTCCGTGTTTGGTACAAAATTATTCCACATGAAAGAAAACCGTGTGTACTTTTGGAGTGACTGTGGAATATACGAAGATAAGTATGATGCTTTGAATTCATTGATGTATTCAATGAATTTTGAATCCAGCCTGACTGAGAAAGATGCTTTGACAACTTCATTGAACTTCTGGAAAGCATAAACGAATTCGTTCAAAGGAAATAGTTGCCGCATTTTGCTACAGAAACTTGATTTGTTGCGTTCAAACTGTAGCATGGGTTGCTTAAAATTCGTTGATGCTTTTCAGAAGTTCAATGAAGTTGTCAAAGCATCTTTCTCAGTCAGGCTGGATCATAATTCATTGAATAAATCATCATATTTATCTTTGGATATTCCAGTCACTCCAAAAGTTCACACGGTTTTCTTTCATGTGGAAGAATTTTGTACCAAACACGGAAATGGCCTCGGCTTTTACAGTGAACAGGCTATGGAGGCCGTGCATCATGAATTTTCTGCCAAATATAAAGTATCGCGACTCAATTCTGAGTATGGACAACGTTTATCAAGAGCTGTAGGTATGCGAATATAATCATTATTTTGTTCAATAAAATGTTGTTATTTTTGTTTTTCTAATTATATTTGATCACAAAATAGGTCAGAACTATGAAACTAGATGAAGATTCTATTGTATAATGACACATAAATAATATTTTTTTCTGAATTTTTGCGATTATAGCTTATTTTCATGATTAAAGTATCAATTAAAAATTCAATAACTGAATTAAAAAAAAAAAAAAAAAAGGCTCAATGTTTGATTTCAGTTTTTGCTGAATTATAATCCTAACATATTCCCAAACCATATTTCGTAAGAAAATTTGAAGGGCAAGCACTTTGAGGTCAAATCCGATCGAGGACCACCGTGCAGGGTTAACCCCCTCCCCCCACATTCTACAATAATCGCTAAATGTCCGTTGGGGGGGGGTTGGGGGGGATAAATAAATTTGGGTAAGAATTGAGGAATTGGTTGAAAAATACGTTTTTGGCATAAGTCCCCTATTTCCCACCTCGATGCAAGTTTTGAATTCTCAGCAACGTAGTGCTCAATCAAATGGATTTGTTATTTCTATAGAATAATGGATAAAAGTCAAGAACGGGGACTCCAAAATCGGTTGGGAATTGAGGCCTGCCGTAGGATTTTTCTCATACAAGGATACACTCGTGGATTTTCTTGAGAATTTGCATTCATGATGGTCAGAAACAGATTAGTACTTACGTGGTTGAATTCTCCTAAATCGTGGCAAAAATTAATAGCTTGCTCATACTCGAATTCGATTCGTAGGCATAACTCCATTTCCTGAACATATACTGATAAGGGGAGTGCATGTTAAGAACGGCACTGAACTCAATGAAATATTTACAAGGGTTTCTACATCGAAAATGAGTCGATACATATTTTGCGATTTGACAGAATGGGCTCTTGGAGCTTCAATAAAAATCAAAAAAGGTCTAAAAAATGGCTACGTATGGCTTTTACAAAACTAATACTGCTCCCACGTGTTTGAATAAATTTCAGTGAAACTGACACTAGTGTTTCTAAATTTAAAAAAATGAATGGACTGGTGTATAGGGATTTGCCTATTTAAATGGAAGGCCAGAATGCAACTCGTAAAAAATGGCTTACTGCTTACACCATTACCACATCGGGAGTTACACAGGGATCTCAATTGGGCCCACTCATGTTCCTGATCTTCATTGATGGCATCGGAATTGTCCTTGGAGAGAGTAGATTATTTGTTGTTTACTGACAATATGAAGATTTATTCTGTTATAAAGACTAGCGAACTGCTTAGCTATCCGGGACTCTCTCTCTCTCTGCCCTTGAGGAGTGGTACATGCGCAATAAGCTTTAACTCGAAGTTGGAAAGTGTTCAGATATATTGTTTTCCATAATTACTTTACCCGTCCACTGGAATTATGTTATTGTGAGCAACATCTTATGCCGTAATTTAGTGGTAATGGATTTCGGGGTTATCTTTGATGAGCAGTTGACCTTCTCAGACCACACCAGTATGATTCTTTCAATGGCTATGCGAGCTCTTGGCTTCTTGAGGAGGAATACGAGGGAGTTCTCTGACCCGGTGGTGGTGAAGATCCTCTATACTTCATTGTTACAGTCATGTGTGGAATACTGCTCCCAGGTGTGGTCGCCTATTTACTCCTATACCCAATATTCCTTGGAGCAAGTCCAGAGAAATGCCATGCCATCTCACCTATGAGAAAGGCTGAAAACGGTAGGATTTCGACTACCAGGTTTTGTTGAAGGAAAACAAACTGGATTCCTTGGAGTCTCGCCGCTGTATGGTGGATGCGATCTCCCTTCACAGGTTGGCCTCCAACAGGATCTTCTGTCCATTCCTTATGGCTGCTCTGAATATATATGTCCCTCCGCATCCATTAAGAATGGTTCACCATTTTTATATACACCAGGCCCCCACCAACTAATCAAGGAACAGTCCTATGAAACGTCTACAGTAGCACTTCAACCTCTTGTCTGGCTCTGGCGATCTATTGGATTTGTTCTCTACCTTTGAACCTGTTCAAAAGGCAGCAGGTTCATGCTCTGGAATGTCGGTAATGACTCAAAAATCCTTTTGGTTTTGGTTTTCATAATACCCCATTATTTACCTATTATCTATAGTTTCGACATTTTGTCCCTCTTATAACCTAAAATGTTTGATTTTATTTCTTCCAATGGTGTAATGATATAGTACTTATTTTGTAGTTTTTGTATCTTAAGCTTGTATTTTTGTATTTATCTTGTATTTTCAAGTTCCATAATGATATTATAATCGGGCATCTGCCGTAAATTTAACACTAGATTTAAACTAGATAAAGCACCAACTAGCAACTCTAAAAAACCCAGAACATAATTTTTAACAAATTTGGGAATCGTTAGGCCTTGAAATGAAATAGACTAGCGTAGATTATAGTCCACTGCCACCCTGAATTCTATTTATATTGTATACAAATAGAAATAAGTTCACTTCATGTAACTTGATTTTCAGTGGAATTTCCTAAAATGCTTGGAAACATTAAAAAAACAAAAATGTAAATTTCTTCAGAAAACCCAACGATTCATAAATTTGTAGAAAATTATGTTGTGGATTTTTTTACAGTATCTAATTGGCGCTTTATCTAGTAATAGCGTAAGCCCTCTTTAATGCATTGCATTCTGGCCTTCCTACAGCTTAAATAGGAAAAGCTGTTTAAACCAATCTAATGTTAGTTGATGTACGAGAGAAACACTCTGTGAGTTTAATTGAAATTTGTTAAAACACGTGGGAGCAGCATTACACATGCTTGTTTTTGACACTCTGGCGTTCTCAAAAACAATGGGTCCATGAAAACATAATATGAACTCACCCAGCTGCCGTGAACTCAGCCATGACATCATATGATGTCATCTGTCCTGAATGGGTGAAATTTCCCACGAACATCTTATGGAACAACATCGGGGCTCATTCATATTGTATAATTTACCTTCCCAATGAAAAACTAGGAAACGCCTATGTGGGGGGGAACCATAAAATAAGCATCTATGAAATCTACAATTCCTGCATATGTGTGAGGTCGCAGTGTACGTATAACTGACCGGTAGTCATCTAATTTAAAATGCTCCTGTCGAATCTAAACATTAAGATTTTTCAAGTTTAGAATAAACCCGTAAGTACCATCTGGTTTTGCAATAAAAAATATTGAAGATACGAAAAAATCTTGGTCAGCAGGGAATTCAGAAATAGCCCCAATTTTCAACTGGCGAGAAATGTATTCATTTATAATAGGCACCTGATTTCTTGGGACCACTTGCGACACATGAATGTCCCTAGACGTAGGTGGAGTATGTGTAAAGGGTATTTTATACCCTTTAATCCAATCTAGGATAACAGGATGGGCACCTAGTGCCTTCCATGCATGCAAAAATTTGGTCAACCGACCTGCGTAACATACCTCTGGAGTTACCAATTTCTTGACGGTGGTTGGGTCGACTGGTTTTCCGATATCTTTAGGTGTTAGCCTGTTTTTTGGGAGCAGCATTAGTTTCGTGAAAGCCAAATTTACCCATTTTTCTATGATTTCTGTGATTTTTATCAAAGCTCCAAGGACCCATTCTGTCAAATGGCAAAAAACTTGACGACTTATTTTCGATGTAGAAACTCCAGTAAATATTTAATTAACATTGGCGCCGGACATACCAAGCACTCCCCTTGTGATTTTTACTGTTATGTGTAAAAAAAAGAAAAGAATAATGATCTTGGACGAATTATGTGTTGTGATTGTAGGAATCGTTAGCGGAAATGTTAGGCTTGACGGAGGGGCCTAGAGTTCAGATGAAAGCTCGAATAGATCGTCTCACGTCTGATTTGGAAGAAAAGAGAAATGAAATTTCGAAATTGAACGAACTTATCGACAGTAGCTCTTTGGCCAACCTTGAAAACCAAGTTCGGACACTCACGCTGGATTTGGAGTCTCGTCATAAAAAAATGCTGGACATGTGTGATAAGATGGATTACATACGGAGCTACCTGAACAAATTGAAGAGTGAAGAACAATTGAGTATAAAGGTAGGTGCCAAATAGCAAAGAATTTTGTGTTTTGCCTACTAATTCTTGCTTAATCATAACTTTTTCTGTTGAGGCTCTTCTTTCCATCCGTCTCCTTTGATTTTCAATTTTAGCTATTTTGTTTTATTTCAAGTCATTTAATTGTCTCTTCTGGCATTTTATTTGTTTTATTGTTTTAGCGAATTTTTGTAGACTTTTACATATAGAATCTTTTGCAATTACTCCAAAAATTTTAAAATCAAAGGCGCAGCGCATTCTCTTGGATCTTACGGGAACTGTCACAATTTGTAAAGCTTTGGTGATGGATGTATTTTGATAGGTATGCTGTGCTGTTCAAAAAATCATTGTTACTTGAACAGAATCTAGATTGTACAAACTAAATCTAAATTGAAGTTGTCGAAACCCATTTCAAAACGGAATTTATTGAAAAAAACGTTGTCTATTCCCACATAAAATAAATTCGACGGTTAGGACATCATCAGTAACAAATAATAACTGAACACAGATTAGAAAGGACACAGCTTATATAGTCACAGGTGATGGGAGATTGAATCCCATTGGTCGAGAAAAGAGAATCTAGATTTTATTGGGCTACACGTCAACGGATGGCTAGCCAGCCTAACGTACTCGCTGGTGTTGGATAATGAAATAAAATTCGAACTAAACTTTTCCCGGTGAGAATTTTCAAGCAAACTGTAGTAATCTAAACCACTCGAATGTGGATGCTAATTAATCATACCTTTTGTACTGAGGAGGTATTGATGCACCTAATATCTTCCTGGAGTTAAATATCTGTTGTCCCTAGCTGAATTAGGCGTCATACAGGGGCTGTTGCTCGCTGGAAGGACTCTTGTCCGAGCTATTTCATTGTCACAGTTTTTATTTATTCATTTTTCAATTTTCTATTTTACAGGCTGACGGTTAATTTTTAATATATTAACTTACAGTGGTATGCTGTCAGTAGAAAATCACATAATTGGGAGGAAAGTAGGCATGAACTGAATCACTTGCGATGAAGTTGCGGGAACCCATTTTGAACTAACCATCAAAATCAATCTAACATTGTACGTTTTTATTTTCTTGGAATCAGACAACGTTCTTCTTTAACTTCCGTTTTTTTTTTTTTTTAATATTTTTTTTTTATTGAAGTAGGTATTATACTGTTATGACCCATAAATTAATAGATACCATCACAGAATTGAAACGTATACCTTTCCCTGAGTGAAGCCCAGAGAAAGACCAAAGCATTTATCCATTTGCTACCGTGGTCAATGGAGAATTCCCTGAACGTAACATTTCCCTGATGTCAAATATCAGCCATCTCTGCTGATTTTGGGTCGAATCGTGAGGTGAAACTGTGTGGGCTCAGTAGTTGCTGGAAGAAGCCACAGTTGAGTGAGGTCATTTTTTATTTCATTTTGACATTGAGAGTGTTGAAGTGAATTGCTACATCAAGGAATTAATTGTTTACAGTCTAACTAAAGAGGGATAACATATAAGTTTGGGTCCTACTGACTGCGCCAAATGTTAATAGATTCCTCAACAGAAATTCGAAAAAACTCATGCCTTCCCTGGGAGGACCCAGAGAATTTCCGTTATTCATTCAGCTACAGAGGCCAGCGGGTCTAACGTCTTAGTCTGTGAGACTTTTCCCTGAACGTAACACTTAGTGTTGAGCAGATATAATTTATACTCAAGAATGCACGATCGTATAAAATATTGAAAAGGCACCAATAATATAAAAGTTGTATATGGTCAGCAAGGGATACTATCAATCTAAAATTTGTGCCAAAGAAATCAATTATCGATGGACTGTTGGCTGACATTCTAGGAAAGTCGTAACATTTGTTTTGACTCATAAATGAATCCGGTAATGAATCGGCTAGGCCGGGAATGCCATGTTTACTGTGGTTTGAGAGACATTGTATGTACAAGTTTGGGTCCTATTTGCGTTAGGATTGTAACTAGCTGGACTGATAAAAATGTATATATAACTTGGCAGAATTCGAATAGGACTGTTATCACTTCTCAGAAAGAAGATTTGGGGAAAAGTTGTAATGAAATCTTTAATAATGAACTATAACCATCACTTGAAGATGTACGTTTCCAGCATCAATGATTTGATCACTATTTTCAGTGCGGAATCGAGGTGTTGCTTACAGAACTGAATGATGACATGGAAAGCAACCGCGAAGTAAGAAGAAACGTTTCAATATCTCTAGACAGAGAACCCAACGACGCTGTTATAATTATTAACCACCGAAGCCACTCGCTGCCTGATTCAGCACTACAGGTTGGTTATACAATTCTCCCTTGATGTAACTTTTCTTCTCACTTCCCTTAAAGAATTGCTCTTTTTCAGGTCCCTTTTTTCTAAAGTTCGTAACTTGATAGCAACTTCATCGCGTCAGTCATCTGTTTGGGAATCAATCCCTGAATAAAGCTTTTACAACATTTTGCACTCACTTGTTTTATTATCTATAGCTACATGTATTTAATTACTCGCTAAATTTATTTTAATCTACAGTTAATTTAATTTTAGTGATTTAATGAGCATTTTAACACGAGGGTTATAAATATAACAGTGAGGAATAGAAATATAGGTAATGTAAAAAGAGTAGCGTACATTTACAAAAATATACATTACTGTATGTTTTTTGTTTTTTCGGCAACGGGTGGTAGAAATGAAATCCTCAACACTTAGAACTAAACGTACAACTGAACTATATCAACAGTTTATATATGAACTCAAAATCATTAACTCAGAACAAAAGATAATTTACAGCCTTTCTTCAGCAAAAAGGTACAAACACGTGGTTAGTTAGAAAATACTAGAACCTCCCAGAGGTGATCCCTCAGTTGATATACGTGGTGGACACTTGGGTTCTCTGTGCATGGAACGCATCTTTACTTCCCATGTCAGTGAATCAAGTCGAGTCGACCCAAAATTCTTTTAACTTCCAGGACATGAATGTGGGTGATTTTATTCCTGAAATTTTGATGAATGTCTTTTGATTTTCAGAGGCAAGTTCAAACCTTTCAAGTTGCGACGAAGTTCAACCCACAAAGTTACCTTCATGGCGTTGTAAGTTTCTAATTGAAACAATCAGTTATGTTAATTGTTTACTGTTCAGTGAGTAATATTGATAATATGTAGCATTCTTGGAAATTGTTTCAGCCCTCTCGATCTGTGAGATTTACATTAGAAGATGTATCAAAGCTCAGGCAATTGAGCTCGTCTCTGGAAAGTTCTCAATCTTCTATAAGTGATGTCTGGAACTCGATAAGACAATATAATATGGTTAGTTAAAAATATTGGTTGATTTTGCACAGTAGTTCAGGCAAATATGATAGAATTGCACTGCTTCCTTGAACTCAACTAGGCGGCCCAGACGGGCAACACACAGGCGTTCTCAAAAACAATGGGTCCATGAAAACATAATATGAACTCACCCAGCTGCCGTGAACTCAGCCATGACATCATATGATGTCATCTGTCCTGAATGGGTGAAATTTCCCACGAACATCTTATGGAACAACATCGGGGCTCATTAATATTGTATAATTTACCTTCCCAATGAAAAACTAGGAGATGCCTATGTGGGGGGTACCATAAAATAAGCATCTGTGAAATCTACAATTCCTGCATACGTGTGAGGTCGCAGTGTACGTATAACTGACTGGTAGTAATCTAATTTAAAATGCTCCTGTGGAATCTAAACATTAAGATTTTTCAAGTTTAGAATAAACCCTTAAGTACCATCTGGTTTTGCAATAAAAAATATTGAAGATACGAAAAAATCTTGGTCGGTCAGCAGGGAATTCAGAAATAGCCCCAATTTTCAACTGGCGAGAAATGTATATATATATGAAGGGGTGAAAGTCAAAGTGGTGTAAGTCAGTTTTTGACCAATGTGTGACTATCGGTATATTCTCGAACTACTCATGGTAATAAGTTGAAAGAAAAAGTGAAGTAGGTCATAACTTGTCTTCTGTGCCAACAGAGTGCAGCACAATGCACGCAAGGAAACGAAACAGCTCATCCGTTACCAGTCATACTGGCGCAAGTCTGACTTGCACCACTTTGGCTGTTAACTTGTTCCCGTTTGGAGTTTTCCATGTGGTCTCTCAGTATACTACGTACTTTGTTTTTTTGTTACTATGGCATCCGAATTTAGTGATAGTGATGATGATCCTGTTGAGAACATAGGATGCAGCGATGAATACATTCCCAGTGAATCGGATTCGGAAAGTGAAGGTTAGTACCCACACAATTTTATTTTATTTCCAAACACTTTGCTTACGTACCTAGTTACTTTATTTCTGTGCGCTTATTCTGATCTTTCTATAGACATTCATTGAACTTGTTTTGTAATGAATTTACTAACGAAATAATGGACTAATGAAATCAAATTGGAGTATTCTATGGAGATACATTATCTTGGCGATCTGTGATAGGTAAGAATGTAGTGAGAAGAAGTAACATCTGTGCTTGTTTGCTTTTACAGATAAGAATGATTGAGCTCCTGAAATTCATTCCTCCCATTCACCATGAGTTTTTTCTAAATTTATCTACAGAAAACGCAGAAGAAGAAGCGGAGGACGAGGGTCCTTTGGAGTTTGTTGAAGAAATGGAAGACCCTTGAGAACTTAAAATTACTTCCTAATATTCATTTCTATAGTTTGTGAAAGTTTTTTTTTTTTGATAAAGTTCAAGTTCTATTGCCTATTTTTTGTTTTTTGCCAACCTAAGTCATCAAGGATCCTAACTGTTTACTTTCAAAATGGTGTAAGTCATTTAATATTATTACCAGTGAGAACATTGCTATGGTTAGATCAATCTTTCACCTCCACAACTTCAAGTCAGACATCATAATAATGTTAAAATAGCGTTGGGCGATTTAATATGCTTTCAGAATTTATTATATCACTTGCAATAAAGCCTTTTGTTTCTCAAGATGATGATTACATGACTTACACCACTTTGACTTTCACCCCTTCATATAATAGGCACCTGATTTCTCGGGACCACTTGCGACATATGAATGTCCCTAGACGTAGGTGGAGTATGTGTCTTGATGGTATGTGTCTTGACGGTGGTTGCGTCGACTGGTTTTCCGATATCTTCAGGTGTTAGCCTGTTTTTGGCACTCCCGGAGAGCCACTCTGAGCATCCTTCGGTTGGGCATCCCAAGAAGCGGGGCGAGGGAAGTTCCCCTGGTTCTGCATTGGGGTTTGAGGTGGTCTCTTTGGGGCTTGTCTGGGTTTCTTTAGAAGCAGCTGACTTGAAAAGCATTTTGTCTCCTGCAAGTCCTGAATCCAACTTGCTGCCTTGCCATCAAAAAGTTGATCCACACGGATATCAGCTGACATGGCCAACTCCCGGAAATTTAAAGGGAGATAATAAGGCTCTTTTTCACTCCCTCGAGAACCTGTAAATCGTTGCATACTGAGACAGTGGAGTGTCATACGTATTCTATGACTTGCTCCCACACAGTAGAGTCATTGAGGTCTACCTCGTCCGAGCCGATGAAAGATAATGATGCACCCGAAGCAATGAGAGCTGACGTTTGAATATTTTGCCCCTGACGCAACCAGTCATCTTTCTTTAAGGCATTCTTGTTAATCGCATGGCTAATATTTCTATCAACCGTTGGAGGCAAATGCCCTGAGAGGCTGGCTCTGGGCATACACGTGTTCATGAGAGTTTTGTAATATTCTGAGACCAGACCGGACCGAAGAAAGAAGAAAATTGTTATATTAGTGATTCTTCAAAAAACATAACTTCTTCCTTGGGAGCTGAAGCTTCCTCAATATGACGACGCATCCAAGCGGGAACACCAGGAATCGCACAACAAGTAACTTCGACGATCTTGAAAGCATCGGCACCTTGTCACAGCTCCGATGACTTTGAATATCCTTGTTCGGATCCAGTATATATCCGCCCTACTAGGAAATAAGACTCAAGAGAGACCTCTCGATTTACTTCTTGTCCAACACTCAACATTTGAGCCGACACTCCATTTTCATGCCCGACACTGCAATTCTCAGCCGACGCTTCCAAACTTAATTCATTACCCGTATTTCGAGTTGAAACCAAGGGGTGTGTAGTGGATTTATATATGTTTTACTTGGCGTCGGTAGACCAAGTGGGACATTTATATTCTGATTATGCGGGTTAGTCCCCGTGTTATTCCTGTAAGGAATGTGGGCGGATCCGTCAAGGTCAGCTTGCTCGGCGGGATGAACTGAGAGATAGTTCGTGTCGCAGCCGCGTGGAGCACTGGGCTCGCATAGTGGGTGCTGGGTTCGATCAGTTTGGTACTGAGCCGTTTTGTAATATTCCGGCCTAAGATTTATATCTGTAGGAGGAATATGTTGAGCTTGGTTGAGGTACTGAAAAGTATCCTTCGTTTTTTGTACATTTGGAGTGTATTTGACACTCGGATCGGCCGGGTAGGCTTGTGTCGAATATCGTGGGTATTCGGACAGCTTGGTCGAATCGTAATGATTGACTTCAGAGCGGGTCTGAAAGGTATCCTCGATCTTTTGTATAGGCGAGGCTTGATCGAACGTTTCCTTAGCGAATACGTTAGGTGAGAAGGCGATCTCGTCGTGAGGATCGAGCCTTGCGCCGTCGCTGGGACCGGCGGATTGGCCGGGTAGCCTGTAGGGAGCGCTACGGGGGCTAAGAGGCCCGGCTTCGCCGTCGTCTGCCTCCCCTTGCATGAGGAAATAAGACGGCCGACGTTCCATCGAAATAGTCGAGTTATTAGCTCGTTTCGATGCCTCTATGTACAGAAATAGAGGGTTTAGGAAGGTGGACTCGCTTGACAGAGCTTCTTTCCTTTGCTCGTATGTCAGGGTCCTACCTTGTAGTCTTGAAAAAGACTTCCTTGGACGGTAAATTAGAGCGGATGAGCAGAGTAATTTACCGGCGTATCCCGGCGGTCGGTGACGAGCCTAGTGCTACGAAACCCGGGTGATACGGCTCGGAACGTCCCTCGGGCGTACGATCTAAAGAGAATATCGATAGATGTACCGGGTGGCGTCCTGACAGATGAACTACGTTGGGCAATGAGCAGGATGAATAATCACTGGACTCGTAGATGCCAATGCGAGATCTGTGTGGAGAGAAGGTAGGCCTTGTAGAAAGCAGTAGGAAGCCGTTCTTGAGATGAACTCGGGATGCAGAAGGTTCGTCAGCGTAGAGCGTGTAGAAATCTTCGTACTTCGAGGTGTCGTCGTCGAGAGCGGAGAGTAGAATGAATTTCGGAGGCTCCGAGCGGGGTATTTATAGGGAGGTGGCCGCCCCCTGCCGCCTCCTGGTTGGTCCGCTTAATTTCATTAATTCGACTGTGTAATCTCATTGGCTCGCACATTGTTTTCTCAGTATCTGCGAGTATGATAGCTGAGCTGGTCCTCCGGGGTGCTTACGAGCGTCCGTCGCGGAGCCGGCGACCTTGAGTTTAGCCGGGGGCCTCGGGTGCTTTCTCTGCGTCAGTTGTTCAGACGGGGTCCCCGGGGTGGCTGCTGGACCAGAGGTGGTTGCTTGCCGCCTCTTGGTTGGTTCGCCTATTGTCTCTCGTGTAATCAGTGTTTCTGATTGGCGAGTAGGCTTGTTTGAATTGTCCTTGCTAGTTTTAGAGGACGTTTGATTTTCTGTTTGAGTTTTCTCGTTCAAGGCGACTTGGTTCGAGATACTTGTCGCATCTCTCTCGCCCAGTAAGTGTCTAGGGAGGTCGCCTTGTATGTTTTTAGTGAATATTTCACTTTTGAGAGAGAAATTCGTATTTTCTCTCTGGTGAAATATTTTGTTTGACGGAGTTGTAACTCGACGTCTTATAAATATTTTTGTGTTGTGCCTACCTCTTTTTGGTAGCCCTGAAAAGGGCTGTTGAAAAGAGGGGGTGGTTTTCACCACAGGTGCCCCCCCAAGACGTCGTGTTATTAACGACGACGCCGGCTGGGGAGAACTGGGAGGTCCACACGGAATTCTCCGTACGAAACCCTCACCAGTTGGGGCGGAGGCGGAGGTGCAGGCCTCGCGTCCCGCACCTGGGGTGCGCCCCGGCCTCGCCGGTTTCGACGAGCGCCGCGGGGCGGCCGTGGCCGGCCCGAGCATTGCCGACGGGAGCCAAACCCGCGAGGGCTTGGCCCGCGGCCGCGGCTGGGCTGTTGCGGAGGTGCTCGTTCCGGCTCCGTCCACCCCGCCGCGCTCATTTCGTCCCACCGAGGCACGGGCACGTCGCCCGAGCTGATCCACTTTCGTGGAGCCGGGAGGGGCTGTTGAGCGGGCGGGGCCCTGGGCAGCTGCGGAGCGGGTGCAGCCGGTGTCTTGAAGGCTGCTGGTGTTCTCCACACCACCTCTCTCGGCGCGCTGGCGTCCGCCGGTGTCTTCTTCTCCGGCGACGGCGGTAGCGGGCTGATGGTTGCCGGAATTTCCTCGGCGAGTAGGAGATTTTCCACTTCCTCCGTGATCATCTCTTCTGTGGTAGTGGGAGCTGCCATGGTCAAAGTTGGTATGAGCTCCTGGCGTGGGGCGTTTCATATTTATATCTCCCACTGTTCCTACCCGAGAAAAGTGGGCGTGGCTTGTTTCGAGTGCAGTCACCCACTTCTCGTCGAATTTGGTAGAGGGGACGCGCCCTCTGGCGGATTTTCGGGGAGTTTTCTCCTTACTTTCTGCCTGATTTTGGTTTCGTGACACAGCTTCGTCCGAGTTTAGAGTGTAAGCTGGTTTTATTTGCTGTTTGGGAACTTTTTTTGTATGTTCGCCAATTTGTACTGTAACCGAAAACTTATCTCTTTTAATCACTTTGAATGGTCCCGTGTAAGGACATTGCAGAGAGGTGAGCTGTGTGGGCACTCTGATATAGACATGTGTACATGTATCCAAATTTTTGGGCATGTTTACGGCATATTTCGTATTATTATGTTTAATATGCGTAGGCCGGAAGAAGAGAGGCTCCGAAAGGTTTGTAGAAGTTACGAAAATGTCTCCTGGGAGTGGTACGTCAATTCCGTAAACTTTTTGGAACGGTGTAGTTTCCGTTGCTGGGTCTACTGCCGTACGCATGGCGAGTAGAACTTTCGGAAGTGCGTCGAGCCAATTTTCGTTTTGTGCTTTGAGAGCCTCTTTCAAAGATCTATTTCTGCGTTCTACCATTCCGTTTGTTGATGGTTTGTATGGTAACGTGTGAGTATGTTTTACTCCGAGACGTTCCATAATGGAATTGAATAGATCTGATTCGAATTGTGTGCCTTGATCACTTGTGATGTATTTAGGTACGCCCTTTGAAGCTACCCAAATATTGATAAAGGCGTTTGTGATCGTGGTTGTTTCGATGTTGTTAAGAGGGACTGCCTCTAGCCAACCCGTTGCTCTATCAACCATCATTAAAATGTAACGTTTCCCTCCTTTAGCTAAAGGTAAGGGTCCAGTAATATCAACGTGTACATGTGAAAATTTGTTAGCCGTCTCAAATTCGGAGTACGGGAGCTTCACGGAGCGAGTGATTTTTGCTCGTTGGCAAGTTTCGCACGCTCGGACCCAGTTTGAGACATCTGCACGGAGTCCGTGCCAAAAATATCTTTGTTTAACTTTATACACTGTAGAGTGTATACCTGGGTGTCCCAAATTGTGAATTTGGCTGATTATTTCTTGCCTTATTTCGTTTGGAATATAAGGTCTTGGGTGTCCTAGATCTAGGTTACACCAAATTTCTCCTTGAGGGAATTCAACTTGTGTGAGTTTCAATTTGTCCTCTGCGTTAGGGGGAGAACGAATTTGTGCATTTGAAATGTGCAGTAGAAGATTGCACTCTATTGCAGCCGTAATTTGTGAAATTTCGGCTATGGGTGGACCCTCGTCCGTTTGGGTTGAAATCGATTTTGTTTGAATTTCAACCGGATCGAAGGGTCTGGAGAGTGCGTCGGCGACGACGTTGTTCTCTCCGGGTATATGACGAATGTCGCTCGTCATTTGAGAGATGTATGTTAGCCATCTTAATCTCATTTTAGAAAAATGTGCATTTTTCTTAAGCATCGTGCCTAGCAGAGGCTTGTGATCTGAACAAATATGAAAAGATCGGCCGTCCAAGTCATTGTGCCAATGAATGCAAGCTTGGTAAACGGCGAACATCTCTTTGTCGAATGATGCTTTATTCTTCCATTGTTCCGGAATTTCTTTACTGAAAAATCCCAATGGTTGGTAAGATTTCGAGCCGAGTTTGTCTGTAATTTCCTGCTCTAGTGCCGCTCCGATGTGTGTGTCGGATGCGTCGCAGACCAATCTCCACTCTGCTGTAGGGTGTGGATGAGCGATATTATGTAATGTAGCTTTAATCATTGCTTGTTTTAAGCTGTTGAAAGCTTTTTCTCTCTCTGATGTCCATTCGATAGGTGTTTTGTCATTTTTTTTGTTTGACTGAATGGAGTCATACAGAGGTTGTGCCGTGTGAGCGAATTTACTTGAGCATGCTCGGTAGAAACCACACATACCTAGGAATCTGCGTAGACTTCGTACGTCTATTGGCCTAGGAAATTGTTCTATGGCTTCTATTTTATCTCGTTTAGGAATTATCCCTTCTTTCGAGATAGTGAAACCTAGGAAATCGACGGTAGGTTTTGAAAAAATGCATTTATCAAAACCTACTCGAAGTCCGTGTTCTCCTAGCTTGTCAAAAATTTGTTTGAGGTGGTTCATGTGTTCTTTATAATTTTTGGAAGCCACCAGGATGTCATCTAGGTATACAAATGCGAAATCAAATTTTCGCATGATGCTGTCCATGTATCTTTGCCATGTTTGGGCCGCTCCGGCCAAACCCATGCTCATTTTCTTAAACTCATAAAGACCGAAAGGTGTAATAATTGCAGTTTTATGAGCGTCATCTGGGTGCATCGGAATATGATAATATGCCGATTTTAAATCTATTGTCGAATAGATTCGTGTATCATGTAAATTCGCTTGGAAAGAGCGAATGTGAGGAGGGGGATAGGCGTCTTTCTTCGTTTTCGCGTTCAGGAAACGGTAGTCGCCGGTGATTCTCCATGACCCGTCTTTTTTCGGCACACAGTGTAACGGGGATGCCCATTCGGAATCTGATGGTGCAATTATGCCTTCTGAAAGCATTTTGTCAAAAGTACTTTTGACTTGAGCCCGTTTTTCGCCTGCCATGGGTCTTGCTCGGAAGTGTACTGGTGTTCCTTCCGTGGTTATACGGTGGTAAACCCCGTTGTTTTTCCACTTTCCTTGAAGTTTGCTCATTTTATCATTGTATTTGTCAATGATAGAGCGAATGTTTTCGTCCTCCGTGATTTGCACGTCCTCTGGTTGAGGGTTATTGTCACGATGAGGGATAGTAGCTGCTATTTGTTCGTCGGTGAATTTTTTGTTCATGACTGCAGCTATTTTTTGATCGGCATAGCTCTTTATTTTATCTTTATAAATGTACTTGTGTTTGACCCGTATTCCGATATCCCAAGACTCGAGGAATGGTATACCTAGGATCGCTAGATCAACTTTCGTGATCATAAAATCGGTGGTCATGTCTCCGAGGCCGATGTTAATTGTCGTGTCAGCTCGCCCTAGTGTGTCTATAGGGGCTCCGTTAGCTGCTGTGAGCTTAACGTTGGACTTACGAATTTTTAAGCCCAATTTTTTTGTGACATTGTGGGGCAGAATGTTCACTTCTGCTCCCGTGTCGATGAGAAATTCAGTGCCATTTAGTTTGCACTTGAAAAAAAGCCTTTTATACTCAGTAGACTGCCGGTGTATAGGCTCAGATACACTGGCAGTTATTCGTTTTCCGAACTCTCTACGTCGGAGGTTGGAACGGTACTTTCTTGTACCGACCTCTGAGTATTTTCGTTTGAAACCCAGGTTTTAGGCTGGCTTATAGTCGCTGCCTTTTTGCTAGTTTTGGAAGCAGTGTTTGTCTTCCAAGTGCAGTGTTCTGGGTCTGCACATTTGCGAGTTTCGTTACCGAAACGTGCGTGGTTTCGACAGACATAGGCCGTCGGTTTGTGAGGCCTACTCTCTACTGGTTGGGGTTTGAACTCAGCTTGTTTTGAGAGGGCCTTTTTGAAACCAGTATTTATGGGTTTCGGAGTAGATTCTACTCCTCGTATGTTTAGAGAGGTATTCTCTGTTTTGTACGCGTGTAGCGTATCAGCTAGGTCGAGCCGGGCGGTCGTGGTAGGCTGAGCTGCGACCATACCTCGTGCTTCGATGGGTAGAGTCTCGATCCACTTTTGAGTGATCAGAGCTTCTGAAAAGTACCCAACAGCTTTAGAGTACATTTCGTGGTACTTGGTGCTGGGTTTTTTGGCGAGAGATGCGGGGTCCTCGAGTGCGAGGAGCCTGTCCTGTAAGGACAACCCATATTCTCGCTGTAGGCGCTGTTTGGCCTCTTCGTAGGGTGCGTGGGGTGCCGTGAGGTAAGCTGAGTCGATAGCTTCCCTCATTTCTTCTGGTACCCACTTGTATATAGCTGAGAAGCATTCGTTCTGCGTTCTCAGGTGTTTTCGCACGCAGTATTGATCGAACTCGGCGAGTGCACGATCGATATTCTTCTTTTGGAAGATTGGTTTTTGATAATCTCCCATCTCCTCTAAAAGTGCTCGAAAGCCACTTTGTGTAGAGGGATGTTGCGTGAGATGTGGGGCGTAGAGGCCCGGCGGGGGTCGCACGCCCGCAGTGGTTCCCTGAAATCCACTAGCTTCATAAGAGGGAACGAAATGCTCCGTGTTAAGCCTGTTCAAAGGCGGGGTCACCATTTGTAGTGGATTTATATATGTTTTACTTGGCGTCGGTAGACCAAGTGGGACATTTATATTCTGATTATGCGGGTTAGTCCCCGTGTTATTCCTGTAAGGAATGTGGGCGGATCCGTCAAGGTCAGCTTGCTCGGCGGGATGAACTGAGAGATAGTTCGTGTCGCAGCCGCGTGGAGCACTGGGCTCGCATAGTGGGTGCTGGGTTCGATCAGTTTGGTACTGAGCCGTTTTGTAATATTCCGGCCTAAGATTTATATCTGTAGGAGGAATATGTTGAGCTTGGTTGAGGTACTGAAAAGTATCCTTCGTTTTTTGTACATTTGGAGTGTATTTGACACTCGGATCGGCCGGGTAGGCTTGTGTCGAATATCGTGGGTATTCGGACAGCTTGGTCGAATCGTAATGATTGACTTCAGAGCGGGTCTGAAAGGTATCCTCGATCTTTTGTATAGGCGAGGCTTGATCGAACGTTTCCTTAGCGAATACGTTAGGTGAGAAGGCGATCTCGTCGTGAGGATCGAGCCTTGCGCCGTCGCTGGGACCGGCGGATTGGCCGGGTAGCCTGTAGGGAGCGCTACGGGGGCTAAGAGGCCCGGCTTCGCCGTCGTCTGCCTCCCCTTGCATGAGGAAATAAGACGGCCGACGTTCCATCGAAATAGTCGAGTTATTAGCTCGTTTCGATGCCTCTATGTACAGAAATAGAGGGTTTAGGAAGGTGGACTCGCTTGACAGAGCTTCTTTCCTTTGCTCGTATGTCAGGGTCCTACCTTGTAGTCTTGAAAAAGACTTCCTTGGACGGTAAATTAGAGCGGATGAGCAGAGTAATTTACCGGCGTATCCCGGCGGTCGGTGACGAGCCTAGTGCTACGAAACCCGGGTGATACGGCTCGGAACGTCCCTCGGGCGTACGATCTAAAGAGAATATCGATAGATGTACCGGGTGGCGTCCTGACAGATGAACTACGTTGGGCAATGAGCAGGATGAATAATCACTGGACTCGTAGATGCCAATGCGAGATCTGTGTGGAGAGAAGGTAGGCCTTGTAGAAAGCAGTAGGAAGCCGTTCTTGAGATGAACTCGGGATGCAGAAGGTTCGTCAGCGTAGAGCGTGTAGAAATCTTCGTACTTCGAGGTGTCGTCGTCGAGAGCGGAGAGTAGAATGAATTTCGGAGGCTCCGAGCGGGGTATTTATAGGGAGGTGGCCGCCCCCTGCCGCCTCCTGGTTGGTCCGCTTAATTTCATTAATTCGACTGTGTAATCTCATTGGCTCGCACATTGTTTTCTCAGTATCTGCGAGTATGATAGCTGAGCTGGTCCTCCGGGGTGCTTACGAGCGTCCGTCGCGGAGCCGGCGACCTTGAGTTTAGCCGGGGGCCTCGGGTGCTTTCTCTGCGTCAGTTGTTCAGACGGGGTCCCCGGGGTGGCTGCTGGACCAGAGGTGGTTGCTTGCCGCCTCTTGGTTGGTTCGCCTATTGTCTCTCGTGTAATCAGTGTTTCTGATTGGCGAGTAGGCTTGTTTGAATTGTCCTTGCTAGTTTTAGAGGACGTTTGATTTTCTGTTTGAGTTTTCTCGTTCAAGGCGACTTGGTTCGAGATACTTGTCGCATCTCTCTTGCCCAGTAAGTGTCTAGGGAGGTCGCCTTGTATGTTTTTAGTGAATATTTCACTTTTGAGAGAGAAATTCGTATTTTCTCTCTGGTGAAATATTTTGTTTGACGGAGTTGTAACTCGACGTCTTATAAATATTTTTGTGTTGTGCCTACCTCTTTTTGGTAGCCCTGAAAAGGGCTGTTGAAAAGAGGGGGTGGTTTTCACCACAGGGTGCAATGCTAACCCTTCCAACATGGCATTGGCATGAACCAAGGCCCCTTTGTGGCGATCCTAGGTTGAGGATTCACCCGATATTTCGGAATTATCCTCAGATTCTGTCTCTCGAGACCCTGAAGCAAATATTTTGCGGCTTTGTGCTTGCCGACGGTACACTTTTATTATCCGAAATCTCGGGTACGCTTCAGCACTGACGCAAATAAATTTTTCGCTGGCATTAGTTGCACTAACACTTCATAAAACACAAATAACATGTTTAATAGTGCGAAAGAACCATTAAACGGTTGAACTGTTCCTGGTGCGGGTTGCCTATCTTGTCCGCAGTAGGCGTCGCCACATTTTGCACTGCTGTTTACATGGCATGTCTTATCTTGTACTAGTTAGTTCTCTTGCTGATTAAAAACCGTTTCTCTCGCTCTCCCGTATTTCCCGTTTTTCTTTCAATATTATCTATCCCCATTAGACTGACAACGAAAAAAACGAAAGTTCGAATTTTTGAGGTGCTCAAAGCTCAGATGATTGCATCAGATGCGAGGAACAACTCCTGAAAATTTCAATCTGAACCGATAACCCCTTGAGGTCTCCTAAACCCGTTTTTTGATAATTTAATTATCGATTTTAGAACACTAGACGCTTAGGACAAAAAGACGGTTAGGACATGAAAGATCCAAGCGTCTGGACACTTTTTATACTCTATTCCTATGTTTTCGGTGTCGCGGAACACGATGCCGCCATTATTGCAAGCGCAGAAGCTGTATTTCTTTTGATATTCAAGAAATCAGTCCAAATAAGTGATGGAAAAAAGGCATTTTTTGCCGTTTTTACCTAGTTTTGACTGGGGAAAAAATTGTTTGCGGATCTTTTCTGCTTCGGTCCTTGTTTCCTGGCTTGTTCCGAATGTAACAAGACCAATTTCGTCCTATAATATATTATCCTTCTGAAAATATCTGCTCAAGAGCCGAGTTAGCTCTTTTAATGGTAACCGCTCTATACTTACCTACCAGTAGCTACGAAATAAAAATTTAACGCCCTGAAGCCCTTTTTATCCCATTATTTCATGTTTTTGGGCTCGTTGAACATTACGTGCTAGTAGTGGAGGCGTAGGGCTCGTATTTTGGTTAATAATCAAGAGCTAGGTGTCAAAAATCGGTGAATAGAGTGGATTTTTCTCATTTTTCGTCGGATTTTTTCCCCAAGGTGAAATTGATTTCTCAAATTTGTTTCCCCCGGCGCAGATTAGTTTCTTAATTCACTCTAATGAAACATAACCAATTTAAGTATAGAATACTACTGCCTTTCACTGACGTCGGTCATAGATCAAAAGTTCAGTGAGAATATTTTAAATAAGTGAAATACGGGTGTGCAAAATAAATTCCAGAAAACCAGTGTTAATAGAAACAAAGTATAATATGCAGTGTTGAGTCTATTTGACAACGACTGGAAGATCAAATTATAAAACTATTATACAGCAACACTTTCACTCAGAATTTTGCGTTTTGTCCAAGCTTTCTATAGTGTCCTTCTTATTAAACGATGGAAAAGTCTTCCTATGGACGTTCACTCCATTTAACAAAAATTGGTACTGATCTTCTTGGTATGTAATGACATTGGAGAAATCTGACGCCATCTTTACTCCCCGTAAAAAGTGTTAAGTGGGTGATTCTCGAGAAACTTCAGGCAAAGAATCAGAAAAATCCACTGTATTTATCGATTTTAGACACTCATCGCGGGAATATCAAGTCAAATACGGGTTATACGGCTAGGATATTAGAAGCAATATGATCAGCAATCCCGAAACCACGAGACAATAGAAGACAAAGGGTTCCGCCACATGAAATTTTAATTTTTTAGCCACTGGTAAGTATAGAACGGTTACTATAAAATAAGCTAACTCGGCTCTTGAGCAGATATTTTCAGAAGGATAATATATTATAGGACGAAATTGGTCTTGTTACATTCGGAACAAGCCAGGAAACAAGGACCGAAGCAGAAAAGACCCGCAAACAATTTTTTTCCCAGTCAAAACTAGGTAAAAACGGCAAAAAATGCCTTTTTTTCCATCACTTATTTGGACTGATTTCTTGAATATCAAAAGAAATACAGCTTCTGCGCTTGCAATAATGGCGGCATCGTGTTCCGCGACACCGAAAACATAGGAATAGAGTATAAAAAGTGTCCAGACGCTTGGATCTTTCATGTCCTAACCGTCTTTTTGTTCTAAGCGTCTAGTGTTCTAAAGTCGATAATTAAATTATCAAAAAACGGGTTTAGGAGACCTCAAGGGGTTATCGGTTCAGATTGAAATTTTCAGGAGTTGTTCCTCGCATCTGATGCAATCATCTGAGCTTTGAGCACCTCAAAAATTCGAACTTTCGTTTTTTTCGTTGTCAGTCTAATCCCCATTCCCGATTTATATCGCTATCATAACACCACTCGCAACACTACTCACGAAAACAACACCACTTTACATGAGGCCACACAAAACTTATCAGCTAATGTGGAAAATTTTAGTTGAAAAAAACTGGAGAAGTTCAGAATGCCACGAGAAAACAAGCTAGAATGGTGGACGGATGATTCCAGACACAGAGATACCAACACCTTAATCAGACAGTTGTGCCAGCCCTCCAGGACCAAAGGTCCGTAAGAAAAGGAAAATTTTTTATTTTTCCTTTAAACTTAATTCTGAATACCACGCAGGCCCGCTGCCACAGTAATACAAATTACCGATCTTCTGAAATATAATAGGTTCTTAGTTATCTGTATACCTGCTAAGAAGGACTATCTACCACAAAAGTAATACTTTGTGTAATAATTTGCTACGTTTTCCATTTTTTCGTGAAAACAGATTCTAACGAGTACTTTGACACTAACCGTACTTTTTTATGATCAGCAGTTTTTATTTTATGATTTTTTAATGTTTAGTAAACTCCATACGTTAAACTGGGGAAAGAGTTGAGCTCAAGTGGGTGGCATGCAATGGTGTTTACAATGTACCTAACTTTGAAAAATCGGAAAAGAAACTTCTCATTGTAGCAGAGTGCCAAAATAAGCAAATTGAATTTGTCTATTTTCATTAATTTCTACTTGGTACCAATTCTTTTAGTGACAAAATCCTCAGGATCGAATTTATTTTGGTCTAGAAACATGAAAGTAGGTACGTATCCCTCACGTAATCTTGGAGATATTTGGGCATGCATGTTGAATTCACACAGCTGTGACACCCTGTGGCCTTACGTTTAGGAAATCGACGGATGTCTCCTCATCAATCTGAAACTAGTGTACTAGGCAGAGTAGCATTTGATTTTTTGTAGAACCAAGAACGAATCTGAATCATCTTGGGGAATTAGTTGAGAGGATTCAATGATTGTTTCTAGAACATGGATCCTCATTAACAATAATTTGAATAGATAATGTTTCTCTTCCTAGATGCACATCTACTAGATTTCAAGGTAACTTGCATCTTTAGGTCATCTAAGTGTGACAATGAGGGATCTGCAATGGATTTTTTTGTAGTTGTTGACATTTTATGTCTTTACTTTGGCACATAAACGAAAAAAGCATTAACAAAAAAGTCCAGTCGTGCAGCATGACCCCATGAGCGAATTTTGAAGAAATCTTCGATTATTCCGATTTTTGACTGATTTTTCATCTTTGAAATTTTTGAAAACTCGATACATATTCTTACCTATAGGAAATTTCACGCTGATTCCGAATATACCTCATGTTAGTATGCTGAAAAAATTATTTCGCACAACAAATCGCAACAAACAGGCTATTTTGAAATTTTTGACTACATTTTTGAAAATTTCAACCCAAAGATGTAATCCGATCATGCTGGCCAACAAACTTGAACTTTGGTTTTGTGTTCTTAACATTTTAAAATTTGTTTGAAGTTTCTAGCACAATTCTACGGACAGTTATCGTCTGGAATGACACATACATGTATACATACATAAAAAAATGCGTTAAACTTCAGAATATGATTCAGAATAGCCTGAAACGGATTTCTGCATAAAATGTTTTCAAAAATTCACATTCTACAAATTTTGAGGCGAGAGCAATAGCTTAATTTTCTTCAAAAATTCGCTAAAAGCGTTAAAATAAAGTCCAGTCATGCAGCATGACCCCATGAGCGAATTTTTGAAGAATATTACCGATTTTTACAACCAGCGAACGGCATTATTTCGATTTTTAACTGATTTTTCAACTTTGAAATTTTTGAAAACTTGATACATATTCTTATAGGAAATTTTACGCTGATTCCGAATATACCACATGTTAGTATGCTGAAAAAATGATTTCGCACGACAAATCGCAAAAAACAGGCTATTTTGAAATTTTTGACTACATTTTTGAAAATTTCAACCCGAAGGTGTTATCCGATCATGCTGGCCAACAAACTTGAACTTTGGTTTTGTGTTTTTAACATTTTAAAATTTGTTTGAAGTTTCTAGCACAATTCTACGGACAGTTATCGTCTGGAATGACACATACATGTATACATACATAAAAAAATGCGTTAAACTTCAGAATATGATTCAGAATAGCCTGAAACGGATTTCTGCATAAAATGTTTTCAAAAATTCACATTCTACAAATTTTGAGGCGAGAGCAATAGCTTAATTTTCTTCAAAAATTCGCTAAAAGCGTTAAAATAAAGTCCAGTCATGCAGCATGACCCCATGAGCGAATTTTTGAAGAATATTACCGATTTTTACAACCAGCGAACGGCATTATTTCGATTTTTAACTGATTTTTCAACTTTGAAAAATTCATTTTTGAAAACTTGATACATATTCTTATAGGAAATTTTACGCTGATTCCGAATATACCACATGTTAGTATGCTGAAAAAATGATTTCGCACGACAAATCGCAAAAAACAGGCTATTTTGAAATTTTTGACTACATTTTTGAAAATTTCAACCCGAAGGTGTTATCCGATCAAGCTGGCCAACGAACTTGAACTTTCGTTTTGTGCCCTAAACATTTTAAAAATTGTTTGAAGTTTCTAGCACAATTCTACGGACAGTTATCGTCTGGAATGACACATACATGTATACATACATAAAAAAATGCGTTAAACTTCAGAATATGATTCAGAATAGCCTGAAACGGATTTCTGCATAAAATGTTTTCAAAAATTCACATTCTACAAATTTTGAGGCGAGAGCAATAGCTTAATTTTCTTCAAAAATTCGCTAAAAGCGTTAAAATAAAGTCCAGTCATGCAGCATGACCCCATGAGCGAATTTTTGAAGAATATTACCGATTTTTACAACCAGCGAACGGCATTATTTCGATTTTTAACTGATTTTTCAACTTTGAAAAATTCATTTTTGAAAACTTGATACATATTCTTATAGGAAATTTTACGCTGATTCCGAATATACCACATGTTAGTATGCTGAAAAAATGATTTCGCACGACAAATCGCAAAAAACAGGCTATTTTGAAATTTTTGACTACATTTTTGAAAATTTCAACCCGAAGGTGTTATCCGATCAAGCTGGCCAACGAACTTGAACTTTCGTTTTGTGCCCTAAACATTTTAAAAATTGTTTGAAGTTTCTAGCACAATTCTACGGACAGTTATCGTCTGGAATGACACATACATACATATATACATACATACATACATATATACATACATAAAAAAATGCGTTAAACTTCAGAATATGATTCAGAATAGCCTGAAACGGATTTCTGCATAATTTTTTTCAAAAATTCACATTCTACAAATTTTGAGGCGAGAGCAATAGCTTAATTTTCTTCAAAAATTCGCTAAAAAGCGTTACGGTTGGTTTTCTGAAGATTTCCACTTACAACCGAGTCGTTGCTAGGGAAATGGTACTTCGTCGTTTTTCATCCCACAAAATTCGTTGACCATTCGTTCGAAAGCTCTCGATTCATCCAACTTCATTATTACTACTGCGAAGTGCGTGGCCAACAAGCTGAGTTATGAGCGTGGTTGTTTTTAGGTGATCATTCTCAATAATTGATATTGTGAACATGATTGCAACCGCTAGTTAATTTCTGATGATTTCATTGAGCTGGTGTTTCGATGATTTGATTCATAGCAGGTGATCCGAATATTGCGAGAACGGTTTGATTTGTGAAGCGATGGTTAAATCATTTTAATAGGTAATTTTTATACTTTACACTCTAGGAAGCTATAATTTCGTATGTAGCCTCTTTAAGACATTTACTTGACGATGCCCAGGGTCCGGATCAGATGAGTGGCTCTTAAAGCTAATTTCTATGCTTTATACTCTAGGAAGCTGTAATTTCGTATGTACCCTCTTTTGGAAATTTGCTTGACGATGCCCAGGGTCCGGATCAGCTGAGTGGCTCTTAAAGCTTGCATACGACTCTGCCACTAAAGACTTAAAATGTCCCAATGTGTTGCCGACTCGTATGCAAGCGTTTCTGATGATTATCTAATACAACCTTATCGTTGCTACGGATTTCTTATGATTTCGATTTATGCCCTTTTGTAAGAGGTTTGCTGAAAATTAAAACTAAGGTATATGTATTAACTCTGTTGTATTTCTCCCGTTCTAGGAAGAGCAACTGAAATGTCAAAAACAGTTGGACACTGTGATTGAAAGCATGAAGGCAGACAGAGATAACCTTGTAACAGTATCTGGCCATTTTGAAGGTGTGGCTTTAAGGCTTTTAGAAGCACACGAGAAGAGCTCACCAAACGAATTTTTATTCAGGAGTATCCAGGATTGTATGAGAGATGTGTTGGAAAGTTTCAACAAGAACTTTGTCTACAGCCCTGACAACGATATTCTGGTTAGAACAATCAATTATTTAGTAGCTGTCTCAAGAGAGATAGGACGGAAATCCTTATTTTTAATGCCTTCACAGTTTGCTGTCAAGCTAATGATATTGAACTGACGTTGAATGATGAGACTTCTTGATTTTTGCTTCCAGGCTAAAATGAAAGCAGTTTTATACCAAAACATGGAATCTAACATAACAGTAGCTCTTGGTCACCTCGAACGAGCCAAAAACAACTGTACATTCCAAGTAAGCCGATTGGAGAATCGCTATCTGAGATTATGAATTGGCAGTTATCTTCATCAGTTGCCTAAAGATTACGATTTCTTTATTCCTTTTTATAGAAAGACTTGATTAGTACTATTGATCTGCAAAGGATGGGAGATGACCAGAAGAAGCTGACTACCGTTGCGTCGAACGACTTGCTCTATATCAAACAGCTATCATCTGTAAAAACAATTCAAGTGAGGGTTTTACTTCTTTATATTTTATTCATAAATAATTGCTGGCTCCAGCTTCATTTCTAACAGCTGGGGGAAAACACCCTTGGAAGAAAGTTGTAAAGAGGGAGATACTTTCAAAATATAAAGAATTGAAATTGAATTGAATGAAAGCTGAAATCAACTGAAGTAAAATTCTGTCACAGGACACGTTGTCTAAATGTGTGTTAGACAAGCTGGATGACTTTGATGCCAACTTCCTTCTGCACTTAAACACGGCAAATTCTGTGAAATCAGAACTAGAAGTCTTGGTGGAGCACGTAGAGAAGGTAATTCCCACATTTCTTTAATATTAATGTAACTCTAGTAGGTATATCTGGTACCAACTTGAATTTGTTGTGTGCAGTTGCAGGGAGCAGATTCATCTTATGTCTCAGCTTACACATCAACTGACGATCTACCTGTTGTGACACCTACAGAGGTATGTAGGTGCTTCCAAACTAAACAACTCACAATGCAGTTGTGGAAACTGATTTAAGTATTGAAAACGTATTTTCTGCGTAACCAATGAGTATATTACAACGGTAATTCGATTTATACAGTCAAATCACCATTAACCCATTAAGACCCTTGGGTCATGCCATCCGAAAACTACATCTGTTTGGGAATTTCTCTGACTGCCTTTGCTAGTCTGATTGCGACGATTCTTGTCGGGTATCTAGAAACAAAACGGAAGTTAGTGAAAAACGTTGTCGATTTCCACAAAAAATATAAAGAGTTACAATGTTAAATCCATTTTGATGGTTAGGCCATCATCAGTAACAAACAATAACTGAACACACATTAGAAAGGACACAGCTTATATAGTCACAGGTGAAGGGAGATTGAATCCCATTGGTCGAGAGAAAGGAAAGAGGGCTGGAGGTACGTAATGGTGGGGAGGGGGATTATAGCTAATCAGATGAAGTGAAAGGAGGGGAAGAATTACTGGTTTCAACAGTTTAAAGGGATAATTCCAAGCTTTATTGAAATGGACTTATCAGTGGTGAAACATATTGAGGGATATCCTCATTTACACATTTACCAGACCTGTCACTTCAAAATTCAAAGACCTGTTAAATCAAAATTGTAAGTATTATTGGATTCCTCAAAATGTTTTGCAAATGTCAACCTACACTTATTTTCCCTGAAATCCTCCTGATGCTCTTCTATTCTGTCCCTGAATTTCCTACGAGTTTGACTGCAATATTTGTTGTTTAACGGAACCTAGTAATGCTCTAAGGTTATTTATAGTTTTAAAACCCACTTTATAACCCCTCGATGATAGAATTTTGACAATTTTATCAGAAATTTTCCCATAATAAGGTATACTTTACCATAGTTTTTCTTCTCAAGTTACATGTTCCCTTACCAGATTGGAAACATTGTCTCTACTCTTTTTCCTAAGAACCTTATCCCGTACGCCCTCATTTTTTCTGCATTTAAATTCAGTTTTCCTGTTTTCCTATTTATAATAAAACTTATCCCATATGGTATCAACGAGATCCCCTCCATATCCTATGCTTTTGATAATGGATTTTTCTTTTGATAAATTTCGTTCACTCATTGGAATAGACAGTGCTCGGTTGATCATACTAGGGAAAGCTGCAAGCTAATGGACTAAAGGGTGATTTGAAGTACTATGGATTGTTAGATCGCTATATTTATCTTTTGTATAAATTGAAAAATCATGCTTCTCGTCAAAGAGATGGATAGATCAAGAAAATTGAGTTTGTTACTGCCGAATTCTAGGAGGGGGGAATTTATTGATTTTTTCGTGAAAAGAATTTAGTGGTCTTTATGTGCCCTTCCATAGAATGATAATATCACTGACATATCTATACCAATAGAGAAGATTATTACAAATTGTAAGTATTTGTTACTCAAGATAATTCATGTATATATCTGCAAGCAGAGGAGGTAATGGAGAACCCATACCCCTGGCTG
This sequence comes from Adelphocoris suturalis, assembly GCA_030762985.1. NCBI lineage: Eukaryota > Metazoa > Arthropoda > Insecta > Hemiptera > Miridae > Adelphocoris > Adelphocoris suturalis. The sequence goes on from CM061042.1 coordinate 139,613,613, forward strand.
TGTATAATGTTGCCCCTCAAGTAAAAAGTAATTTTGATTCATACAGACAGACATCACATTAAACAATTCATATTTTTTCGAAAATATTCAGTTTAAAGGCGTTGATCAGCCTGCATACCACATCTTTGCAGCTAGTTACATCGATATTGGTGAACAGACTAACCACGTCAAAAGATGCTAGTTTAGCATTTGGAGGCATCTGGATGTTCTTAATTTTGGAGACCAAATCATAGGAATTTAGTACAGTATGTTTGTCGCGAGTGATTTAGTTTGCATCTAGAAACATATTTCACTCCAGGGGCAGCAAACCTTCGAGTTATACTCGAGTTAGTGGTTATCTACAAGCGTATCTGAATCACGGGTCAGGGTTAGGACATCTGGTCCTGAGGTTGGACTAGCTGATTTTAAGGCCATTGTTGTATGATACGTCAACTTCATATACCGATAGTATAAAATACATTTAGTTCGATGGTTCATTAAACACTCAGGTTTCCACCAATGATGACAAAATGGTGCATCGAAAAACCAAAAATTTCTTTTGCAACAGACGAGCACCACCTTTTACAACCAAAGAGGCTTCCTAATCCAGTCCTATTGTGTTAGGTTATACACCGTTCTTGTGGGTACCTCCAGACAAGATTTTGGTGTGCCCACACCGCAACAAGCTCTATATAGGCGGCACCCACACCGTAACGAGGCTCTGTATTTGCGCACGAATCAGGCGTCAAGCGCACTTTCTCCGACGGAACTTTTATCTGCCATGATAAAAAACTCGAAATTTATCCGAACAAGATAAATAAACTGATAATTTGTGTAAGAAATAAAAGAAAACACTAAGTTAGGGGAGAGCTCGAATCACATGCACCACAGTGAAAACACGAAGTGGGGAAACGTTCTTCCAAGATGGCAGGGGACGGGGAAGGACGCAGGGCAGCCAACAGTGGAGAGCTAAAACTCCGTTTTTGTTTGAAAAATCGTGCCTTTGCAGGTTTTTTCAAATAATTTTCTTTAAAAATTCACCACGACATTGTGTACTCACGTGAGCTTCATTAGTTAACAGTCTCCTATGAAGACCGTACTAAAATTGTTATTTTTGCCTATAATGCTGTACTTCAAAACTCTAACTGTATTTGAAACAGGTTGGTTTTTCATTCAAATCGTGGAAAATAAACAAATTTCTGTATTTTATTTATACTTAAATATTCTGGACGTTTCTATCTTTCATTCATTGAAGAACCGGCTTTAGCACTGCCCGTTCAGACGTCTCCTCCTTGGAGACATACCTGCCTGATTTGCTAGTACCTATCAGAGTTCGCAAGCATCCTCTTCCTTCAGCTCAAGTTTCTTCAAGTTTTCTTTCACTGTACATAATGAACTTATAAAAACGATTCATACCTATAAATATTTAAGTATTTTCCTAATGGAAACATGATACTTATGATACATTATTTTAAAAATGTATTTTTATGTTGGATCTCCAATCCAATTCCATAAAATTAAGTACCATAAGTAGTTAATAAAGTTATCAAGAAAGATTTAGTTTTTTTGGAAGTGGCACGCCATATGAAGATGTTTGATTCTCAATGTTAATGGCCCCCAAACCTTAATGGCTCCAGTTTTTTCCAAATTGGCGAGGTAAATTTCAACGCTTGTTTGTTATTTTTTAGAAGCCGAGTGAGTGTCATCGACATTTGGATCATGTTTTGAAAAAAGTAGATTCCTCTAAATTTTTGGAAGTGAGTGCCTGAAACGTTTCATTGCTTATCCATATGTTTCTTGTTTAGTATGAATTGGCTTCATATTTATAATTGCTATTTGTTCTTGCAGATAATGGATAATGACGCCCAGCTAGTGGAGTTGTTTTCACCTTCGTCTCCATTCCGAACAAAGTTTTCTCATTCATCGTTCTGCCAAGCGGTTAGTTTGGTATTTCTCTATTGATTTGTTGATTGTTTTATATATAGTGACGTAAGTTGTTTTTAATCCACGAATTAAGTAGGTCCTTTAATTAATCATGATCCTAAACTCACAGAAAAAACGCTGCAAATTATTATATAATCTTTTATTATTTCTGAATCAGATAGCCAGCTATAGTAACCAGCATGCTCTGGGGCTTTCGCCAGTCTCTTTTCTAGTATCCACCTCTGTTCTCGCGTTACAGGCTGCGCTCCCGATGGGGAGCAAATGGATGATCGTACAGCCACCCTAGTGGTCCCATTCAATCCACGGAGCTAATTTCTATAGTAATCAAACTAAAACCGTGGGTACACTGGATTCCAAAAGCATCTGGGACCTATCCCAGTCAATTCTGCGTCCGAAATTACTTGGGTGCCACGGCGCCTCCTCTCACTCCACCCCCCGCTCACCCCCCTCACCACCCACCGTGACCCCCTGCCAAGCGTGCCTGGCGTGCGCGCGTGCGTAAGTCTAATACTCAAAGCCTCGAAAAAGACACTTTTTCGCCCGTTTTTGGCCCATAGCACCTATGCGAGTAAAGCGATCGGGATGGTTAAAGGTAAGGACCAACTAGACCCCAAATGGAGTCTATGTGCGAAAGAACGGGTTTTTTAAGTCGATTCTTAGGCCTTTTATGGCCCGGATGGCGAACGACGGACAGACATTTCAAATTTGGATTCTACGCACCTTGAAACGTAAAGTGACAAAGTTTGAGGGGGGTTTATAAAAATTTTTTGCTATGCGATGACATAGGCTTATTATTGGAAATGATAAACCAAAATATTAGGCAGGAACTTGCTGTTCTCACTATATGTAGGTATCTAAGTATTTGAATTAGGCAGAGTTCACTACCCCCTCTCTCTCTCTCCTCCTCCCACAAACGAAACTTTATGAGAACAACAGTTAATCATTGGAAGATCGAGAGATCCTCAAGACCCCTCTCCAGCTGCTCATTACAGTAGAAACATATTTATGAGAGTAGGTACCAACCTACAAGTTACAAATTATTGTAAAATCAAAGTTTGACGTTATAATGACGCAATTACATGTTTTTCTGAATAGGAATCTACCAGCAAGGAAGTTGTGGAAACTGCAATTGGGATTGATGATCGAGCTACTTTGATCAACAATTTAGTAACGACTCTATGTAGTGAAGTCAAAAACTTGATTAGTCTAGTGATTCAGTGTGATCAAAAGGTTGGTACTAATGAAGTTTTTATATATTTTAATCAAATATACTAGGTGCATAATTATTATGTGTCATTTGATTTATGGAAGTATTTGATATTACAACTTAAAAATACATATAGTGTTAGGTTAGGTCTTTGACTTTTTAATGTTTTTTAAAATTGCAGATATTTGACTTTGAGAAGTCTGGGTTTGCTCTTTGTGAATCTCTGGATCAAACACAAAAACAATCATCTGAGCTCTTGGCACTAGATATGGTCAGTTACATTTTTGTAACTTTAATTTCTCTTTGAAACAATGAAACAGAATTTGAGTGTATCAAAATATTGTTATTGTTTTCAGTGTTCTGGAATAACTCCGGAAGGGTTATCTTCTCTCAAAGATACACTGACTATAACTGGGCGTGAAGTTCAAAATCTTCTCAAACAAGCCAGGTCTTATGTAAGTGAGAAATATTTTCTACTGGGGTTTTGAAGGCACAAAATATTGGAAGTGTAAGGAATTTTAATATTGTGTTTATAATGTATTTACCTACACAGTTGAAAAACTACTACAGTATACTCTTTCTTAATCGAACAAGCCACCTCGGGACCAGAGCATGGCCAGTTGGCGTTTTGGATAATCCAATGTACTGGAATTTTCTTTAAAAAAATTAACTCCACGTGTATTTAACATGTAGGCAATGTACATATTAATAGAATAGACGGAGTCAACATTTCGTAAAAAAGTATTGATTTGTTGACTACAATCGAGGAATTTAGTTTTTCTTTACTTGGGATTCCGAGAAGTGTTGCCCACCCATTTCTGTACACTGCATATTGAGAGGCAAAAGTCATTCGTAGAAAATAAATGAAAGGTGAATGATTTAAGTTCTTTTATTTTTGATTCACTGGCATGTGATTCGTAGAAAAAAGGAGTGAGAGGTGTTCTTGTCCTTTTCACTACCTTGCACTATAATACCTAAATACCAAGATTCTTTACCTCACCTTCCAGCATGGTTGTGGAGACTGAAGACGTGACGATAAAAGGGGAAAAAATAACTTGAATGAAATAAAAAGGATGCGGGATAAGAGAGAGTCTATCGTAATATAGAGAAAAGTAAGTAATATTTAAAAAAAAAGGTCAACTTCCACTGTATTCTATGAGAATGTCTGTGGTCTGAACACCAAGCTTGGTACCTTACGTTCACATGCTTCAATTTCGAATGACGACCTGTTAGTGTTCACTGAGACGTAGCTACTTCAGGATTTGAACTCTTGTGAACTCCTTTACAATGGTTGGTGGTGTTATGATTCTATAACCTCATGACTAAGATCATTCAAGTGGACACTACACTATGATAATGTAGTACGCTTGTTTTTTATCCTCCTTGATTATAAATTGGTGGTTGGCTGATCACATATACCAGAATATTGTTTGCTTTACTTGGAAAATTTCTGGGCAGAACTGCAGAGAATCACATACGAAAATTCTGATTTCTGTTTACTCATTGCTGTTGACTTCAACTTATGGGGTAGTCTGGAGTGAATCGTCCGGGTATTTTCAGGACCCATGTGCTCTTACCCTCAAAGGTGCTATAATTCGGGGGTTGCTGGATTTAAATGGACTAAGACAGTTGAACCACCAACAGAACCATGGGAGGCCAGATGGGGTCCCCCCTGTGTTACTGTGGGCGTGTGCGAGGAGTCTGGAGGAGCCACTTTGTATGTTGTTCTGGAGATCCCTTGAGCTTTGTATTGTCCCTGAACGCTGGAAGCACGCTTACGTTAGGGCCCCCGTGCACGAGCAACTTTTTAATCACGGCAACTAAAAAATTGCGTCGAGACCTATTCGACGGGTGAGTAAACAATCGCCGGGAAGAATGAGTCACATTGATTTCTACCTGCCCCCGCGCACCGGCAACTGTTTAGTCGCCCGCAGGACTTCGCGTCGTCTATTTTCAAGATTTGCACCAAGGCGTCCATTTGAACAGATTGTGTCACCAACTTCATCAAACACCATTCAAGATACGTGGGAAAACACATCCGACGTGTCCTCAATAAATAAACTGATCCCGTTATTTCGAGAGAACTACTTACATATGCCTACAAAAGTCGACTTTTTCGATGTAATTTTACGAGTAATTTTCTCAGTTCTTTTCATACCCTTCAAAAATATATTATACTTTTTCTCGTCAAATTCAACTTTGAAAATGAAAGGCATTTGCAGCTGGACAGGTCGATTCTGTTTATACCGATTTCACAAAAGCATTCGATAAAGTATCACACAAAATTTTGATGATTAAATTGGAGGCATTCGGGTTTTGTGACTCTCTGTTGCTCTGGATGAAGAGCTCCCTCTGTTACGGACAGTTTTTAGTCAAACATTGTAGATCTCTGTCACAGACCTTGTGTGCTACACCCTATATCTGGTATTCCACAGGGTTCTCACTTTGGTCCGCTACTTTTCCTCGTCTTTATCGATCACGTGAAGGATGTATTTGGAGGAGCAATGAAGCATTTTTTGTTAGCTGATGCTTTGAAAATCTACTCCATGGTGAGATCTGATGAAGACTGCAAGGCAGTTCAGGACACTCACCATGCCCTGGATGGTTGGTGTGTGAAAAATTAGCTCCACCTTAATGTCGCTAAACCTAACCTTAACTGCTCAGTAGTTTCTTATTCGAAATCCAGCTCAACCATTCAGGCAGACTATAGTGTTGGGGGCGCATTATTGCAGCATACATTAATGATCTAAGATATGAGTGAGTATCTTATTGGAAGTGGAACTATCGTTTGCTAACCACATTGTGGAATTAAGATCAAAAGCTTTGAAGCTTTCGGATACTGGAAAAGAAACACCAGAGATTTCAGAGACCCTCCTAAAGCTGCTCTACATATCCCTTGTTTGACCACATGTCGAGTTCTCGGTTGCCAATCTATTTGAATGCTAGGTAGTCCTTGGAGAGTGTCCAGCAATGAGGATGAGATATTTGTCGTACGAGTGGCTTGAGTTGGGAAGATTTTAGTTATGAGGTTGCATTGCATGAGACACTTCTGGACACTTTGGAATCCCTCCATAGGATGTTTGATGGGTGTGGTTCCTACTTGGTCTGTTATCTGGAACAAAGGATTTCCCTCTTCTCTTATCCACCATTAACATCTATACCCCTCATTACTGCAAGAGGCTAAAACAACCATCTCATCTGAGGCAAGAACCAACCAACTACCTCAGAAATAACCCTATAGTTCGAATGCAGCAATACTGCAATTGTATGATCGGTGCCAAAAATTTGGAAATGGATTTCTTCTCGGACTCAGTGGCCAAACTGAAGAGGAATGTTCGATGCATGGAAGTGCGGTGAGTTCTAAGTGAACTCTGAACATATAAATTCTTATTTGTTTATTTATTTATTAATTTTAATTTTAAGATTGCTTTGTTATTGGTCGATCTATGTTACTATATTCGTTATTATACATAACTATGCTATATATGTGTGTAATTATTTTTTATAAGTACTTCTATATCAATTTGTTTTTTTGTTGTGACTTCTATATGTATATATTTGGATATCAATCTTACTGCATTAACAAAATGTTCATAATTATGCAATTGGGAATTAGATCATATTAATAGAACAATAAAGCAGTCTACTATACTATTAATAGTACTTCAGGGATACAGAACATCCTGCTCAATATCCTTGGTAGGAATGTACAGTATGTACTTATCTCGTTTTTGCATGATTGTTCCATGCTCCCAGCTGAAGGAGATACTCTGAGTGTGATATCCACTTGTGCTGACCGTGTTGATGTTGTGGGGGGCTTCTGTAAACTAATTTCTGTGAATATTACCTTTTCAGGATGCCCTTTAGTAGAAAGGAACTCCTATTGTTTCTTATCTGGATGATATAATGACCTTGGGTTAAGATAACACCCTTGAACTTGAGATTACAGAATTCTCCTAAAATGAACCCGTGAAAAACATATGTGTGCGTGTGACTATGTGTGTGACAAAGTTGGTTCAGGCTGCCCAGGCCTCAATTTTCAATCGGGTTATCAAGACACATAAAACTGTCTATTGTGTCTGTTCATTCATTTTGTTGTTGTTACCAATGGATTACAACGTAATTATATGATAAGCATTTAAAATGAGTACAAAGCAATATAATATGTAAATGCAAATCAACTTAAACAAAATCATGAATTGATCAAGAGTGCATATCCAGAATTATTTCTTAATCTACAGTAAAGTCAATCTTTCAGATGCTTAACTAATCCCATACTTACAATTGTAACCTATACGTGTATTTTAGTTTATGGTTGAGGTAGGCTCCAACATATTGTTGTTAACTCCATTAAATTCGAAATTTATAACTCTTGCTTTTGCACCGTTAGTAGTATTCATGGTCCATTTCGAAAAACGAAGCGCCGAAAACCGAATTCATCAAAAAGTGATGGTTTCATAAGGTTTCTCATTGAATCGTCGAAAATCAAAATGCTAAGTAGGTTAGCTCCCTTGCTGGAATTGATGAAAGCCAAATCAGTGCAGGTTACTTCCTATCTAGATTATAAATAATAAATTATGACATTATTGGTAAAACAATAAAATGTAAAACTTAACTATCTATAAACTTTAAAGTCGAGAGCTTGAACAACTTCACTGAAGTGTCTCTAGATCTAAACAAAGAGAAGAAAATCGTGTCTCATTGATAAGGATGTAACGATAAGCAGCCGGGTCGGATCGTTGCAAGTTTTCGATGATTCGACGTCGAAACTTGAATTTCGATGGCTTCAGCCTGTAGTCAATCGAATCGGCGTAAAAGACGTTGTGCATGTGCATTAGAACCAGTCGAAACGTTAATGTCGACGATTCGGTGATTTAACTTCGAAACTGCTAAACCATGAATACCCTTATGATCTATAATCACCTACTCCTTCCTTTTATTTCAGTAAATTTTTTTCTTAACACTTTCAATGCGAGTCTGAAATGGGTGAACACGCCCCACACGGGTGTTTCATCTCAAAATAATATCGGGTTTTCAGGGTTGTGTCATATGACACCATCCGTGTGGAGGATGGGATGTGAGGTATGCTAACCCGCAATACCTATAATAATTAGTATTTTTTCTCGTGCTATTCTTGAGGATTCAGTGAAATTTCGAAGCCTCAAAATGATTGTTACAACTGCTAGGCGTAGATGTGTGACGTAGGTATGTTTTTTACCCACTGTGATGCAATTCAGGTCTGGGACCTCTTCCAATAAATATTTTTCCCCCAGAACCGAAAATCCGGTGAATGTAGCAAAATGGAAAAAAACACGACAAAGATTTTTCAGAAGCTTTATTGAAAAATTACGAATGAACTCGTAAACCTGCAGTCTACACTGAAAAAGAAATGGAAAACTGGAAATTGCATGGAAAGGAACAAGGTCGGAACAGGGCCTACATGATGGAATCTCAAACAGTGATTTGAACGCTCAAACCCCAAATTACCGTTGCACCAGTATATCTGAATATCAAGTAAACATAGTACATCAGTTTTCAAAAGAAACTACATAAATAAAAAAGAAAAACTCACCAGGAAAGCAGAATTCGCAGAGAAGCCACCCTTATCACTTTTATCAGTGCTCTGACTGACTGAAGGTCAGTATCAGAAAACGGCGACCTCTGGTGGGTAGGTAGAAAAGGTTCCTACTGAGTAAATTGTGCTGCCGAACGGCCTTCTAAACCTTTCCTATCCAACACACGTGGCTTTCGAAAGAGGCACTATCGTTTTATAGGCTCTGTGTCATATGACACTGCCCGTGTGAGAGAAGAGCAGACTTGTGTCATATGACACGTCCCGCGTTGAAAGTGTACTAAATTTTTCTCGTTGCGTTTCTAAAATTGTTTAGTTCCCGTTAATTTATATTGTTTCTCTGAAGATGAATGAAGTCTTGGCAGCTTGGCTCTTTCATTGCTTGTTCTAAGATTTAAAATTATCAAGTTCCGTTGGTGAATGCTCGATGCTCCTAGTAGATACCTAGTTAGAAGTTTATGCGATGTATAATCATTAATCTTTCATTTTAGATGGGCCAAAGAGAAACGATTGAAGCCCTCCGATTAAAGAAGGAGCATAACGTCCACAACATGATGTCTGATCTGCTCAGGAACATATCCGAAATTATCAACGATATCAAGGTTATAAATCCGAATTGCGTCCTACCTACCTAATTGCGCTATGATAGGTATCTGTTAAGATTATTGTCCAATAATTGCGAGATGAATATTACGACTCAAGCCAAGAACTGTTATTTAAATACCTACTTCATAAGGACCCAGTTGGCAATCGTGCATAAAAGTTCGATTATAAATACGAATACATTAGTACATTCGAGCGTATATATATATATATAAATATAAATATATTTTGACTTCCCCAGGCTTCTCAACTTGCTGACGACAAGCTCCTTCGATCGATTTCCTCCCAAATCCAAACCTATAAAGAAAAAGTAAGACGGCATTTGAGCTCGTATGAGATTTTCGTTATCAATGAATTTTCATTTTTACTAACCTGCAGAAAATTTTTACAGATCACTGATCTCGAAAATAAAGCTGCGGAACAAGAAATGCTAAGAAATTTTGAAGTGAGTCCATACCTCATTTTCAATTTTTGCATGCAACTTAATGATAGTTTTTACACTTTTCTTTGGTTTCTTGTGTTTAAATAAGTGTACGATGTTGTAAAAATATGAAATTTTCCAGATGCAAAGAAATTTCGTGAAGACTGAAATTATTTATGCCAATGAAATATTAGTAAGTTGTTAGTATAACAAATCATAGAAGAAAACAGAGGGGTTTTGTCTAGCGGAAATATTAGAACTGCTGTATAAATTTAAATTATTTGTATTGAAAAAATACAGTTTAGTTTCAAATTCCACAGTACATAGAAGGTAGATGGGTAGTGCGAGTTGGGGGGGGACTAGACCAAAAATGGAGCAAATCGCCCTCAAGCGCAATTTTCTATCTCAATCTGTCTTTCGTATGATTTTGGTTTATTATTTCCAATAATAAGCCTATGTGATCGTGTAGCAAAAAATTTTTATAACCCCCCTCAAGCTTTGTCACTTTACGTTTCAAGGGGCGTAGAATCCAAATTTGAAATGTCCGTCCGCCGTCCGGGCCATAAAAGGCCTAAGAATTTACTTTAAAAAACCCGTTCTTTCGCACATAGACTCCATTTGGGGTCTAGTTGGTCCTAACGTTTAACCATCCCAATCGCTTTACTCGCATAGATGCTATGGGCCAAAAACGGGCGAAAAAGTGTCTTTTTCGAGGCTTTGCGTGTTAGACGCACGCCTGGCACGCTTGGCAGGGGGTCACGGTGGGTGGTGAGGGTGGTGAGCGGGGGTTGCAGTGAGAGGAGGCGCCACAGCACCTTGTGGTGGCTGGAGTGACCAAGGGCGTAGCAGAGGGGTGTAGGAAAATGGATATTTATTACTTTTGTGTGTTATACACCGCGGCACCATGAGGTGGGTACGGCGTTCCTTCGAGGATGAATATGTGTTTTTTTTCTAGGTCATATTTGCGCTTATCCTATGCATATTTAGTAACATATTCTCTCGACTTTTCGTACGTACTTAGATAATGATATTATTAAGGCAATAACTATTTGAATAGATAGGAGCTCAAATCGAGAAATATAAACATGCGTATATAATTATAGAAGTATAGGTTGTGGCAACTCGAAATAGGACACGCCGAGGAGTCTGGACGGGCCTTATGACGTACGCAAGCCAACTAAAACTACGATCAAACTCAATTGAAAAAATAATAAACCTTTGTGAAATAATTTGCAGCGTTTTTTAAATGGTTTCTTCTCAAAAATCACGTTTTTTCCCTTAAAAGCCCACGTTTCTCTACTTTAAATCAACCACTTTCAACTTTTGTTCATATACATGTTGTAAGGTGATTGAAGGATAACGCTGGTGCAAGTTAACTGGAAGTTTATTCAGCTAGGTATCTCAGTTCAATAATAAATGCCCGACACTGAGCCCTATTTATACGTGGCCTTGGGGAAAACCCAAACTATACTAGTCTACCATTGGTTCGCCTAATGTAGGGGACTGACTTGCGAGCCCTCTATTGGCGAATCTATATTGTACTAGCAAACATATGACAATGTATTTTTTCGAAATCAACGTTAAAATTTAATAAAAAGAAAAGTTTCCTTTAATTCTGGAAAAATGTCATCTAAAGATCATACCTACTATTACAGCCAAAACAAGAATCTTGATAAATATAAAATTCTCTACAGCTTTGAAAATTTACTATCTACAAGAAATATATATAAATAAATAGATGAAAGTAATGATAATAATGAAAAATAAGTAAAAATGAATAAATAAAATAAATGTTTGCCGATTGTCAAACCACACAAATACTTCCTCAATTAATAAAATTTGGAACAGGATGGTCAGAAATGCGATTAAGTTTCGATTTGGTACCAACGTGGTAGAGGACAAATCCAGGCTGGGAACAATAAATTACAGGTTCCTTAGAAAATTATAAATAATAGGTAGTAACAAAAATGGTTGCAGACTGTTTATAAGCGTAGTAAAAGCTTTTTCAATAAGCTGGTATGTACCTACTTAATATAATTGGCCATTATTGGTCCTAAACTTTACTTTCAATATTCAATGAATAGCTGCAGGAGGGCTGTTGAAGACTGTGGCAACGAGGATGTAAATCACAAAACAGTTAGACCGGTAATGTAAATCCATGTGAATCACAGCCCATTATCCAGCGGTGGTACTAATGGTCCAAATGTGATGAGACTGATGAGAATTGAAGGACACCTTTCAATTGTTAGTTAATCCTCTAACTTTCTCTCAATTTCATTAAAGTTGGCCAAAAGAAACTGAATGATTTCTATAGATATTTACAGAATAATTTCCGAAGAAAGTTATTGAATGATTTCTGACATTTAAAGGCAGTCGTTTGGTTCATCCTTCAACTACCCTCCTATTTGGAACGATTTGTGCCAGTAGGTATTGCAAAATAGGTATTTTTTGAGATTTGTATTCACTTAGTGGCACATACTACTTATGGCCCGGAGATGATCAACGTTAAGGGAACCCAAACAATCCCTGTTAATTTCAAAAAATTGGCCAAATAGTTTCGGCCTTTGTTTGCGTTGTAGCCATAGTTTGGTTGATCAAATCAAGATTTAGATTCACAGCCCACCGTGTAGAAAGAATTCTTCAACTACCCTCCAATTTGAAGCAGGTAAAAAATTTTCAAACTCCTGTAGTGGCCTTTCCTATCTTTGATAACACCTTTCACCGAGATCACAACAATTTAAGCCCCGAGCGATCAAATTTGCTACTAGCACATGGCCATTGAAGAAACGTTTCCTGGGCCAACGTGAGCCGGTGGTGCCCCTAACTTCCACCAGGGATTCCTTGCGCGGTGTTACGTGTATACTGGTGCGCTTCATGATGGGGCACATAAGTGGCATGTCAAAAACTCTGGAAACGCTGGAATAAAGCTCCAAAGACTGTGAAGCTGCTCATCGTCAACCTGTTGCTTCTGTCGGGAAGACCCCTGAAAACATTGACCCATGCCAGAACAGTTTTCATCACAAAAAAAGGGGTAGGTCTGGAGGCTATCCGATCCCCTTTTCATCAGTAGTCTTCTGCCTCTTCCAAAAGATTCTGTAATCTCGTTTCCGAGTGGATGGTGTCATAGGTGATGTCTAGAGAGCATTTTGGCTAGTGGGTAGCATAGCAGAAAACTTTACAGTTCTCCTAACTGTCATTTCGCTGGCCCGTATTAAGAAAAGGCAGCTCCATCTTGCCACTCTGGACGTCTCTAAGACCTTCGACACTGTAAGCCATTTTGCCCTGACCGATTGTCTTCATGGTGTTGGAGCTCCTTTTCCTTTAGTTGAGTACGTTGCTTGTCTATAACACGAAAGTGTGACGGTCCCCGAGGTACAAGACTAAATTCAGGAGATGTGCCTGCCATGTAGACTTTGGTGGAGTGCTAGTACGTGTCACCAAGGCTCCATCGAAGCCACAGCAGAAGCTGCGCCTCCTTTGCATGTAGTTACTGCAAAGGCTAATGGGTTAGTCATTGGGAGGCTGCTAGAGTTTAATCATGAAGTTTGCTCTGCTGTGTGCCCTTGGCTTGGTGTGTCCACACCAGGCTAACACCGGTGGGCTTGGTGTGTCCACACCAGGCTAACACCGGTGGGCTTGGTGTTGTCTCTGATTGCCTTTAGGGGCTCAAGCTGGGAGGTCGCCTGCATTGCTGCTGACCTGGACTTCCTCCTAAACCCAGCTCATCTGCTGAGTTCTGCTGCGCTGCGTGAGTCAGTAGATGGTAAAGAACTCCGACAGAGAATCCTCCATTTCTTCCCAGTGGGTGGAATGGGCTTCAGAGAGATTTGAGGACTGTGACTATCTCCATTTTCACACGGTCAGGGTGGGAGTAGTCGTGAGACAGTGGACACCCTTTGCCATGGTGTTGGGGTAAAAATGAGAAACTATATCATGTGGTGCAGTAGTGTCTTCAGACTCACAGTGGCCACATTCTACGTCACGATGCAGTTGCCAAGCAGCATCTGCTTTGTTATAAATTTATTTAGTTAAATGTGTTATATTCACATGTTGATTATTATGTTGTGTTGTCAACAAATAAAATTACTTCGCCTCTAAAATCTATCAAAGATAGTTGTGCTAATTTCACTTATAAAAATAACTAACTCTGCTAAAGTAAAATTCACTAAATAACATATTTACAAGAGGTTATGCTCCTAGCGAGCTTCCACTGAAAAGTAGTAAAAAATAAATAGGTACAAATATAAATCAAGTACCAACCATGAGCGTGAAAATTGAAACGCTAAATAAAGACAACTTTGACACTTGGAAAGTCCAAATGGAAGCCCTGCTTGTCAAGAATGATGTACTCGGATATGTCAATGGAAGGAAAAAACGTCCAGTCGTCATTGAAGGAAATCTTGATACCATCAAAGCAGCAGAAGAATGGGATGACACCGACTTGAAGGCACGAGCGGACATTATTTTAGCAATATCACCTTCGGAGATTAAACAAGTAAAAGATTGTATAACATCTAGAGAATTATGGTTGAAATTAGAAAGTATTTACCAATCCAAAGGTCCTGCTAGAAAAGCCACCTTATTAAAGCAATTAATTTTATATCGAATGAAAGAGGATGGCAACGTTAGGGATCATCTTGCAAAGTTTTTTGACGCAGTAGATAAATTAAAAATGATGGAAGTTACAATACACCCTGATATGTTATCTGTAATACTTCTTTATAGCCTCCCAGATAGTTATAACAACTTCAGATGCGCCATTGAATCGCGAGATGAACTGCCAGATCCTGAAATATTGAAAATAAAAATAATAGAACAAGGGGATGCTAGAATAGATAATAGTTGGAATTTAGAGGCAATGACAGCGAGGGGTAATAATAATTATAGACTACATTCTTCTAAAGGTGAAGAAAACTATCAAAATAGATTACATACAGAAAAACGACAAAACCACGAAAAACAAAACTATCAGAATAGGGAATGGACTGCTTATAGGCCGCAAATCGATAACCGAAATTGCCCGTACTGTAGTAGGCGAGGTCATAAACCATCTTCCTGCTATTACAGACCAAAGGCAAGAAAAGTAGAAGAAAGGGACAACAGCTTATTCACTGAAGAATTCGCTTTGAAAACCAACTCCAGAGTATGGTGCTTGGACAGTGGATGCAGCTCCCACATGTGCAACGAGGATGAAGCGTTCACGTCTCGAGAACCCATTTCTGATGGAAAAGTAAACCTCGCAAATAATGAATCGACAAAAATTCAAGGTAAAGGTACAGTTAAAATAGCTATAACTAGAGATGAAAACGTAAAAATTATGACACTAAATAATACACTACATGTACCTGACTTACGTACAAACCTCATGTCAGTGAGTAAAATAACTGATAAAGGGCATGCCGTAGTATTTACGAAAAACGAAGCTGTAGTTCAAAATGATGAAGGCAGAATAATACTGACCGCAAAACGTAAAAATAATTTATATTATGTTGAAGAACGAGGTATCGAGAATTGCCGTGTAATTTCACAAAAAAGAAACATTAATAATATCGAAGAATGGCATCAACGTTTAGGTCACCTGAATGAAGGAAGTATGAGAGAAATCGTAAATCACCGTAGGGCACTAGGAGTTGAATTTAGTGGACAACTATCTACCTGCAAAGTATGTGCCATGGGGAAAATGGCACAGAAGCCATTTCCAACAAAATCTTTTAGAACTAAAATTCTGGAAATCATTCATACAGACATTTGTGGACCTATGCGAACATCATCCAAGAAAGGTTCAAATTATTTTTTAACATTTATTGATGACCACACACGTTGGTGTGAAGTAAGATTTGTGAAAAACAAAAGTGACGTTCTAAATGAATTTATAAAATATAAAAATTTAGTTGAAAATCAAAAAGGGGGTCGTATAAAATTTTTACAATCAGATAATGGAAGTGAATATAGAAATAAAGCGTTTGATGAATTTTTAGATAAAGCAGGAATAGGCAGAAGATTGACTGTGACACACACTCCAGAACAAAACGGTATAGCAGAACGAAAAAACCGGTCGCTTGTTGAAACTGCGAGATGTATGCTGATCCAGTCAGGACTGCCACCATCATTCTGGGCAGAAGCTATTTTTACTGCAAATCACGTTCGGAACAGGTGTCCTTCAAGAAGTTTGGATGGAAAAACACCATTTGAAATGTGGACAGGTAAACCCCCTATTCTAACCCATTTTAGAACATTTGGTTGCAAGGGCGTTGCTCTTGATAAATCACCAACCAAAGGAAAATTTCAGCCACGAGGGAAATCGTGTATTTTTCTTGGTTATTCGGAAAGATGTAAAGCGTACAGAATATTTTTGGAAGAAGAAAGAAGAATAACTGAAACAAGAGATGTAAGGTTCCTGGATGAATTTCAAAAAGAAAATCAATATGAAGAATTCGAAACGAAATTGAAGAAAGAAGCAACTGAGAGTAAATCAATTACAATACCACTGAAGAAGACAAATTCAAGAAACGAACAAGAAGGAGATAATCAACAACAAAATTTAGAAGACGCTGATGAATATGACACAGCTGATGAAGAACCTGACCCGATAACTTCCACTACCAACGATGAGCAGCCAGTAGTTTCCAGCCGAGGGAGGGGAAGGCCTCGGATCATTCGGTCTGGAAATCCTGGCAGGCCACGGAAACTATATAGGCCAGTTCAACCGCAGAACTGTATTTTGGTGGGTGAGGGAGTAGTTGAAAACTCTTTCACGTTTGAAGAAATAGCTAACATTGCTGACATATCCATGAAAGACGCAATGAACAGCCCAGAAGCACGTGAATGGAAAGAAGCAATAATATCAGAATATAGCTCGATAATAGAAAACGATACATTTGAATTAGTAGAACAAACAAACAACATTAACAAGATTGGGAGCAGATTCATTCTAAAAGAAAAATTGAAAGCGGATGGTTCTCTGGAAAGGCGAAAAGCCCGTTTGGTGGCTAAGGGTTTCAATCAACGGTATGGAGTTGATTTCAGAGAAACTTATGCCCCTGTGGTCAGAATGGGCTCAGTAAGAT
Source organism: Adelphocoris suturalis (assembly GCA_030762985.1). Lineage (NCBI taxonomy): Eukaryota > Metazoa > Arthropoda > Insecta > Hemiptera > Miridae > Adelphocoris > Adelphocoris suturalis. The sequence continues at coordinate 139,630,406 of CM061042.1, forward strand.
TGCTCATGGCATTGTCTGTAGAACTTAGATTGGAAGTTCATCAAATGGATGTCGTTACAGCCTTTCTGAATGGAGACCTGGAAGAGACCATTCACATGGAATTACCTGATATGTTTGAAGAAGCATTGACCAAGATAATAAAAACAGGAGAAAAAAAATCTGAAACAAAAAAGTGAGAAGTTACTGAAAAACTATGAAGAAGGGAAAAGAGTATGTCGTTTAAAAAAGGCTTTGTACGGACTCAAGCAGGCTCCGAGGCAATGGTACAAAAAGTTGGACCAATGTCTACGAAAATTCTTGGTACCATCAAATTCGGATCCATGTTTTTTCCATGCAAAGCGGGGAGACGACGTTATCTTTGTTGCATTTTATGTTGACGATCTATGGATATCATCAAGTAGCATCAAATGGATAAATGAAGTAAAAAGAGAACTGAAAAAATCATTTAAAATGAAAGACCTAGGTAACATTCACTACGGCCTGGGAACAGAGTTTCATCAAGATATCGACGAGGGGACGATCTCGATGAGCCAGAAGAAGTATATATAGCTGAACTTCTGAAAAGGTTCGGCTTGGAGGATGCAAAACCTGTAGCGACACCACTGGAACCTGGGATGAAACTGAAAAAACCGGATATGATTCCTTCTGAAAAAGAGATGAAGAAACTGCCATATCAGCAACTCATAGGCTCCTTACTTTACCTTTCCGTTTGCACACGACCTGATATAGCATTCGCAGTGAATATGTTGAGTCAATTCAACAATGCATACACTAATGACCATTGGGCAGCGGCAAAAAGAATCCTGCGTTATCTCAAAGGCACGTCTGATTACGCGATTAAATTTCGTAAGACTGGCAAAGGACTCATTGGTTACGCTGATGCTGACTGGGGTGCGTGTCCAGATGATCGGCGATCTTACACTGGATTCGCATTTCTTTTGGGAGGAGCAGCAGTCACTTGGGAAAGCAAAAAACAAAAAACCGTAGCATTGTCGACTGTAGAAGCAGAGTACATGGCTCTAGCTGAATCTGCGAAAGAAGCAATTTTCTTAAAAACATTTCTCTCTGAGCTAAACTATGAAAAACTTCAGTCATGTGTAACTATTTACAATGACAATCAAGGAGCTCACTGTCTTGCCAAGAACCCAACTCAGCACTCTAGAACAAAACATATAGACATCCGACATCATTTCCTGAGGCAATGTGTTGAAGAAAATACTATTGACATTCGATACCTACCAACGGAATCTATGATTGCTGATGTGTTGACAAAAGGGTTGCCTGGAGCAAAACATCATGTTTTCACAAGTGAACTTGGAGTTGCCAGTTTGAGGGGACGTGTTGTTTATACAAACTGACACTCCAATATAAATTTATTTAGTTAAATGTGTTATATTCACATGTTGATTATTATGTTGTGTTGTCAACAAATAAAATCACTTCGCCTCTAAAATCTATCAAAGATAGTTGTGCTAATTTCACTTATAAAAATAACTAACTCTGCTAAAGTAAAATTCACTAAATAACACATTTACAATAGTAGTGTCTTCAGACTCACAGTGGCCACATTCTACGTCACGATGCAGTTGCCAAGCAGCATCTGCTTTGTTATACAGTGTTTGAGATATCTAATGGGAGAGACTATACCACATTCCGAGTGACTGGGACAAGAAGCCGTACCATCTGTTGTTACCATCAAGCCCGATGAGTCTGCCATAATCCTGGATGTACAGGTTGTCAGTGGCAGCATTAATATGCAGCAGGCCTGGCGGGCTAAGATAAGTAAATGTGATAGAAATGACCTGTGGCAAGCGATTCTGACCTAGAGTGGTGACCAATAACATCAAGGTCATGGCCACGACTGTGTCATGGTGCAGGGTGTGGTTCGGGAAAAGTGCCACAGGGTTACTCAAGTTGGGCATCTCGGTGGGAGTGCTCTGTGGTATCACCACCCATGTCCTGAGGTATTCTTACTTAAACCGGTGGTCATTTTATAGGAGCACTTCCTTTCATCCCACTCTCCCTTCTCCTCCTTCAGCTTCCTTGATCACAAGGGCAGTGTCAGGTAAACGTGGGCATCCTCTCCACTCTTTCAATTTTGTTTATTCGTTTATTATTTTAATCGTGCCCCTCCCCCCTCCGCATTGAGGGAAATTGTAGTATCTAGAGAACAGTGGCTCATTAATTTATTGTGTTGCAGGCAAAGAAGGATGAAACAATCAACGAACTTACTAGTGAGCTGAGAGCTGTGGAACACCAAGTAAAAATGCTTGAATCGCAACTGTCAGAACAGGTATTACGTTAGGTTATATATCATTTATCTGGTTAAGTTAAATGATTGATTGGTGTGGGGATGACACACTCATTTACCTACCTAGACTTCACCCTTCCTATGTTACTGGTTGGTAGGCTGACTGTCTAGCCAGGTCCACTAGAGATAGCAAGTGTGTTGGGTGGCTAGTTTTGCTTATTAATGAACTTCTTCAAATGGAGTACCTAGGTCTAAGTTTTTGTCAATATTGCCAGAATTGCTAGGTTTATAAAAACATGTCTTGTCTTTAATTACTTTTACCTACAAAATAGTATGCTAACAAATTTTGCATATTATGCAAATGTTCACATGAATAGATGGCTTGTTGCCATAGGGCACCACAGTCCACATTCTAACAACTTCCTGTTAGTTATTGAAACCTTGCTATGTCACTTCCTTCACTCATATTGATACTAGTCTTTATTATACTCGTACAATTGCCAACAGATCCTGTAAATTTCATCTAATTCATTACTTTCATGAGGGTTTTCGCTTTTCAACCTACCCTTCCGTTCTATATTCACACTCGGTGATAATTGAAGTGATTAACTAGATTTGACCACAGAACATAGAATAAACTAGAAGTAGCAAAGGTACCGAACGGGAGGTGAGAGGGTGGCACCAGCCCGCCCGACACGCATTGCCCATTTAGCCTATGGGAGTAGTGAAATGGGAGGGTCATCAGAAAACTCCTTAGAGGGAGGAGTGGTTCAAAAGCACGCTCTGCTACCATGTGACAGAGGTGTAGCTAGAAGTAGTTACCCCTTCCAACAATTGAGGTGGCCAGCCTGCAACACCCAAAGGATGACCTGGGAGCTAAAATGCTCCATGTATATTCCAGGGGGTAGCTGTTTCAAGAAATTTGACCGGGAACTATCCACAACCATCACATACTCAGTGAGCACTGAGTACCACCTTTTCTGTATTGTGAATTGATCCAAACAAATTTCAATACATTCCCTCCTCCATAATAGATATACCAATAAATTAATATAGTTATATTGATACCCTTCCCTCACAAAAATAATTTACTCTTTGTGCTACTCATAGAGCTGATGGGGATTGTTAGGAAAACGCTGATATCTACCATCATTGAACACTCTGATCGTTTGCCAACAATCTTAAATGTTTTATTAAAACCTAAAGTTGCTGCTTGTTCATTTTCAGGAGGGACAAAAATCGTCTTTGGTAACCGAAAACAAGCGAACAATGGAAGAACTGCAAAGTAAGGTGTGTAGATTTACCTTTCCCATACGTCGAACAGATTACCTACCTTTCTGTAACAGCTGGGCAGCAAGAACACGCGTATCTCATTATCTAAATATAATACGCTAGCTAAGTATTCTTGTGCTTTATGGGGATAGTGAGAAAATGTTGATTAAAGACTGTTAATCCTTATTAGGGCAACACATGAAATTTTCATACATGAAAAATTTTCTTGTTGTTTCTTGTTCTTAGAGTTTCCAACAAACGTGAAATGAGGTTTTACATTTTTTCATAAATATAGTACGATTTGTACAAAAAAGGTATCACATACGATAATTTGTCCGGATAGGGTCACAAAAAGAATCAGTAAGAATTTCAAAATAGACGACATTTAGGTAATTATGAATTAATCATTTTAACAAATTGACGTAAAAATGTACTGTGAAAAACGTAAAATTACCATTTTAGTCGTATGCAAATAAGTTTTATTACCATCACAACCATAATCCACCAAAAATTGCTAAAGTTCGTTCCAGCGTTAGTCGGAGGTGTTGCCACAGAAGCAGAATGCAACCTGTTCTCTCTCCCAGTGAACAAAGGAGGCTTAGCACTTACGGACCCAAGAACATGCGCCGAAAGGGCCCATGAACTGACAAAAGAAGATTCAATAGAGCTAATTTCAGCAATAAATCAGCATCGCCCACTAGATTTTCAACAGCACCATAGAAAAGTTAATTTGGCTAGGCAAAGAGCGAGAGAATATAAAGCTGAAAAAGAAGATACATTACTGCAGGATACCTTGGAATCGTTTCCAGCAGATAAGAGAAGGGCAATTGAGCGTTTGGTGGTTCAGGTCTCAGGGTCGAAGTCATCAGGGTGGCTCTCAGTACTACCCCTCAGAAAGTACAATTTCGACCTCTCTCCTTCAGAATTCAGAGATGCAGTGGCAGTGAGGTACAAACGGACACCAACCAATATGCCGACTTCTTGTGATGGATGTGGTTCACAAACTTTCAGCTTAGAATATGCATTAAGCTGTAAAACGGGAGGCCTAATCACTCGGTGACATAATGAAGATAGGGATCTCTTAGGAGAGCTCATGACAAGAAGCATGGGGTAACTGTGTAAAGGAGCCGATCACCATAGAAGCCACTGAGCAATCTCCAGGCCTCAAAGGGGATTTGGCATGCAGAGGTGTGTGGGAACCACAGAGGGAGGCGTTATTTGAGGTACGTGTCACAGACACAGACGTTTCCCGTCCTGTAGCATCCATTTTTACTGCTGCGGAAGAAGATAAAAAGAAAATACATGGCAGCTTGTGAAGACAGACGATCTTCATTCACCCCTCTGGTCTGTTCGGTTGATGCCCATTTTGCACCACAGATGGTTAGTTTTCTGAAAGTGTTGGCTGAGAGACTGAGTGAAAGGCGGGGACAACCGCAATGTGTAGTGTGTGGACGGATTCGCGCGAGATTGGCTTTTACGATTTTGCGTGCATCAAGCATGTGAGTGCACAGATCCCGAAAACGCTGGTGAAGCTGTGAAGAACTTATAGGATTTTACGATGGCGCAGCAACGCAACTACCTTAAAAAAAATACCAAACACCAAGTAGAACGACAACGGAGTCTCAGTTTCAATCTTTCAACAAGAATTTCTTACCACCTTTCTATAAAATAAAATTGCTACATGTGGAACAAAATTAAATTTTCGTGTTGAGATTCACACTTCACGCGTGAGTTTTCAATTCACGGGTTTGGTGGAACGACAACGGAGTCACAGTTTCAATCTTTCAACAAGAATTTCTTACCACCTTTCTATAAAATAAAATTGCTAAATGTGGAACAAAATTAAATTTTCATGTTGAGATTCACACTTCACGCGTGAATTTTCAATTCACGGGTTTGGTGGTGGAATTATTTTCACCAGGTCCGTCTTCTGCCTCATCTTCACTCAATGAATCTCGTCTGATTTGAGGAACTAAATACAGGATATCTGCTACCCTTGAACCTAAACATTTCTAGAACAAAATTAAACTCGAATTAGGAGCAATAAATTTATAAAAATAACAAATCAATGAAATTATAGAAAACAAGCTAGGCTGAAATGATATTTTGTAGTAGAAAAACCTCATGCACGCAATCACCCTTATCTGACCTGTGATACTTTTGATTTTTCATTGATTTCGTGTATGTTTTTCCACTAAACTACTTCTCCATTATCTTCACGTGTTCTAGAGAACCTAAGTTACAACATATCAAATGTCAGACAGTAAAAATATATTTATTTATTTCTTCAAGAATAGGAGAACTTACCTTTCCCTGCTGAGCAGCCATGATCGCAATGAATGAAGAAAGTATGAAATTCGGCTTGTGAGGCACTGAATGATAAGAAGAAGGGAAAAGGGCTGCCAGCTTTTAAAATGTCGTTCAAATCATGTTATCACCCACGATACTTTGCCCACAAAAAGGTTCAGTTTTTCTAAACTCTATCATCCGAGGAAGTATTTAGGGAGGGATGGATATTGGTGTTTTGGACTCTTTGCAATAATAGAAAATCAGAGGTGGAGAATAATTATTAGCAGAGCTATTTTATGGAATTATAAAATAAGCTATTGAAAAAAGCCGTGTTGCCGTTTTCAATATTTTTGTTCCAGACGACCTAATCAAAATGTTGTATTACCTATTGACCGCATTTGTTTCATATTTTCAGATCAGCAGACTGCAAGCGGAGCTTCAAGAAGAAAAAACAACTCCAGTAAGTAACAAGTTCTCTTGGCTTCTTCCTTGGCCACTCAACAAATCCCATCCTAGACATACTCATGATATCTAGATGCTTCATGTTTACCATGAATTAAAAATTATCATACAAATTGCAAACATTTCACTTTGTAGGATACTACGAAAATTGGCTGTTGGAATCCTTGTATGAAGCGATTATTTTGACTCCACTGTTCTCTATGGAGGGATTAATTTATTGGTTCGAGTGCAAATTTTGTCAATTCCGTAAAGCACCTTGTTTGAATCATATGAGCGAGATTTGGGTTAGTAGTTTTCCTCTACTAATTGGATGTCATTTATTTTAGTATTTTCGAACGGTATTAGTTGTCCAAGTCGATGTCAAAGCTTTATTGTTGAGAAAAATTGCACTTGATCCGTTTAAAAGAGATCCATAGAATCTACCTAGACTATTCTACAATTGTACTCGTAGAATGATATCCGCGCTGAGCACAAAACATCCAATTAAGAAAGAATAATTGGCTAGCCAAGGCTAAAAAAAACTCAGCCTGGCCTGACTTAAACGCTACCATGTAGCACATCGGATCTAGGTTTTACAATATACTTGAAAAGGTGACATGTAAAACATGGGGAATGATTCCAGGATCAGTAGAAGTCCCTTGCATTGTATTCCTAACGATGCTCTGACCATGCAAGAGTATGACGTACCAAATCATTTCCCTAACAAAAATTACGGAGTCTGGGGCAAACAATGGGTTCAAGAACCTGTGTTTGCGATGCTGACATCTGCAAAATCTCTTGAAAACTGTATTGCCACTGTGCAATATCGTTTTTTCTTTTTATTCTGTCTTGTCGTTATCACCGATCCTGGGGTCCTTATCTGTATGTTTGAATTCATTAGGTCGTCAATACTATTGAAATCCAAGACCTCGATCCTTAAAAAAACGTTGTATTTTGAAGTATTATTTTAAAAGTTTGGAGCTGTGGTGAGATAACCAAGTACATTATACACTGCTAGCTATCAGCTTCATACAAAGAGAACGAATAGCGTTATACGGATTAGCAGATGGAAGAAGAACAAATAGTAACTAACAACACTCGAAGTTTTTAACTAGGAGTGGTATGGTGCACTAAAACCGACTTCCTCCGTTAAACGCTTATTCTGAGTTCGTACTACCAAAATCTTGATTGAATTCGAGCACCTCGCACTTTTTTTGGTCAAGAATTTGACCAGCATTTTTGTTCATTAATCTAAGAAACTTGAATGTTGATAACAGCTTAAAGGTATCACATTCTTATGGTGTAAAGTACTTACTTATTGTTAGGGTATCATGTTAAAGAGAAAGTCATCCTCAGTAACGTATTCTAGTTTGGAAGAATCGAAAAAAAATCGTTCGCCATTGGTTAAATTAGTGTAGCTGACTGACAGTAGAGATATATTTATTGTGCCATGGAAAAACAATAACTAAGTCGTTGAAGTTGTTAATGCTATTTTTTGAAATCACTGTTGTAATGACTTTTGTAATATGTCTTTATTCGGACTGTTCAGATTATAACAAGCTTTATAAAAAATGCCTTCTGTCCTTAAATTGTTTTTTTTTTTAATTTATTTATTTTTTTAAATTAAACTCCAACGTTTCTCCCCAGGAACTGGGGCTTCTTCAGGGAGATTAATATTCAAAAGTGTAAAATATCTACTTATTTATAGGGTGGAGGGGCCAATGTTCAACACCTTAAGAGAAATTTTGTCTTTGACAAGCAATTATGTTTTTTCGTTTGTTCTAACTTGAATCTTACATTCACTGCTGCATCAGGATGTCCTCAAACTGCTCAATATTGGAAAAATCACTAATTCAAGCCATCATAAATTCGTTTTTTTTTTTTTTTTCAAATCAATTTTTTGACCCAGTATTTGACAGCCAAATTTTTGGTTTCACCTCTGATTGACACCCCATGATTGACATAGCAGTTCTTCTGTAATAAATGATTCCGTGTATCAACAAAACATTTATTTCAACATTTTATTAATAAATTGAGCATTCGAACTTAGTTTTACTAATCTAAATATAAAATTAATATGAGCATATAGGACAAAGTTGAAAATATCACAAAATAGGTAGGTACAAGGTTTTCTCAATACCATAAGTACAGTTCGTTTCTAATGGTAAACTAGTAGCTTCTCATTTGCTATGTATATTTATATAAATATAAAAAATAGAGAACGAATGCAAGAGCGAATAGAGATCCATATTGACAGCACTGTCAATCACTGAGGGTAGCATCAGTTTGGGGACTAGTAATTGACATTTGCATTTTCAAATGTTATCTTCGTTTCTTTAAAAAAAAAAAATGATAACATAAATGCAATCTACTCAAAAAAACTGATTGTAAAAAACCATGGGGGACAATCGAATTTGAAAATGTGGAGGGTATGGTGAAGCAAAATAGAACACTTACTCCCTTAGCAAAATCACAAGAAACAGCACTAAAGAAAAATCAACACGAGGTTCTGTTAGGTTAACTTCTCCATTTCACAAAAACCCACCTGAAACCTTTGACCGCCTTTATACTTCACTCATAAGGAATTTTCTCTCAAAATTCAAAAGGATCAAGCCAGTAAAATATTTTTATGCCTTATAGTTTAAACTTTTTGGTAAGATGTCAATCACTGGGTCCTTTTCAAACACTGGTCCCTCCACCCTAGTTTTCTTTTTTTGTTAAAAATCAAATTTAAAGATAAGTTTTTTTAAATCAAATTAATTAATTTTGAAAATTAATTTGATTAAAAGTAAATCTGGCGACAAAATTCAAATAATGAAGAAATATGTTGATGACAGCATATTTCTACTTGATCCGGTCATTATTACCAGACGTGCTCACTTGTTTCAATTGCTAATGCCCCACTCTCCAGTTCACAGCGGAGGAAGAAAAAATGGCAGAAAAGTTTAATTTTGAAACAATTTTAAATTTGATTTAAAAAAACTCATAACTTAAAATTCGGTTTTTGACAAAAAAATAAAACTATAGGTAAGTAGATATTTTATACTTTTGAATATTAAACTTCAATATTTTTTCCGTTTCTATATCTTTAAAGGGACCCGTGCGGGAATGAGCCACTATCACATCAGATGAGTTCGCTTTGCCTTCATAATATGGTTATAGTGGCCTTAATTCTGAACATAAAATTACTAAATTTTGAGGAAATATTATTAACATAGTAGACTGTCCACCTGTATGAAGAGTTTTTTCACTGCATCCACGTTAACCCCGTAAAAAGCTTGTCCAAATAGAGACTCGACTCTGGGAAAGACTCAATTTTGGGGAAGCCAGTCAGCTGGTTTTGGGTAGAATTAGTTGGCTGTGTGGGGAAACGGAGTTTAATAATTTAAAAAAAAATTAAGGACAGAAGGCCTTTTTTATAAAGCTTGTGGTAATGACTTTTGTGCCATTATTTGCTGGCCCATGACAAGAATATCAGAGATTGAAGTTTTCTCAGAATGAAATGGTATGGGCTGTAGTCTATCAGCCATGTAGTTTTGCTGTTGTAGAATATGACCACGCACATCACATCCGTAAAATTCCTATATATTTTAAAAAAATTAAAGTTAGCACCCTACTTGAAAAGCAACTGTTCAATGTGTTGCTAATATTTTGTCCAACATATTCACCATTTCTGCAGTAATTACAATTTAGTAAACATAACCACCTATATCTCGATATTTCGACGATTGATGACTGTTCGATAATGAACTTTTCTGAATCTCAGGGTTAAAAGTGAAATTATTATAGTATAATTATTCTTACAATACTTTCGCCTTATTCGTAATGTATTGATGCAGGTACAATCAAATATGTGTGCTTAATATCATTGTTCGATTTTGTTAATTAGTTGAATTGACACTCAAATTGATTAATTACGGTCTGAAATTATTATAGGTGTATAGAGGAGAGTGCCCAAAACCGGACCCCTGTTTTCTTTTTGAATTATATATTAAAAAAAAAGAAAAAAATAAAAAGAAAATAGTAACAAATTATGTTTTAAAATCATCTAATATTTACTTTGTAATGTTGAGCATCATTTAACTTTTACTTTAAAAAAATCTAATTCAAAATTAGTACAAAAAAAAAGTATTTATTAAACCTTACACTTTCTTAATTTGTGATATAGTTGCCGAAACCGGACCCCTTGTCAAAATAACAATAAAAAAATGGTATTAAATCAAAGAATACTCATTCTAGTTTCAAATATAATTATAATTTAACAATCACAATACAATATAATACAATAAGATGAAGATTTCAATCTCAGAAAATGATACAGAATGTATTTTAAACAGAAACATAATTTAATTCCTTAGCGACAATAATCGCAGATTGTTATTATTATTTAGAAGGACTCCACTTTCTTTGATCAGTTTTTCCCATTATCCTTTTGAAATCTGAAACGAAATTTCAAAAGAGTAAGAGTGAGTACAGATTCAGGAGACTTTGAACATGAAAAAACAAGGGGTTCGGTTTAAGCGACTAAAGCCATCAGTTTGTTAACCCAATTAATTTTGAACCAAATATCTAAATGAAGCGTTTTGATGATAAACAATAAACTTGAACCTTGCCATTTAAGAATATACAGGGTGGTCCGTAATAAACGGACACATTTTAAAATCCTGTAACATTCACAAATTCGATCGTAGGGATTAAAAAATAAGCAGAACGTGTAGAGAAAATCAGTAAGTTTTATTCACAATCGGAAAAAATTATCAAGTTTTAAAAATTATTTCATTTAAATAATTTTGGTAACGCACAGTTCAAGACGGTCCTTGAAGTTCTGCACCACTCTTTGTACCATATCTTCCGGTATTTCCGCGATTTCTCGTCTTATTGACTGCTTCAATGCTTGAATGGTTTGTCCACGTACACTTAAGATTTCAGGTGGTCCCATAGAAAAAAGTCGCAGGGGGTGAGGTCTGAGGAACGCGGAGGCCAGGGAACATCCCCATGCCGGGAGATCACGTGTCAGGGAAAAATCGTTTGCAAAAAGCCACCTGAAATCTAAAGTGTACGTGGACAAACCACGAACCATTCAAGCATTGAAGCAGTCAATAAGACGAAAAATCGCGGAAATACCGGAAGATATGGTGCAAAGACTGTGCATTACCAAACAGGGTCGTCATTTAAATGTCATAATTTTTAAAACTTGATAATTTTTTTCCGATTTTTCGATTGTGAATAAAACTTACTGATTTTCTCTACACGTTCTGCTTATTTTTTAATCCCTACGATCGAATTTGTGTATGTTACAGGATTTTAAAATGTGTCCGTTTATTACGAACCACCCTGTATATAGATATAAAGGCTTACCTGAAAATATCTGGGAAAAATAACGAAAACTGTAGCACTGCTCAAAAACTTTTTTCACTATCACAACATGTAATGGTGAAGCAAAAGGTGGAGTGGGCGATGTGTGCGCTCCACTAGTTAGTAGTTGTTGCCTAAACTACTGTTTACAGTTGAATAGGATAGAGTTCAGAAGAATGCAGTGTCAGAAGACCAGGGGTCCACTTTGGGGGGAAGGGTCCGGTTTAGGGTACCGGGGGGGTTCCTCTACGTATGTCGTATTATAATATGATTCGCATCATAATCTGCCCTATGCCATATCCCGGGCAATGTACCTTACTACATAAATATTATAGAAGGGAGCACTCTTCATCATGGCCTACCTCAATCCATCTTCACAGCTAGTCCTCCCAACTGCCTCCAACAGTTAGTGCGAGTTGATTCCTCATCTTGTTCAATTCGCCAGGCAATTTAAACGAAATATTTATTATAATAAAAAATAAATGAACGTACCTGCAGGAAGATACCTACTTAAAACAAATTTATACATGTGATAACATTACTATAATGGGCAATCAAAAACTGCTCTATCATAAAGTATTTTGCTAAATTTAGGCGTAACTAGTTATTTAAGAGTGTCTGTGATATTTATATCCTGTCAATATATTGGCAGAAATGGTATGCCATTGTTGAGTTCATAATGTTATTGTTAAATATTAATGAAGTTACTACCTATGTATCCGTATTTCTTTTTGTGTCATGAATAATCAGGTGCACCTACGTTTTACTCTTTTTGTAATTGAATACTGAGCACTGTGAATTACATTCGCATGCCTCTATCATGACAATTTGGAATCTCATGTACATAATACACTGATAATGTAATGGAAAATGGATTTATATTTTTACTACCTACCTTTCCCTTTGTGGTCGTTCTATTCCAACCTCAGAAGGTTTTTGAGTAATGTCTGGACTACCAGCCTTTCAGGGGAGGTTTGGAGTGTCTTGGGCCATCCATAATCTGACCCAAAACCCTATCCTCAAAAACTAACAAACCAACCATTTAAATAGGTTAAGGGCCAGTTTATCAATCACATTTATCCAATGGATAAGAGGGATTTATCTGAGGGATATCGTTATCCTCCAGATAACACAATATGGGGTGTTTATCCATCCCTAGTTAAACCTTATCTGGCGTTTTAATTTACGAGGGTTGTCCAGAAAATAAGTTCCGTTTTTAGCATGAATATGCTTTAGCCGTGACCTAACTACCGAAAAACGTCCCACGAGAGTGCAACGAAAGTAGCGCCAATAATTGTGATGATTTCCGCTTACAACCGAGTCGTTGCTAGGGATATGATACTTCGTCGTTTTTCATCCCACAAAATTCGTTGACCATTCGTTCGAAAGCTCTCGATTTATCCAACCATACTATATTAACTACTGCGAAGTGCGTGGCCAACAAGCTGAGTTATGAGCATGGTTATATGAATAATTGTTTACACACAGGTGATCATTCTCAATTATTGATATTGTGGACATGATTGCAACCGCTTGTTAATTTCTGATGATTTCATTGATGAGCTGGTGTTTCGATTATGTGATTCATAGCAGGTGATCCGAATATTGCGAGAACGGTTAGATTTGTGAAGCGGTGGTTAAATTATTTTAATAGGTAATTTCTATACTTTACACTATAGGAAGCTGTAATTTCGTATTTAGCCTCTTTAGCCTCTTTCTATAATAAAGTGAATGTTTACTCGCGAGTTTCTATTAGGAGATCATCATCTCACAAGAGCTCAATCGTCGTGATCATTTCTATAATAAAGTGAATGTTTACTGTGTTTTAATGTTTTAATGTGTTGGTTTGTTAAGTTTTTATTGAAAAAATTTGAAACTTACAGGTATGGTAGTTGAACATAATATGTTCATTTTGTACATATTATGTACTATTTTTCCACGTAATCCCCGGCGATATCAATACATTTGGTATATCGCGAAATGAGCTTCGAAATTCCTTCCTCATAAAAGCTTGCCACTACCTCCTTGGTCCATTTCGTGACAGCTTCTTTCACTTCCTCGTCACTTGTGAAACGTTCTCCCGCCAATTCTGCCTTCATTGTGGTAAACAGGTGATAGTCTGAAGGGGCCAAGTCGGGACTGTAAGGTGGATGGGTCAGAACATCCCAACCAAACTCATCCAAAAGTTGCACTGTGGAATGAGCAACGTGAGGCCGAGCGTTGTTGTGGAGAAGGCAAACTCCAAAGGTCAACATTCCTCTTCTCTTGTTCTGTATGGCCTGACGAAGCTTCTTCAGGGTCTCACAATAGCGGTTGGCGTTAATTGTTTCACCTTGAGGCAAAAAATCAATCAGGAGAATTCCTTTTTGATCCCAGAAAACAGAAGCTATGATTTTCCTGGTTGATTTCTCGACTTTGAATTTTTTGGTACTTGGGGAGGTGGGGTGTTTCCATTGCATGGACTGTCTTTTGTTTTCTGGAGTGTAGTGTGACACCCAGGTTTCGTCTCCAGTGACGATAGACTTCAGGAATGCGTCCCCATCAGTTCTGTAGCGGTCCACAAATTCTCGAGCTGCGGCCATTCGTTGTTCCTTGTGTTGGGGCGTCAGCTCTCTTGGGACCCACCGAGCGCAAACTTTCCGAAAGTCAAGTTTTTCCAAGACGATCTCATGGATGAGGGATCGTGAGATGTCTGGGAAACTCAGGTGGAGTTCATCCAGGGTTGAATGACGATCTTTGCGAACTGCATTGTCGATTTCTGCGACAATTTCGTCCGTCACAACTGAGGGTCTGCCTCTCCCACTTTCATCCTCAAGTGAATGTCTTCCCGCCTTAAATTCACGTACCCATTGACTCACTCATTACACCTTCTCCATAATCAGAAATGAGCTGTTCGTGAATTTGAACTGATTTGAAACCCTGTGCATAAAGAAATTGAATCACTCCGCGCACAACAACTCCAGAGGGAACGGGGATCGAGGTGGCGGGACGCGACGAGGAGGGCTCTATTTCAACTACCTGCCCTGACGTTGGTAACTGACCGACTGAGGTCACCCACCTCTCATTCTATTCCCCCACCTCTCCTCTTTTGAGCGGTGTTAAGATCAAAACGGAACTTATATTCTGGACAACCCTCGTATCTGGCCCCTGAACGGCTGGATAACAATTATAACTAGAGGTTAATGAAATATCTAGAGCTTTCTAACCTCAAACAAGTTTATTTATTTACAAAACCTTATTTGAATCAAGTCTTTATTTTTGTACCTTCCAATGGATATATATGGGGATTTGTCTTCAAACAGCAGCAACAGCGAAGATTCTATCGTAGCATAATTCGTTGAGTGGAAAAGAAGACTGTAATATATGGTAAGAGCCCATGTAGATCACCTACCAAAATGGAACGAGCGCGTATTTTTATTGAGGCTTTGGGTGGACAAAGATACCGTTCTTTTCTTTATAACACAGACCGAAGATGAAATTAAGTCCACAACTTACTGGTCACAATAATTATTCATTCATAATAATTCAGGTTGCAACATCGCAATTCGTATATGTATTTCTCTCTCTAGAAATAAAGCAAATGGCAAAAATATGAATTTATTTGCCGAGCTTGATAGCATGATGACACTGTTGTGTTGTGGACGTCAGACCCGGTTTTTTTAATAGTCGATCCGTGAAGAAAATGTAGCTCCTACTCTACTCTGTGGTAGCTCCATGTGTAAATCGCCCTTATTTTGTCGCCTATGGACACCTCTGAGGATGCTAACGGCGCTATCTGCCAGACAGAATTTATCTGAGGGTGTATTTTGGCATTGGGAGGGGATAAGATGGAGGGAGTTTATCTCTCTCCCCCCCTCACACACACACACCCCCTCCCACACATACAGGGTGTCCCACATAAGGTGGTCAGTACTTCAGGAATTTATTCTAGAGCACATTTCTGATCGAAAGTTCCTCCTAGAGATTTTTTAAACAGTTAGTTTTCTAAGATTTTTTTCGTTTTTTCGACCTTTTGTCACTAAAACGATCATTTGCTTTGTAAACCTTAATTTGCTGTGTAAATTTATTAAATTTGAGGATTTCGTTAAAAAGAGCATTAAAATTTCTATTGGATTGCCTGAACTTTCTTAAGAATTAAGGTTTTAGACATAGACAAGCTCTCTGAAAAGTCAATTTTACCTAATTTGGGATACCTTAAATTTTTTCAACTGCGCCAAAATTTCACCTTTTCAACTGTTCCAATATTTCATCTTTTCAACAGCATAGTCAATTTTAATTTTATTTTTCTAACTAGGAAGAAACTACGTTTCAATGATGAAAAACATCTTTTTTTATGAAATTGAGGCTTTTCTTGAAAAATTACAACATTTTATTAAAATGCGAGTTTGGGGTCGGTGTCTACGTAGTTTTTTTACGCTGAATCGAATGGTAACACTTGCATGAATCCCGAACCCCGTTATAACCAAGTTTTACACATTAACTCACGAATTTGAGTTCATTTGGTATGATAAACTTGCATGACTCCCAAACCCCGTTATAACCAAGTTTTACACATTAACTCACGAATTTGAGTTCATTTGGTATGATAAATTTTATGTTTTTTTAGGGTTAAAACTATTAACTTTAAATGTAAATCTCGGTTATAACGGAGTGGGGGGAAATTCAAGTGTCACCAGCCTTCAAATGTGTTACCAGATTCAGTGTTCAAGAATACGTAGAAACCGACCCAAACTCGTATTTTCATACGTCATTTTTCAAGAAAACCCTCGATTTCAGTGAAAAAACAACGTTTTTCAACATTAAAACATAATTTCCTCCCCTAATTAGCAAAGTAAAAGTAAAATTGGCATCACTGTTAAAAAGCAGTTTTGGTGCAGTTTTTTAAGTTCTTGTGTCTTGAAACAATATTGGTTCTCATAGTTCAATTCCTGATTGAAAAAACTCAAGGTTTCTCAAATGAGATAAAATTTGCTTTTTAGGGGGCTTTTTCGTGTCTCAAACCTTAGTTCTTAGAAAAGCTCAGGCATCTAACCAATAGAAAATTTAATGAATGCTCTTTGCAACAGTATCCTCAGTTTTGAATTTACAAAGCAAATGAAAGGAGTTATGATCGTTTTAGTGAGAAAAGGTCGAAAACACGGTAAAAAATATGAAATTACTCCAAAACTATGCGTTAAAAAAAAAAAAAAAAAAAAAAAAAAAAAAAAAAAAAAAAATCTCTAGGTGGAACTTTCGGTCATAAATGAGCTCGAGTCGACCCCTTACACGGGACATCTGTGTCTAAATCCTATACCTTCATTGCTATTAATGGATGTTGCTTGTAATGATATCTCTATCCATTCTCATAATATTTTTCCGTCCTATGCCATTATTAGCACCAAATCACAATTAGAACAGAGAATCCCCCCTTCCTTTCATTTAAGCAACAAGCCCCTCCCCCCTTTCCCTCCCATCATTCCAGTTTGTAGCTTATAGATAGCAAGACCTAATTCAGTTGCCCTCGCCACTTGAACATTAAGAATTCAGTTATGTTGTAGAGAATATTCTCAAATATTTTCAGCTTTTAAATATTTTAAATTTCTTCCTTTTAGCGCCGGCTATCTGCATGCTTCTACGCTCATTCAGGTTCTCTGTACTAAATACTTTTTTACGAGCAACATGCAATTTGGTCAATCTGGTTGATTGATCATTGATGTTGCTGGCCAGAACGCCACTTCTATTGTCCATGAAATTGTGAAAAACAATATTTGGTTCGGAATTATCCCTTGTAGGTATAGTCCCTTACTTGTTTGGCTTGTGGTTCCTGTTCGTCATCAGAATCGCTGCTGGAATCATCGGGACGTCGGCGAACAGGTAACTCAACAGGGAACATCGAAGGGGTATTCGTGGTTGAACCATTAGAAAACAAATCATGAAATAATTCATCTTCGTCATCACTATTTTCGAGAATATTCAATAGTTCCTGATCAGTGTAAACACTGTGAGACATCGTAAGTTCACTTTTTTTGTGAATGCCAGGGAAATCAAAACAAACCGAACTGTTATCAAACAGATAAGATGGCAACAATCGTCTGTAAACATCGTTGGATCCAAGTAGTGCTGCTCCCTGGAGGGGTACTGGTGAAATAAAGACTTATGAACACAACCGTTAGGTGGAGGGAGCGAGCACGAATATATTCGTGCATAGCACACCAAGGCTGTCTCGAGTAGCGCAAGTATTCTTGGGAATAGCAAGGCATGTAAGGCACTTTCGCCCCGAATATATTTGGGATTAGCATCAAAAAGGTTAAGCAACAAGCCCCTTCCCCTCCCATCTTTCCAATTTGTAGCTTATAGATAGCAAGCAAGCCCTAATTCAGTTGCACTGGCTGTTACAAAAAAAGTCACTTGAACATTAAGAATTCAGTTATGTTGTAGAGAATATTCTCAAATAATTTCACGTTTTAACTATTGTAAATTTCTTCCTTACAGCGCCGAAATGACACTCTGGATTTGAAGTTGAAAGAGCTTGAAGAGCACATACATTACAAAAATCAAAGAGTAATAAGTATTTATTACTGTAGATAGAACGTACAGAGTTAGTGTTACGAAGTGACAAGATAAAATCTCATGAATGTGAATAGTTGACCTTGTTTCGGCATTACCTACTTAACGACATTTACAACATAGGACAGCTTAACTTAACTTTGCCCTAAAATTTTATTTTTGTATCAAACACCTACTATAATTTACTTTTATATAAAAAAAGGGAAATATTCCTATCAAACTTCTGGGTTCAAGTTTGCAAAATTGTGTACTAAAGCCATTATGAAATTTGTCATCAAATTCACTCAATTCCAAAAGGGGGAAAATAAACTTGAAAGAGTTGACATTTTCAAAAATGTGATTGAAAAACTTTCCTTACAAAGCCAAAGAAAATTGTTAGGACGTAGTACTTTTTCTATTTTAATAGATTTTAGTTTCTTAAATTGAGTGAAATCTTCCAATCATTTGCTTTCAAGGCTAGATAGACTTTTGACAGACGAAAGAACGTCTACGTGAAAGTGAATAAAAGTAGACGTTACCCACCTATTATTAGGAGAATAATTCACCCACAATAAATATCATGAACGTTGAGAATCATGTATAGTTTAGGTATTTCAGTTTAGGTCCTACTGACTGCGCCAAATGTCATGAGTCTTGCAGGCCCGAAAATCACAGATGTTTCAGCAGAATTTATTCGATTTCCCACCTTTTTTCTTTTTCATCAGTGAGAAATTAATATAAAGGTCGCCATCTTTAACCACTCAGCTACTAAGGCTAATTTGTCCAACCTCTTTGACTGGGAGTCAAAGTTCTCTTTGACTGTCTTGACCTCTTTGACTGTCCAACCTGTACGAAACATTATCTTAGTGATCAAAAACAATCATAGTGATCTTGAAGGAATAACACTGTGTCCAGTAAAGATTGTTGTATCTGTAGTTGTACTATATCTGTAGATATAGTCGGTAGCTATGCGAATCATCATGAAGGATGATTCGCTAGAGTGTAGAGCTGTTCCAAAAAGAGGATGCCTAAAAGATCATTAAGTCTTAAGGGTTATTTCCGCTAGTAGTAAAAGTAAAATTATCATTTACATACTTTTGGATGTCATCACTAGCAAGTCAAGTTCAGAAAGTAAGCACTTTCCATGTAAGCACTTTCGCTCTTCTTTCAAGTGATCAGTATTGTACCTAAACGTCATTTTTTGACACAACTAACTAGCCTTGTCTAAGTGCTTTTCGTCGTGATCGGCGGTTGTGTTTGGCAGTTGTTATTTCGGGTTTACAGCTGAGTTATTTTGTCGTTTTTATAACTGATTATTTTCCTGTGATTCGCTTTGTGGGTTGTTATCGCTACGTCGGCCTTGAGCGGCGTGTTTGGCTCCGCCCTCTCACAACTCCGGTGTCTTTCGCTGATTCTGCGTGCCGTTTTCGCCTTCTACCGTGCACATATATTAACCCGCTTCACTTCCCTGCAGCGATGGAGTGCCGACGCTCTTCATGTAAGGATCCCCTTATTCGGGAGGACTCTATTCGGTGCACTGTCTGTGATTCGTTCCTTCACTTTGGCTGTGCTGGCTTCACCGAATCTAACTTTCGTAAACTTTCTCAGGTTGCCCGTAACTCTTGGAAATGTTCTTCGTGTAAGACTTCGCGATCCTCTTCTCCAGATGCGGGCCCATACCTTACTAAGAAGGATTTTGAATTGTCAATGGAGAAACACATGAAGTCGCTTCAGTCCTGGTTCCTTGAGGCTCTTCAGTCGCGGGTTGATGGTCTGGAGTCTCGTCTTACCGCACTGGAGGACCAGGGTGCTCAGTGCGTGTCAGCTGTCGACACCCTTAAGGCTGAGTTCGACTCATTTAAGGCCTCCACGAGCCACCAGGGTGTGGCCCCCGTCGTCAGTGATCTCGCGGCCCCTTTGGCCTCTGCGGCCGCTACCTCTGCCTCCGTCATCCATGGTGCTGATGAAATCATGCGCGAACTCCAGGAGCGTCAGCGCAGGGCATCAAATGTAATTTTCTTTAATGTTAAAGAGCCTGATCCCGCCACGGCTATGGACCAGGACCGTTCTTTTCTTAATGATGCACTGAATTTATTGAAGCTTGATTTTGTGGGATCTGTCCATCGCTTCCGTCGCATTGGCAAGACACCCGCTCCTGGCAAGTCCCGTCCACTATTGGTTCACATGAATTCCCCCGCTATTGCCTCTCAACTGCTCACTGCGAACCGCTCTCTCTCTCCTCGGCCCTTTTCTGTATCTTCAGATCGAACACCAGCCCAATGTAAACAGCTCGATGATCTCAGGCTTGAACTTAGGCGAAGAACAGATAATGGTGAGCCCAACTTGACAATTAAATATATCTCTGGCACACCACGAATCATAGCCTGTCAGAGTGTGCAACCTATCCCCACATCTCCAAAAAACTCCGCATCTTCAAAAAAAAACCCCACCGAGCCCAACCAAACAGTAACTTTCCTATATCAGAATGTCCGTGGCCTCAACACTAAATTTTCAACTCTTCATCGCAACTTATCCTTAACTAATTTCGACGCCATTATCTTGACTGAAACCTGGCTCCATCCACTTGTCGACTCGGCTGAGCTTCGTCTCCTTAACTTTCACATCTATCGCTGCGATCGTTCCTTTTCTAACAATCAACTGAAGCAAACAGGAGGTGGAGTTCTAGTCGCTGTTTCTTCACGTCTCCGCTCTTATGTGCACACCCTTCCTGACACCCTTGAACAATTATTCTTGGTTTTGCCAGATCTTCACTTAGTTCTTGGCGCTGTCTACCTTCCTTCTTATTCACCTCTCTCCGCTTTCCAACGGCACTTTGAGGATCTTGAGTCCGTGGCAGCAGTTTTGCCGAGCTACCACATCGTTATGGCTGGCGATTATAACTTGCCTGGCATCTCTGCAGAGGATTGGAATCGTGAGACTCCCTTCTGTCAGCCCTCTTCTAAAGCTTACGCCATCTTCGAGTCTATTCAACTCCTCGGCCTCAGTCAGTACAACTATTTGCCTAATGCCCATGGGAATATCCTCGACCTTGTTCTTTCCTCCGTCAACTCCCTTCGCGTTCATCTCGGTACTCCGCTCGTTGATGAGGACCCTGCTCACCCTCCTTTATTACTGGATCTAACAGTCAGGTCTCCACCCCAGACTACCCGTTCAGCTCATCAATTCACCTTTAACTTTAAGCGTGGTGATTATGCAGCTATGGATGATTGGCTTTTACAGCATGATTGGTCACCTTTCTTTTCCCAACCTGTTGACCTTGCTCTTGACCATCTTTACTCCACTTTAAATCAGGCCATTGCTCTCTTCGTCCCTAGGACAGTAACCTTCACCAGTTCCTATCCGAAATGGTTCTCTCGTGACCTGATCCAGCTTGTTCGTCGCAAAAACTTTGTCCACTACCGGTATAAGGAAACGTTATCTTGCGAAGACTACTCAACATTCTCCCAATTACGTGCTAGATGCAACTTTTTATCGCAGGAATGTTACTCCAGGTACATCCGTTCAGTCCAGGATTCCCTCCCCAGTGACCCTAAGACCTTCTGGAACTATATCAATTACCGAGACGGGCGATCCTCTCTGCCACATAATATGCATCTAGGTTCCTCACTTGCTGATAACCCGCAGTCAATCGCTGATCTCTATCGCCTCAGTGTTTGATCCTGCTCATGACCTGGTTTCTTCCCGCCCGCCCATCGATGTGGTCTCATTGGGCTCCCTTGCTGTGACGGAGGTAGACGTTGATGGTGCCCTGCGTGGCCTGGATGTTACAAAGGGTATGGGCCCTGATGGTATCCCTCCAATTCTTCTTCGCGCTTGTGCGCGTAGCTTGGCCCGTCCTCTGACTCACCTGTTTAATGCTTCTCTTTCTTCTGGCCTCTTCCCTGCTCAATGGAAGCTGTCCTACATTACTCCGATTTTCAAGAGGGGTGATAAGAACGACATTAGTAACTACCGTCCAGTCTGCTCCTTATCAACTATTCCCAAACTACTTGAGAAGCTGGTTGTGGCTCAACTCTCGCCAATTTTCATCTCGCGCTTAGCTCCTGAGCAGCACGGCTTTGTCAGGGGGCGTTCTACAGTGACAAACCTAGCAACTTTTCAGGATTACGCACTTTGCGCTGTTGGGGCGGGTCATCAGGTGGACCTGGTTACGACTGATTTCTCTAAAGCATTCGACAAGCTGCCTCATAGTGTGATCCTTGATGTGCTCTCATCGCTTGGTGTCTTTGGACCACTTCATGCATGGATTGCTAGCTACCTTGCTGCTCGGCAGCTTTTAGTGCGTGTAAGTGGTGTTGTTTCTCACTCCTTTCCTGCCACATCGGGGGTTCCTCAGGGCTCGCATCTTGGTCCCCTTCTCTTCAATCTGGTGATTAATGGCGTTATTTCCTTCCTGCACCATACACAGTTCTTGATATATGCTGACGACCTGAAGCTCTTCATCTCCTTCCGTGACCCCTCAGACTGCCAACTTCTCCAACAAAACCTGGATGCCCTCTCTCAATGGTGTGACATTATCGGACTAGCCCTGAACCCATCTAAATGTGCAGTCATTTCCTTCTATCGTTCCCACTCTCCAGTCATCCACCCCTACTCAATCAACGGTGTTACAATTCCTCGTAGGGCTGATATTGTGGACCTTGGCGTGCACTTAGATTCCCAGCTTTCCTTCTCCGACCACATAGCTGAGGTGGCGTCCCGTGGAATGCGCACACTTGGTTTTCTGAAACGGAATACCAGAGAGTTCTCTGAGGCACCAGCTCTTGTGACACTCTATAAGACTCTCGTGCAGCCAACTCTGGAGTATGCATCAGTGATTTGGAGTCCATATTATGAGTCCCATATTGTGCAAATCGAACGCGTCTTCAGGGCTTTCCTCCGTTACCTGGCATATAAGCTCTCCATTCCTCGTGAGAATTTGGACTACCAACTACTCGCTCGTCGCTTCAGCTTGATGTCTCCACGTGACCGTCGCCTGTGTGCGGATATTACATTCCTTCATGGTTTGCTGTCGGGTCGGATTGATGCCCCTGATCTCTTGGCTCGGGTTGGCTTTCTCGTACCTCGCCTCTCTTCCCGTTCTGTCACGCCTTTTGCCATCCCCTTTTCTTCCACAAATTACTTATATCACCGCCCACTGAGCCGCCTTCCTCGCCAAGCGAACCTCCTCTCATCATCACCTCCCTTCATCGACATTCTTTCTTCGCCCATCTCAACCATCAAATCTCAACTTTTCCGCCACCTCTGCTTGGATACCCCTAAATAACTTATTTTGCCAATCAGTGTGACTCTCTAGTGTGGTTCCATTTCATATATTTATAATTAATTTAGGTACTACCTGTTCACTTTTCTTTTTTTTTTTCTCTCTCTTGTAATTGGGTTCGTCCCGTATCTTCTAAATAAATAAATAAATAAATAAATAAATAAATAGAACATCGTCATCAGGCCATCAAAGCAGTACTGGACTCAGTCATTCTGTCTTTTATCGGAGAATCGATTCTACAATTAATTTGCAACAAAAAGTTTTCTTAGAGATTTTTGTTTTGTTTTAACGCTTAGTTTTCGATTAATTTAATATTTAAGATTTTTTCGTGTTTTCAACCTTATGACACTAAAAGAACCATAACTCCCTCAAATGATAGTGAAAATTAAAAAAATTAGTACACCACTGGAAAGATCATTAAATTTCCAACCACCCTGATGCCCATTCGAAATTTTGTAAGAAGGTTTAATGGGAGGGAAATCCGGCTGAAGGTTTAAATTTGATCTGTTTCGACTGCCTGATGACGATGTTCTTTCATTGAAAGTGCTCGACTGGCTAGTTACAACGGACACCTCTGAAAGGTTTGTAAGTGATGATTAAACAATCACTTTCAAGTCTAATCTGAGTATACATTTATGTATCCTATTTTCTAAACAGTTCTGCTTACCTACCTATCATTTCAATAACGACAGAAATTGTTCTACTCCAGATACAAACTTTGGAACTGCATTTGCGGAGAATAAATGACGGTACGCTCAATCCAAATGAAACCATGCAAAATGAGCTAAGTGAGGTAAGAACAGGATTTCTGTCTGTTGGTATGAGAAATATAAATCATAAACAGAAATATATTACTGTTGTGTGGTGGTGGGGATCCATTACTCTGGAGTATGTGGTAAATAAGATGAACCTTGAATAGATCTTGTATTTTATGAATTGAAGTACGTTAAACAGAACAGCACAAACAGCTATAATATATCAAAAACCTTACAAGCCATGATGGCCTAAGTTGCTGGAGTCTGTTGGTTCTAAATAATGGACTCGTATTGCAAAAATTAATCATACCAAATTGAGCTAGGTAAGTCAGTACCTACATGATGAAGTAGACCACAATAATTATCAATTATTTTCTTTGTAATTCAATTATTTAAAGTAGATATATTTAATGCGTGCTTTGCAAGCTATCTATACTCACAGGGTACTATTGGTTTTCATAATGTAGTATTAATTTATCCTTCAGTACCTGAATAGGTACCTATATTGGACAAAGCATATAGTATTTCTTGCAGATGTATGTGCTGGTGGCTATCTGCCATTTACCCCGGAGTATGCAGTGAGGTTGATGAACCATGACAACAAGGTGAAAGTGTCGAAGTTACGAGAATATCATCTATACCCAAGAGCTAGCTACTGTAGAAGAATAAGCTTACAATGATCATTTTTAGGGGATTAAAAAAATCAGAATAAGTGAAAAAACATCGTTTTTACCACTTTTTTTTTTTTAAACCTTTTCTCCAAAATGGCTCGAAGGATATTGATGAAATTCGCAGGAGTTACTTTTCTTATGGATGAGAATGATATTTGACATCCATCATGGCCAGGAACATGGCCTAAGGACAGTGATAAGCTAAATAATAAATGTAAAAACAATTTTTAGCACTTAGGTACCTACTTAAAAAAAAACAGTAACTACATAATTAGCAAAAAACTTCCCAAAATAGGTGAAAAACGTAGTTTCCGTAGAAAAAAGGCTCAATAGATTCTTCTACAGATGAAAATTATACCCATTTCACATATATGTCCAGAAAAATCTGTACTATTTATAAGAATGAAACTCCGTCTGTCTGTTTGTCTGTCGTGTCTATGCACGGCCAAACGGCTGAGTGGGGGGAGTCTACGAGTGATGGGATCTTCTTGGGATTTTTCGAAAGGGGGCATAAGCAATTTAAAATTTTCTAATCCCACCCGAACCATGGGCCATAGGGCGGGAGGGGGGTCGAAGAACGGTTAATGTGCGCTTTTTCCGCTTCCCCGCTTCCTCTATCCCTCTAAACGGCCGTCGAAAATTCCGGAAAAAATACCGGTTTCGTTGGTTTTTGAACGATGAAGACGACGGCGCGATCGGATTGCGAAAAAAGTATCGGGAAATGCGTCAAAAAAATTCAAGAGTACGGACCCGTTTTCTCGAAAATTCCGACGAAAAACTTGGTTTTTTCCGATTAAAATATACCCCATTAACGTACGTTTTTCGGGACCGTTTTCGCGAGCAAAATAAAGGTTTGATCCCGACGAATCTGAATCCGAAATCGGATATCGAAAAAAGTGACGGGAAGTCGGTCAAATTGCGAGGGGAAGCGAGACGAAGCTATTAAAATGAGAAATTAATCGAGCCCGCTGCCGTTTCACAACGTTGCTTACCAGAACGGACTCGATGACTCATTTCAATGGAATAAATACGGGTTTTTCCCTACACATATGCAGCAATACCTTGCGAGCGAAGCGAGCAACATCCCCTAATAAACTTTTCGTGGTTCCACGTAGTTTTATAAGATTTAATTTGTTTGTAAGAATTTCCAACAGAAAAAAAGTCTGCCAAGTTGGGTGGGCAGTATAACTTCCTCAAGCGAGCGAAGCGAGCAGCATCCCCTACAGAAGTTAAACCTAACCTTAGAGATCTACCGTTTGCGAGCAAAGCGAGCAACATCCCCTACATGTTTCAATTGTAATACATCGCATGTATACAGCCACACTTTGCGAGCGAAGCGAGCAACATACCCTACATACCACACTTTGCGAGCGAAGCGAGCAACATTACCTATATGCCACACTTTGCGAGCGAAGCAAGCAATTTAATGGGGGGTCTGGGGGGCTTGCCCCCGGCTGGACGTGGAAGCGAGCGTAGCGAGCGGCTAGTACTGTATAGGCGGTAATAAGCCGAGAAATTCCAAAAAAATGGCCGTACTTACCTGTGTTAAGTATCTCGCTTTTGCTGACTTTAAAAAATCTTTCGAATATGATGAATGAAATCAACACAGTACAAATTGTGAAGATAACAAAGTTCTAGTCAATATTTTGCGGAGAAATAGGCATGGCCACCAGCAGCATTTAATGGGGTTATCATTAACATTTCTAGCGCGTAGATTGCTACCTACTTGCACTAAACGAATATTTCACCAACATCCAAAATCGAATTTTCTAATTTCATTCACATTTTCTAGGACTACGTAGGTACGTATGTTGATAAGCACCTACTGTACATTGGTTTCTTGATTACTTGGTGTAGTGAGATGAGTTTGATTATTCTAGATGAGGCAACTGTCACGTGAACAAGAAAATAAAATCTGCTCTTTGAAAAATCATTTGAACGAAGCAGTTGAAACTGTGCGAGTTCAAGAAGTAAGTATTGAAACCGACTGGCAGCTACCAAGTTAGTGATAGGTAGTAAGAAACACACACACAAACACGCACACGCACACGCCCACGCGCACGCGCACACGCGAAACACGCAAAACACGCAAAACACGCGAAAGACGCGAAACACGCGAAAGACGCAAAACACGCGAAAGACGCGAAACACGCGAAAGACGCGAAAGACGCAAAACACGCGAAACACGCGAAAAACGCAAAACACGCGAAAGACGCGAAACACGCGAAAGACGCAAAACACGCGAAACAAGCGAAAGACGCGAAACACGCGAAAGACGCGAAAGAAGCGAAAGACACGAAACACGCGAAAGACGCGAAAGACGCGATACACACGAAACACGCGAAAGACGCGAAAGACGCGAAAGACGCGAAAGGCGCGAAAGGCGCGAAACACGCGAAAGACGCGAAACACGCAAAAGGCGCGAAACACGCGAAAGACGCGAAAGGCGCGAAAGGCGCGAAAGACGCGAAAGGCGCGAAAGGCGCGAAAGGCGCGAAAGACGCGAGAGACACGAAAGACGCGAGAGACGCGAGAGACGCGAGAGACGCGAGAGGAAGCGAAAGACGCGAAAGACGCGAAACACGCGAAAGGCGCGAAAGGCGCAGCGAAAGACGCGAAAGACGCGAAAGGCGCGAAACACGCGAAAGTCGCGAAAGACTCGAAAGGCGCGAAAGACGCGAGAGACACGAAAGACGCGAGAGACGCGAGAGACGCGAGAGACGCGAGAGAAGCGAAAGACGCGAAACACGCGAAAGGCGCGAAAGGCGCGAAAGGCGCAGCGAAAGACGCGAAAGACGCGAAAGGCGCGAAAGGCGCGAAACACGCGAAAGACGCGAAAGACTCGAAAGACGCGAAAGACGCGGGACACACACACACACACACACACACACACACACACACACACACACACACACGAGAGACACAAAAGACGCGAAAGACGCGAGAGACGCGAGAGACTCGAGAGACGCGTAAGACGCGAAAGGCGCGAAAGGCGCGAAAGGCACGGCGAAAGACGCGAAAGACGCAGACGACGCAAGAGGCGCGAAAGGCGCGGAAGACGCGGAAGACGCGAAAGACGTGAAAGACGCGAAAGACGCGAAACACGCGAAAGACACGAAAGACGCGAAAGACGCGGGACACGCGAGAGACACAAAAATGACCTTGATGTTATTAGGTGCCACTCCTTTTAGCTCAGATATCGCATGGCGCAGATCATTTCTATCATATTTACTTTTCTTAGCCCGCCAGGTCTGCTCCATGTCCACGCTGCCACTGACAACCTGGACATCCAGGATTATGGCAGACCCATCGGGCTTGATCGCGACGATATCTGGCTTCTTGCCCCGGTCACTCGGCATGTGGTATAGTCTCTCCCTTTCGACATCCCAACCGCTAGATGACAAAGCACCTGCTATCTGCTTGGCAACCGCATCGTGACGTAAAATGCGGCCACCGTGAGTACGAGGACACTGCTGCACCACATGATACAGATTCTCATTTTTACCCCGACAGGCACGGCAAAGGGTGTCAACTGTCCCGCGACTACTCCTCGAACACCTCACCGAGGTGGCTAACGTAGCCACCCGACGGCGTGAAAATGGCGATAGTCGCGGGCCCCAATGCCCTCTGAAGCCCATTCCACCCACTGAGTAGAAATGGGGGATTCAGAGCACTGTCGGAGTTCTTTACCATCTACTGATTCATGCAGTGCAGCAGCGAACTCAGCAGATGAGCTGGTTTTGGAGCAGTTGTGTTGCTCGATCGCACCACAACAACTGCTGCCGGACAAAGTCCAGGTCAGCAGCAGTGCGGGCCACCTCCCAGCTCGAGCCCCTAAGGGCAAGCAGGCGCTGGCGGCGTAATGATGGGATGCTGGCAGAAAGAGAGACAATACCGAGCCCACCGGCCTTGACCGGTGCGTGGATGTAAGCACTTGGGACACCAGGTGGAAAGCCTAGCCAAGAGCGCACAGCAGAGCGAACTTCACGATCTAACTCAAGCAGCCTCCCCGCAGTAAGCCTGCCAAAGACTAACCCATAGGTTAGCTTTGGCAGTAAGTACGTGCGAAGGAGGCGCAGCTTCTGCTGTGGCTTCAATGGAGCCTTAGTGACACGAGCTAATGCTCCACTAAGGTCCACACGGCTTGAGGCAATGGTTGCAACACCCATGAAGTCGACTCCAAGGTACCGCCAGACCTCCAGCACGGATCGGGCAGGGTTGGAAGTTTGTCCTAAGACAAAACACTCCTCATCCACCACCTTCACCTTATGCTGGCGACCGGACGGGACCAAGGAGACCGACCCACACTTAGCTGGGTTTACCACCAAACCACACCTGGCTAGCTGCTCAGCAAATGCGTTGAGGGAGATCTGCAAGCCCTCACGGGTTTCTGCGAGTAGGATGACATCATCAGCAAAAGCCAATGCACCTACTCGCACCCCAGGGGCGAGATCAAACCCTATTTCAGCTGGCAGCTTACCCAAGGCCGTATCCACGACCAGGTTAAAGAGGAGTGGCGACAGAGGATCCCCCTGGCGTACCCCGCGCCCAATAACAACATTCCCTGACATCTCACCTCGTGCCTCGAAGACCGTCACGCCTTCGTGGTACAGGCAGGCAACATACTCAATCAAACG